>CM031239.1:957522117-958122117 GCA_018340775.1 Taxus wallichiana var. yunnanensis | reverse complement strand
AACATGGAGATTGAGCATGCAAGTACCCCACCTCAGGTACAAGAAGAAGAAGAGGACTTGGAAGCAGTCTAAGGAGAGTGCCATTTCAAGAGGGTGTTCAGAAGAATAAGGACACAAGGCACAAGAACTCCTCAGTCTGTTAGGAGGTCACCATGACTCTCTCCTTAAAAAGAGACAACTGAGAGGAAAAGGAGGAAGTTGAAGCTGAATGAGGAGGTGGAGGAGTCTGTAGAGAGCATGCCGGATCCCCTGTACAATCAGAAAAAGTGGAACCCAAGGATGAATATATAAAGGATAAAGAGGTAGGAAAATGGTAACATGCTATCACTCTGAACATCAAAGATCTAACTCCAAACCTTGGCACTCAGGTACCTAAGGGGCTAAGAATGAAATGAACAAGTGGAGAATACAATGTTTTTCATATGGGATATGATGAGGACACAGGTAAAATTATCCACACCTTATTCCAAAATACAAAGGGGAATCAAGGATTTTTATAGATGGGAGTTGATGGACCTAGACGTGACAACCATGCACACAAGGAAACAATTGTCCTGGTCTATGCAAACTCACTTCAACGAGCCCAATTTTAATGTATGTGAAGAGTTCTTTGTCTCAACAAGAATGAAAAAGGTGTTATAGAACATGCACATAACTATAAATCCCACTCTCATGTCTGATGAGTAGGTTAGAAATGCCTTAGTTAAGCTATCTATAGAAGTGGTGTGGAGGAACGTAGATAAGGTTGCCACTATTAGAGTGCTACAAGAAGAAAATAAGGCCAAAGATGACAAAATAGAACATCTAAAAGGAGAAAAGGACCTAGATTAGAATAAGAATGACACCTTCAAAAGTATGGAAGAAGAAATTTGAGACAATGTCCTGAAAGCAAGACCGCACCTAGAGTCAAAGGTACTTTAGAAGTTTCCTTCGGCTATGCATTATGTGCACACATTAATTAATTTAGTACTTGAGGGTGGACCAATTTGGATGCTAGTTCCAAAGGACTGTGAGCAAGAAGTAGAGAGAGCAAGGGCTTCAATGGTTAGAAAAATTTCATCTTATGAGGCATTGCTCCAAACCTTGCAGAAGAGATGAAGAAAGAAGACTAGGCATTGAATATTTGTGCAGCTCAAGAAGCAATAATCGGTTCGAGAAAATGATAGAAGACACTCAAGTCTTGAAGGCGATGAAGGATGAGACTTTGGGGCACACAAAGATATTGACACTAGTCAAGAAAAAGCGCACGAGGCCCTTGCAGTATCCCAAGAGCCCATAAGGAAAGGCTAGATGAAATTGGGAAGCTTATAATGCATAAGATGGATCTTCTAGAAGGAAGGGTGACTATAATGTCTAACATTGTTCTAGTATTATAGAACGAGAAGGAAGAGATTGCACAAGATGAGTTAGATTCTATTGCATCAAATATTCTAGAAAATATAGAAGCCGCGCTAAGTGATTGAAAAACCTTAGAGGCTGAAATCAAAGAAGAATATCTGAGTTAATTCTTCCAGTTAAAACAGAGGATATTGTAAGGTGATATTTCATTCTTTGTATAATAATTCTTTAATTTCCTTCCATTCCCATTCTTTATTATTTAGATATCAAAAGGAAACCATTGTCGGGGTGGAAATGTAATTTAGTGTGGGGTAATGTTGAGCAGATGAAGTATGACACTAAGAAGAAGGCACATAGAAGATTCGTACACGTAGTAGTAAGGAAGATTTGAAGGCATGGAAGGATAGGGAAGGAAGCGCATGCGAAAGATAGAATGAATTTAGACTTAGCCATTTTCATGGTTATGGGCTATTTTTGGAGATAGCATGTGGGGCACACAACCAGATGGAAACTTGTGTGGTACACAAATGCTATTTTTGGAAGAGTGTCTACTAAGCACTTTGCATGAGTTCGAGTTGATAATAGGATTACCACTGCTAGTTAGCTATAAGAGATCTATTATTAGCACACTTGCATGTGTGTCTATTATTGTAAAGGTGCATGGATATTTTCAGCATGTGACCTATTTTGGGAATTATGTAAGTGGTGAAGGGAAAGACCCCACCCTTATAAATATGTAGTAATCTACATAGATTAGTAGAGAGTACTTGTGTATGAGTTATTGTGGATTTATGCTGCCGAACCGATGAGTGCGTGGACTTATGGTACTACTTATTGTAAGAAGATTTTGTGTTCATTGTGTTTTAATATAATGGAGTCTATTAGATGAATAATGGTGTCAAACATGACTGTAACTAGTTATTTCATGGATAATTTCATTATGTTTATCATTTGATTCATGATTCTTTAAGATCTAGATCTAGAATATGCTCTGTGGAAAGTGTATACTGTTTATGGATCTAAATGCATTAACCCTTCATCATGTTCACATAATGTATAGGAAAATATAAGGAGGGTTTGGTACCTTTACGTGTTTCAAGTGAGTAAAATATCTAGGCCGAGTGATGTGCTTGCCAAGCCAGGTTATTCCTAGTAAATTTTAAGCTGCATCATTGGTTCTGCATGCCGGGACGTATTTTTTCAGTTGTTTTCAAGATGGTTCATGATGAAGACGTACCGTTTGACCCTAGCAAGTGTTGAGGAGTGGATAAAATATCTAGAAGAAGAATACACATGGATCTTCAACACTGGATCTGAGTTTGATGCACACATGTGGGTGGAATAGAATCTGTATAACAATTTGTATGAGAGCTTCTTTGCTATTTTTTCGGTAGAAATGTATGAGTGGTTGGTTGCTTATGCGTCTAAAAGGAATTGGAGGTATCACACACTTGTCTGGATGTAGGAAGAATTTCAGTCCCTTTATGATGATGATCTAATTTGGACACCCCTGTGGATACTTGGTTCCATGGTGTTCTGAACAGTTATATTCTAGAGTACTCAATTTCCACTTATTATTTCCAAGAGGTAGCGGAATTCCTTTTCTTACGCTATCTAAGGTTAAATTACTTGTAAGGCATTCCACTGGTGATCAAAATCTTGATGGTGACTTTGAACTTGGAAAGAAAATCAATGGCTAACTAAACCCCACCACATGCGGGTGTGGGAGTAGGTTTTGTGAAATATGGTGGACCTAACAAAGAGAGAGAGAGAGAAGAGAGGCAACTTAAGTATAATGAGGTACATGAGAGGGAGATAGAGAAGCATCGTAACATTTCAGAGAGATGGCATTAAAGAGAGATATGGTTCACGAAGTATTTGGAGCTCACACAGAAGGTGTGGAGCCAGAGCATCAGGAACCCCCCATTTGGGAAATCATGAAAGGGAACCCTTTTTTGTCTCACATGAAGCGTGCCAATAGAGACGACCTAGGACATAGACACACATCTGAATCTACCTAGAAACCTAGCCCTTATGCTTGGTTTTCTAGTACTTAGTACATCTAATAGTCAGCAAGCTAATTTGGGAAGTAGGGAAGCAGAGAGTAAGTCACATAGCAAGTACATCGATGGTAGGGAAAATATCTTCATTGTTGTTTGGAGGTACCTTTTCAGGTGCATCATCTACATAGAATTTGAGCACATAAAATTTGGGGCTCACTTCTGGGAGTAGTACCACCACACAGATTGTAGGAGTTCAGTATAGTACTACTATTGGGACACAGGGAAGTACATCTTCTGGTCCACTTTCAGCTATGGGTGGAGGATCGGGGGTGTAGGTGGTTCTATTTATGGTGGATTTGGTGGTTCTGAGGTAGATGCAACATAGGGGGTTTTGGATCGTGGTGGGTAACGTCTACACCAACCCTATAATATTTACATGGAGATGTCTCTTCATCTTTTGGAGTATAGGGGCATAAAAGATGATACTAAACATGTGCACATGTGTGAGATATTGTTGTGCATAAAAAAGATCACGACTTCGAGTCTAAGGCAAATCAATTTGTAACTACATTGCAGGGATGTGCACACACTGATTGATATATGAAGTTTCACCCATATCAAATTTGTGTAGATTATGCAACGTTTAAAGATGCATTCCTTAAAGAGTTCTATATCCTTGAATTTGATTAGAAAAGTATAAGGCACACTCAAGGATATCAAACAAGGCACTACTGAAAGTGTCCAGCAGTATAATGCCCATTTTAAAACACTTTTATCTAAGCTTTCTTATGATATTCACACAAGACAACATGCATAATGGTTCATTGGAGGTCCGATCACACCTTTTAGAAGGGATCTCTATCACATAAGACATACATTTATCCACACGAAGACCTCAAGCAATTTTACGCCCGAGGCAGCTCAAGAGTATGAGATACTAGATTCATCCCATTCTTAGAAGCACAAATTATAGCTATGGAAAAATAGTAGGAGAAACTATCCACAAATTTGACACATAAGAGACACGGGTAGGGATTTGGTGTACAAAATGTGAAATGGAGGGGCACACCAAATATAGTTGTCCCCGCAAAAGTGCTTTCATTATTGAGAGATTGTTGGATATGTCACTTGAACCATGACGCCACCATTGCCCATTATTACAACGAGTGATAAGAAAGAATGTACCTATTATTGTAATATTTTCCGGTCCACGACTCATGATACCGAAGACCGAGTTGATTGGTCGATCCATGATGTTATAAATATTGGTGTGCAATAGAATGGAGTATCAGATAACTCTAAGGGTAAAGGCGAGCATCAGGATCAATGTCAAAATCACATGGAGTATGATCAAAATGAGGGGTGCTATGATGGATGATGTGGAAAGGGTTAAGATACCATGGTAGATTCAAAGGTTGAGGCCGTGGTGTTGGACGAGGTGAATTCCCTCATGGAACATGTTTTACATTCAGATTCCCTGACCACTACAAGTGCAAATGTCCTTAGAATATTAGGTGTTCATTTTTTTGGAAATAAACATATCTATGAGGAATTCCTAGACTTATATGGGCATCTTAGTAAGCAACATAAGAGAGAAAACAAAGGCACATGGATGGTTAGGATACAGGGCGCGATGGGAAAATTAGTGGATGCAAAAGTTAGAACCGAACTCCGAGGTATTACACAGTAAATATTGTTGACCGTGCTAAAGCTACGTGTGCTAGTAGAGAGGAATTCCCACAGAATCCTACTATCACTAAAGAGGAGGTTTTACATGCCCGATACCCAGATCCCACCCATTAGAAGGAGGTTTATTAAGAGACCATGGAGGTCCTTAGAAATTTTCGGTGGTGAAATACAATGTTGAAAGGAGCAATCGTAAAATATGGAACTAAAGGAGGAAGAGATGGTCCAATCAGATATTGATGACTTGAAGGAGGTATGCAGAATGTTGCGCCAGGAGAATATTATTCCATTATTAGGGAGTTGGCTAAAGGGAAACACTCCATACACTAATAATTATAATGGGCATTAGATCCTACATGTAAATCTTCCCCCATATCTTAGACTACGAAAAGGAAATCACTCTAAATGTTGTTGTCGACAGATGGCTCTTGTGTAATATATTGATTGACATAGGCACATAAGTAAATGTGCTTACTTTAGATGCATGGGTATAGATGGGGAGACCTACATTACATCCATATTCTAATTTATTATTTATGGCTAATTGAATTAAGGCCACTCTATTGAGTTTTAAAATATGCATCCATTACTATACACGTAACCAAGCTCACTAGGGATTTTGAGGTTTTAGCGCTTGTAGAAGTAGATAGTTTCCCATCTCTGCTTTGACCCCCTTTGTGTTATGCAAATAATGTTGATCTTCAATTCAACAAGGGATATATCAGTTTGAAAACAATAAGGAACGAGTCATTATCCCTTTAATAGATGGAAAATCTATGCCTTATGTTGAGCCTTTGAGTGAGGAATATCTGAATAGGATTTATGTAAGTGCCATTCAGGGACCCAGAAGTGCTCGATCCATCTAAAGATGGAATCCTTCAGTGGGAAGATGTACAATGTATTAGTGACACTATGAGTATTTCTTGTGATAATTGGGCTCATGGCATTTATGAGTTGGTAGGGCATGAAATGAGGATCACATTTACACATAACAATAAACCTCGTTGCATTAGGAGAATAGGTAACAACTTCAAACCTTGGTACAATGGGGAAGGGGACCCTATGATATTCCTTTACGTCATGAGGAATAGTGGATAGACTAGTTGGAGAGAAGAAGTATGATAGCATATACCCTACGTGGGACAATAATGCGCTGTGGGTGGTTCACATGGATAATCTTGTAGAATGGAATGAAGTCAAGATTGCTCTTACAACTCAATTTTCCAAGAGCAATGCACCAACTCAAATATGCACATATCATGGTAATCAACCTGTTTAGTACCACATTCAGTAGAGTGAGAGGCTCTAGATAGAGTGGCAGAAGCTTTACCACCTTTTCTATGGGTACACAAACTTTATTCCACTTTACAAGGTTACACACGCGCTTGGTATGTATATGCAGAGCTACATAGAGAAATTGGAAATTGGCAGGATTTGATTATAGGTATGGTCCATACTTTTGACTACTTCTCTACCAAACCTCCAGTAGAAGAGGTATTAAGGGTTATAAAGTGGTTAACTATGAGAGATAGTGCAAAGGCGAAAAAAATTATTCAGATTTATTTGAAGGAAATGACTCAGAACACATTTTGCTATAGGAATAGAGACAGATGCCACATTGCTTAAGCGTGATTTCTTTGAGAAAGAAAAAGGGAAGATGGTCTACATAGTGGATGATGAATAAGTAGAATAACTAGATATAGATCATTCAATAGGTGTGCGTGAGGTCTTGGATAGTGCATATAACAACACACGTGCCTATCATGAACCTATGAGGACCAAGAAAGTGAATATTGGTATGGATGCTAAACCTAAAGAGGTAATAATTGAATATTATTGGTTTGAATCTAAAGTAGAAAAAATAATAGAGTTGCTCCGTGATTTTCAGGATTTATTTCCTAAGGGATACCATGAATTGAAAGGAGTGTATGAATCATTAGGATAAATGAAGATAAATCTTAAGGAAGGTGCGTGCCCAATCAGGAAGAGACCCTATAGGATGAACCCCAACTTACGCATTAAATTCAAGGAAGAAATCGACAAAATGCTGCTAAATCGCATCATTAAGCCCTTAGATGAATCGAAATGGGTTAGCTCAATGGTGATCAAGTATAAAGAAATATGGACATATTAGGATATGTGTGGATTACAGGGAGTTGAATGTTGTATCTATGACCGATCCTTATCCTACGTTATTCACAGAGGAGATATTAGAAAGCATTTTAGGGTGTGAGATCTATTATTTTACATATGGATTCTCTAGGTATCATCGGGTTAGGATTGCATAGGAGGATCAGGAAAAGACTAATTTCAGCATTGAATGGGGAGGTTTTGCATACATTGTCATGCCCTTTGGTATGAAAAATGTTCCCACTGTATTTTCGCGAATAGTTGTTCAAGCATTCCAGGATTTTATTCATCTTTTCTTGCAAGTTTCCTTGGATGATTGGATGGTGTATGGGCTTCTTAAGGATCATTATGACAATTTTTGCTTAATGTTTGAAATATGTAGACAGTTAAGCATCTCTTTGAACATCAAAATGTGTATGTTTGCTACACCTTTTAGCACTCTGTTAGGGAATATTATCTGCAAGGAAGGTTTGTTGGTAGATCCAGCTAAAAGTGTAGTTATTTTCGGCCTAAAAGAACCTACCAGTCAGAGTGAGGTGTGTGGATTTTGGGTCACATTAGGTATTATAGAAAATTTATCAAGGATATGCTAAGGTTTCCACACCCTTGAAGGAGTTACTAAAAGAAAAAGGTACATTCTATTGGGGGAACCGCAACAATGCGCATTCGAGACATTGAAGGAGAAACTTACTATAGTGCCTATTATGTGCTTTCCCTCATGGGACCAACTGTTTCATGTACATGTGGATGCTTCGGCAGATAATTGGTTTGGTGTTGGCTCATCCCGAGAAGGTATTATAGATCATCCTATTTGTTTTGTTAGTAGAAATTTGACTCATGCAGAGCATAATTATGCAACTATAAAGAGTGAAGCTTTGTCAATGATCTACGTACTATATAAATTTAAGTAGTACTACTAACAACACCATTTGTATTCTATATTGATCACATGGCATTGAATTACTTGGAGAATAAACCAGTCTTACAAGGGCACATATGTCGATTGGTGCTCTTATTCCAAGAATTTGATTTTATAGTTGTGGTAAAATGAGGAAAAAGTAATTTTGTCCCAGACCATTGATCAAGGATACAAGACACACAAACAATTGAAGATACAATTCCGGATGCATAGTTATACAAGTTACATCGCGCACCTTTAGACTTGGAGGATATTGTTATTTTTTTACGCATAGGTGTGGTGCCAAAAGGACTTAAACGCTTAGAGAAGAAACAACTATCAATTTGAGTAACAAATTTTGTGTTGATCGGTGGTGACCTATACAAGTTAGGTCATGATGAAGTATTGTCCCAATGTGTATTGGAGCATGAGTGCACGATATCATGGAACATGCTCATGGTGGTATTGCGGTGGGCACTATGTAGGTGATGCCACTACACGCAAGATTCTATTCACTAGATTAAGGTGGGAGACCCTCTACAAGGATTATAAATCCTATTGTAAGGTGTGTGATCATTGTCAACATGTTGGTAAACCTAGGCAAAGAGGTTAAATACCTTTAAGACATATTATGAGTGAAAATCCTTTGAGAAATGGGCTATAGAATTTGTGGGCCCTATCTCACCAGCCACGCGTAGGACTAGATCATACTACATCACTTACACAGATTATCTCACAAGGTGGGCAGAAGCAACACCTACCAAGGATTATATAACAACTACAACAACCAGGTTCTTATGGGAAAATGTTCTTACAAGGTATGGATGCCCGTTGAGTTTGACCAGTGATAGGGGCACACACTTTTTGAATGAGACAATCAGAATTCTATTGGATGAGTTCATGATTGCACACCATAAGACTACACCATATCATCCTTAGGAAAATGGGACTGCTAAAGCTTTCAACAATATTTTGAGCCAAACATTGACAAAATTTTGTGATGTTGGAAGGAAAGATTGGGATGATAAAGTTTCTGTCATTATTTAGGTATATAGAACAACATATACAAGCCGTTGAACAATGCCACACCCTTTCAATTGATGTTTGGCATAGAAGTAGTTCTTCTTATAGAATTCATGTTACCTTCTTTATGTATTGTGTGCATTGGAGGTCTAGTTGATGAGAAATCATTAGAAGAACAAATTGGAAATTTGATCAAGCTATATGAGTGACGAGTAATAACACGATGGATTTAGAAGCAAGAAAAGTCCAGGGAAAGCATGACATGATAGGCACATCAGGGAAAAAATTTGAGATTGGACAGATGGTGCTCCTTTATGACTCTAAGTTTCTACACCATCTAGGAAAACTTAAAGTACATTGGTTGGGACCATATGTTATCACTCACATACTTGAAACAGTGCTTTATTAGGTTAGAAGTGCTTGATGTGATACGGTTACCCAGTTACTTTAATGGGAGTAGGCTGAAGCCCTACTATAAATAAGTCTTCTTGGTGTTTGTAATAAGGTAGTGTTGCCATTTAGAGTAGGTTTTCATTTATGTATTCCCTTAATGTATTTCCTTTTTCATCGCTATGCTTTTTCATTTTAGTTTCTTTTTTTTGATAATTACATTTGCGCGCTGGAAGTTAATTACCATTTGAAGAATTTTTATGCGTAGAGGACTACACATACCATTTGTGTGGGGTGGCTATTGAAAAATGGGTACACATAAAGGAACAAACTGCTATAGGTGTTATTCAAGTTTGGAGAGTTTTGGAAAGAATATTGCTTCCAAAAAGGACCATAGATGGAGATAAATGAAGGAATAAGTATAACACAAGGTAAACAGAGGCCATGGAGACTACCAAGGGAAGGTGTAGTGGTGAGATAATCAGTGCATGGAAGTTCATTGAAGAGAAAGTCTCATGACAGACGAAGGTAGGAAGGTGTGCTAGAAGGTTATAACTTGGTATGAAAATGTACCGCATGAATAGTGTGAAAATGGTCAATTAATGAGAGGATTGTTAGTAGGTGAAGGAGAGATAAATGCACTATATTTTTAAAATCTATATAAGGATGTGATGTGAGTTCATTTTTACCTTTGCAATCATAAGTTTTTGAGTGAGCTAAGTGAAAATGAGGTGAGTGAGTTGTGTTAAGGTGTGGAGAGTGTGAAACAAGATGTGGAGAGCATATTTGTGTACAGAAGAAGCTTGCGTCCCCATTGGTGAAGGGTTTAAGTGAAGAAGATGCATTGAGAAAGAGCTAGGGCGCATGGTTTCAAACTAGGGCACACGGATGCAAGCTATGGTTTTAAATTTCTCACTACAAAGGACATAAACTTGAGATTTTAGATGGGACCAAGGAAAGCACATGCCACAGAGCCAAAGGAAAGAAGAAAGTAGAAACATAAGTTGAAATTTCTCTTGAGAGATATTTTTAGAAATGCAATATCTAGAGGGTGTGATAATTGGTTAAGAGTTGGATTCCCACATCCGCATTTACAAGGTGAGTGATTACAACCGCCACATGTTTGATAACAAGAAAGAATTGGATGCGTTGTTGAGCACAAAGACCAATAAGCACACGATGAAGGATATGCTAGTGTATGATGACGCTGGAGAAATATTTTTGAAACAGTAGGATTTTATTAGTTGTACAAATTCTCATATTTTGGCAAGTATGAACCTATATACCAAAGTGGCTTATGAGCGGAGTCTAAAGGGAGAGAAGGACCTAGAGCAAAAGGAGAATGACCTAGAGCAAAGGATGCCAAAATAGAACATCTAAAAGGAGAAAAATACCTAGCTTAGAATAATAATGAGGCCTTCAAAAGTATGGCAGAAGAAATTGGAGACTATGTCTTGAAAGCAAGACCACACCTAGAGTCAAAGGTACCTGAGAAGTTTCCTTCGGCTATGCATTATGTGCGCACATTAGTTAATTTGGTGCTTGAGGATGGACCGATTTGGATGCTAGTGCCAAAGGACCCTGAGCAGGAAGTAGAGAGAGCAAGGGCTTTAGTGGTTATAAAAATTTCATCTTATGAGGCATTTCTCCAAACCTTACAGGAAGAGCTAAAGAAAGAAGACTAGGCATTGAATATTTGTGCAGCTCTAGAAGTAGTAATCAAAATCAGGACAATGGTAGAAGAAAATGAAGTCCTGAATTCGATGAAGGATGAGAATTTGGGGTGCATAGAGATATTGGCACTAGTAAAGCAAAAGCGTGAGGCCCTTGCAGTAGCCCAAGACCCCCATAAGGAAAGGCTGGATGAAATTGGGAAGCTTATAGCGCAGAAGATGGATATTTTGGAAGGAAGGGTGACTATAATGTATAATTTTTCTAGTATTATAGAATGATAAGGAAGAGATTGAACAATATGAGTTAGATTATATTGCATCAAATATTCCAGAAAATAAAGAAGCCGCGCTAAGTGATTGAAAAACCTTAGAGGATGAAATCAAAGAAGAATATCCAGAGTTAATTCTTCTAGTTGAAACAGAGGATATTGCAGGGTAAAAGTTCATTCTTTGTACAGTAATTCTTTAATTTCCTTCCATTCCCATTATTTATTATTTTGGATATCAAAAGGCAACCATCACCAAGGTGGAAATGCAATTTAGTGTGGGGTAATGTTGAGCAGACAAAGTATGACACTAAGAAGAAGGCACATAAAAGATTCACACATAGTCAAAAGGCAGATTTGAAGGTGTGGAAGGGTAGGGAAGGAAGCGCACGTGAAAGATAGAATTAATCTGGACTTAGCCATTTTCATGGTTATGGGCTATTTTTGGAGATAGCGTACATGGCACATAACCAAATGGAAACTTGCATAGTACACAAATTATATTTTTGGAATATCATCTACTAATCAATTTTCATGAGTTCAAGTTGATAATCGGATTACCACCGAAAGTTAGCTTGAAGATATCTATGATTAGCGCACTTACATGTGTGTCTATTATTGTAAAGGTGCATGGCTATTTTCAGCATGCAACCTATTTTGGGAATTATGTAAGTGGTGAAGGGAAATACCCCACCCTTATAAATATGTAGTAATCTACGTAGATTAGTAGAGAGTACTGTGTATGAGCTATTATGGAGTTATCTTTCGCTTGACTCAGATGAGAACATGGACTTATGGTACTACTTATTGTAAGAATATTTTGTGTTCATTGTGTTTTAATATAATGGAGTCTATTGGATGAATAATGGTGTCAAACGTGACTGTAACTAGTTATTGCATGGATAATTTCATTATGTTTATCATTTGATTCATGATTCTTAAATATATAGATCTAGAATATGCTTCGTGGAAAGTGTATACTGTTTATGGATATGAATGCATTAACCCTTCATCATGTTCACATCCTACACAAACAACTCTAAGGAGGTCCAGGTAGCTTTGTGCACTTTAGGTGAGCACTCGATCCTAAGTTGAATGATGTGCCGGTGCGCTTGGGTTATTCTTGATAAATTCTAAGTTGCATCATGTGTGTGCACTCTCGGGGGTGTTTTTTCTTTATGTATGTAATTTTCAATTATACACTTAAAGGGGGAAATCTTAAACATTCAAATTTGGTAAATTATCCATTTACATTGACTATTTTGGATCACTACTAGATAATGTGTAATTAGCACCATATTTTTCTTCATTTTTGCATAGGAAATTGAATTTTTGGTCATTTTTCATCGTTTATTTCTTTAAAGAAATTATATCAACAATTAAGTCACAAATGTGACGTAATAACAATGTGACTAAACCTTTTTAATTAGATTTTTACACCATATATATGCCACATTTTTATTGCATATTAATTATGTTAACTAGGAAAGAATCCCAAACATGAGATGTGAAAAAGTGACAGAGAAGGAGATTAAGCAAAATATTGATAAATGAATAAAATTCATAATCTAAATATGTAACAACACTTAAATTAAATATGCAATGAAGCAAAAAAAAAGTTTGACCCAAACAAATTAAGGTAGTAAATATGAAATCCTAGCTGCAAAGAGAAAGTAGTAAGACTTAGTTGATTTTATAATTAAATATGGATTGTGCCAAAGTGATGACCTAATGAACAGAGACAAAGAAGTGTCACACAAATCCTCAAAAAAATGTGGAAGCTAAAGGTCTTACTAGACTAGGGAGCTTGGAATGGGTCGATAGTTCATGTGGGGCGCTATAGGTCCTACTACTGACACTGTGACTACACAAAACCTCATGAAAACTCCTTCGTAATGTCACAAGGTGTTATCTTTCCTTCAATTCTTGTCACTAATAGGTTGTATGATGATATCCGATGTCACTGA
Organism: Taxus wallichiana var. yunnanensis; assembly: GCA_018340775.1. Taxonomy (NCBI): domain Eukaryota; kingdom Viridiplantae; phylum Streptophyta; class Pinopsida; order Cupressales; family Taxaceae; genus Taxus; species Taxus wallichiana. The sequence continues at coordinate 958,108,743 of CM031239.1, read as the reverse complement.
TAACCTACAATGAAAAGAATAAGCTATAAAACCCTTATAAGCACATCAAATACTAAAAATAAAAAATGCAAATGAGTGGTCCAAATGTCCTCGGATGTCAAACACGTGACCTTATGCCAAAGTTTTGTGCTACATTTTAGACCCAATGTATTTCTATGTGTATTTATGAGGAATCGTTCCTATGTGTCTCTTGTGTGTGTCGACTTGATAGCAAACAAGTAGCTAGATGTAAGAAATGTAAATAAATGTGTGCATGGAATATAATAGACTTCCCTCTTATTATTTATACGCATAAGAATGGATTCCCTTCCCTTATGTAGATTCTAGATGGATGCTTAAATTCTCTTAATAATGTCCTTTGAATGCAACCTTAGGTGGTGATAACTAATGTTTAGTGCTTGGTCCTTTATTATTATCACATACCTTTATATTTATATGAATCATTTGCTTGAATTTCGTAATTAACCCCGAAAAGGACAACTACCAAAAAGATAATATTCTCAAATAGCTAGAAAGGACCCAAAAGATGTGAACAAAGTACAAAGAGGTCGGGGTTCCCGGAGGTGATGGGAGCACTGGTGTTGGCGTCTTATCTAGCAACTCGGTGTGTAGGATGAGAAATGCAAAGGTATGAAAATACAAACTAAGCTAGAAAGAGTCTAAGACCAAAAGTAACAATAGGAAGTAAACAAATATAGCCAAGGATATGGGTTAATTATTAATTTTCTTACCTAGGAATCATATGAATAGTAGTGTGCAATCCAGGACTAGATACTTACACAAAGTGTGTGATTTTTGTCTACGAAGACCATTTGAATTTTTTTAAAATGTAATATAATTATTTCAAATAAGACAACTTATATTACATCTTTTTCTTGATTAATGTAAAAATGGTTTGAGGACCTTTCTCAAGTAGAAAAAAATAGGAGGTCTTTTAAAATTACATAAATTTAAAATTACCTATGATAACAATAAAATTATAGCAAAAACAAATATAGTTTAGAATAGACAAAATCCTAAACAAAGAAGGAACCATAAAGGAAATGAATTAATCTATGGAGTGGAGAACATGTTTCCACTCCTTATATAAGTTCATGATAGATATTTCGTAGACATCATTAAATTGGATCAAACAATTTACATACTTAAATTGCACTAATTATACCCTTTTCCCATAAAATTGACGACATATCATCAATGTCACACATTTTCTCTTCTATCATCATTCATTAACTACATTACACTAGTTGATTAACCCTTCTATCTAGAAAGATGAAAATTAACGACCTTCAGCTTAATTAAACCCCCATCTACCCGAATTAATTAATTATTCTTAATTAATTAAGTTTTCTCTTCTCTTTGGGCCAATAAGTCATCATTTATTTTATCAAACCCTTCCTAAACCCCCAATCATATTAATTATTCTTCTAAAAAGCTTCTATAAGCTTGCTCACTTATTAATTAATCACTTTGGTTAGTTAATAAATCCCCTTAAACCTTATGAGTCACTAAAGGACAAAGTAAACTCTCCTAAGGTTGACTCAACCCCCTTTCAACCATCATCATTCTCAACTAACTCAAACTTTCTATTACCCCACATGTAAAGGGATGAAAAGATTATTTTATCTAATGGGCTATATAAGGAGCCCTCCTCCTACCTTTTTACTTACATCTAAATGTGAATAGAGCCTAAACTATAGCCATTTTATCATTTTAGAGCATTCTTCCATTAGAGGAGATATCTATCTTCATTTCTTGCATTCATCCATCCAAGTTTGAATTCATATGGAGATATGTCAAGTGGTCTTGTATCCATGGATTGACAAGACTCCATTCTTGAAACCTTGGGATTCAAACATACAATCAACCCTTTGATTGTTAAGGATCTAAATAGGTTCATTTCATTGATTAACATTCAATAGAGATAGAGATTAATTTCTTAGCATATTAGTTTGGATGTTTATTCATGTTCTAATGCAAAGATGTTGGTGGATTAGTCTTGTTTAAGCTCTAAGAATGATGGAGCATATATTTTAGTTTATCCTTGTTTTAGGACTACTAGTAGTTAGTTCTAATTCTCTTTGCATAGCTAGCTAATTCTTGCACACATTTGGCATGCCTGTGGGACAAATCCATAGTCCCTTTGATCTTAATGAATTTTTCTAGTTTTCTCATGTTTTTGCTAACCCATATCATGAAAATATGAAATAAATTGAGATTCTTAGTTTGTTTCATCATCTTTATATGCATTAGAACTCACTTAGGTGATTTATTGTGATGGGTTACTTTTTGATTTGATAAAAATTTGAGCTTTTGAAGTTACATACATCATTTCCCATGTTCCCTAATGTCATCTCCAAGTAGAGGCATACATACAAAAAAATTTGTAAGGGGTGCGTACACATCAAAACCTAAGCATACATGTCCAAATGCTAGCATACATGGCATAAGTCAAGTGTATGAGTTTTGTTGTTAATCTTACCCTAACACCTTTTTAGTCGACTAGCGTATACGTTTAAAATCCCGTGTATGAATTATTCTACCAAATTTCATTATAGTCAATCCTATGTGTTTTTCTTTCTTTCTATCTCGCTATAATATGCATCTAAACCCACTCGTAGGTGGTCATAATTTAGCGTACATGTTTGGTAGTGCTTCTAATTTGACCTGTTTGACTCTATGAGTGTATGTATTGAATATTACGTGTACATATATCTTTGGCCGCGTACCCATTTAGATCATTGTTTGTTTTCACAGAGGCACATACACATCGTAAAGTTTCATACACACCCAAAATCAAGCGTAGGAATCATAGTACAAAGTTGGGATTTGCTTTAAAATTTGTAAAAGCATGTTTTCTAGATATACTAACTCCTTGCATGTTTAAATTGAAGATTAACTTATGTTTTGTAGGGAATATTTGCATTGTTTTTTGATAACTTCATTTGTTTAAAGGCTAATGAACGTTGTATGCTTGGTTAAGAGATTTGAGTCATGTATGCTCTTACCTCACACATTTTAGGTGATTTTTGGATTCAAAAGTGATTTCTATATCTTTAATTGCTTTAACAAAACTTGTAGCTAAAAGAGAGAATGCCAAATTTGGTTAAAATAAATGAATTTTGTGTTTCAATTGAGTGTTTTGCATTTTTGATTGCATACTTTGATTCTACATTGCATATGATCTTCTCATTGTGTCTTAGGATGATCTTGAGAATCAAAAATGACATTCTATCCTCTTTTTTTTGTAGAAAACTACTAAATCTATCGTGCAAGACTTAAATGCTTGTCAAAATAGGTGGTTTGAAACATGAAAATACTAATACAATTTTCATGTAGGTTGCCAAAAGGTGTAAAATCAAACCACACCTAGTATAAAAGATAATAAAATACGTAGACCACAATCAAAATAATATATTTGCAGGTTCGAGATAAGGGTACATCCCATCTGATTAACTAGGAAATAACCCCTTTAGCATAAGCCTTAAGCTACAACAATGGGGTGGTCCTAGGAATCCCAAAGTAGTCCACGCAAAAGGGAACCTTGTGGACAAAATGGGAAGTGCTCTGCACACCTACTTGACTAGTATACACGTGAAATTGAGCATCAAATTTGTCCATATCATGAACCTAGTGAGAGTACATGCTGAACACATTAATTTCTCACTATACTTGAAGGGGGTAAAGTAAAGCCGAGATAACCCAAGACTAGTCAGTGTCACTTTCTTGGTAAATTGAACTCTCATTAGATAAGTTATGATACCTAGTTGAGTGAACCACCTAGGAATCTATCTTTCCAGGATCCAACTTTGACCATATCAAAACCAATTTGAGATGAAAGCCATCACAAAGGGGGAGTTTCTTGAATCAAAACCTTGTTTATCAAACAAGGGAGACTCCATCAAAGTTTAAATGGTACATCATTCATCATGAATATTTTAAAGCATTACTTTTTCTTAGTTTTTCACTCGCCCCAAGGAAAGGAAAAACTCTATCAAAGTGGGGCCATAATCTCTTCAACCCCAATATATTTACTTCCTTCACTTTCTTTTGACACTTTTTTGCTCAAAATAAGAGTGACCACCCTTATGGTGCTAGTTGATTGTATCCAACACTTTTGTGTTTGTTTACGCTCATCCATGTTTGAGGTTGAGTTGTTCAACATCTAAAGTGTGTGGAGACGTTTTCATATCATTGGTAGCCCTTTTTATCTTGATACCCAAGTCAAGATCATCATTGTATTTAGGCTTGATTCATCACCTTGATTCTCTTTTAAACTATTATCTTGCTTGTATCATATTGCAACAATTTTGATACTTAAATTTTGTTTCTTACAAATTTTGTCTAAGTGTCTAGATTTGTAATGTTACACTACATGCATTCTAAAAATTTCTTGGTATACTCTAGCATTATTTTACTTTCAAACATTAGATCAATTTCGAAAGGTGTTGTTGTTACCTTTGTGCACATCGTATCAATATTATTTTGATATTAATAACTTAATTTTCCATAAATTTTGGTTAACATATCTTAGTGGTTTTGTTACTTTGTTCATACTCGTAACTTCCACTTTTTGGGGTATATGCCTTGGTTGGAGCCAAGCTCTCTTTTAGTATACTTTGTTTGGGGATCATATCAACCTCTTGTTATTAATTACGCCTTGTTCATTTCTATGAACTTGACATAAGTCGTGACATTTTTTTAGTCCTCTTAAATGTCAACTATCTCTTGGAAGAAAATATAGGAAGTACCTCATGTAATTGATTGCTTTTGAACAAAACATTGTGTGATTGTGTCTTGTTTATCATTTTTGAATTATTCATTTACAGAAATCACTTTGAACTATTGAAATTGTTTTACATTCATAAAATTTTCACTTAGGTTTGACCAATACCTTTGTGAACAAATTTAAAGTGCCTTAGTGAAATTATTATTCATCATAGCTCCCAAACAATATTGGGAGCTAAAGACAAACAATTGAAAAACAAATATGGGAAACATCAAACAAAAAGATTTGAATCCCTTTATTGGTGATTGTTTAAGGACCATATTTTCCACAAAAAGAAACAAAAGAAATGATAAATCATAGTGGTGATGAGGTAGGATCACCATGCGCAGAGTTTGACTTTGACCCCACCCTATTAGATGAATTCCTTTTCATAAAAAAATATAGGGTACTTGCGAGAGTGGTGGAATTAGGTGCTAGAATGCCAACAAAACATGAAACTATTCCACCCATAAATGAGGCTAATGAGGAGGATCCACTTCTCATCAACATGGATGACATCTTAGCACATGGACATGCTTCCACATCAAACGTAGGAAATGACAACATGGGGGGTTATAAAATGCCGCTTATCAAGATACCACGTAGAGTAAGAATAAAACATAAAAACGTGAAACAACCCCCATTTAACTAAGATGAAGAAGAACATCATGAGGTAGAAGTAACTATACCACAACAAATCAAAAACCTTAGTCAAAAATTATCTTTATTGACATGTCATGTAGAAAAGGAAGAAAAAAAAATGTACATCAAGAGAAACCTAGGGTCAAAAATAGTGAACTTCACACAGAAAACCAAGAAGGAGAAATGTAAAAATGTAGTTGAGTGTATATGTCATCTTCCTCTACTAAAGAGAAACTTCTTTCACAAGAACAATAATCTATAAAAGCAATGCTCACAATCCTTCAAGAAATTAATGGGGGAAATAGCAAAAGGTATCAATACGAAGAGTTATGCTCCCATCCATTTCATAAGGCTATGTTGCTTAAACCCTTTGCTAAGAAATTTTACAAGTATAGAGGGAAAGGTTATCCATATGATCATGTGAAATAATTTTACATGGCATGCCAAGTGGTGGCTACAATAACAATTCTTGTTAGGTTGTGGAGCTTGTTTTCATGTGAGAAAGTATTGAAGATCGTACACTAAGAGTCTTGTACACTTTCCACTAAACTCATACACTTTTTGGCCTTAAAACATGCACGATATATCGGAAATGTTCTTTTCTCATATGTACGGGATTTTTGACCCATAGGTCTATGGGATGGTTTTGGCCCATGGTTTTGATACCCACGGTTTTGTAAAACTACTTAAGCGAGTTGTATATTTATATGGTTTTGTGCATATGGTAAGAAGTATGTAACATTGTAGATGTGTTTTGAATTCGTGTGAATTCAGTAGAGTTTGTTGAGCATATCTCCAAACAGATCTGTGTATTGTATTGAGAGAGTAGTGGCTTGTAATAAAATTTGAGCAAGTGATTCTTGGTGGATATAGCCTAAATTGGGTGAACCACGTTAAATATTGTCTCTTTGTGTTGTGTTATTTTATTTTGCACTTTTATTTGAGATCTATAATATTTTTTGCATATTAGTTTCTACTGTTGCGATTTTGTGAGGGATTATTCCGCATATTTTATCCCTTATTTCCTAACAATTGGTATCGAGCTGGTTTGGTTTGCTAAAGTGTTGAATCATAGGGAAAATTTTATATTGAGTGGGAGATATGGTAGATGATGGAAGATCTAGGATTGATAAATTTAATAGGTAGAATTTCAGTCTTTGGAAGATGTAGATGGAAGATTACCTTTATCAGAAGGATCTTTATATTCCATTTTCTGAGAAGGTGAACAAACCCTCGAGCATGACAGATGTGGAATGGAATTTTCTAGATAGGAAGGCACTTGGGACAATCGGCTATGTCTTGCATCTTCGGTATTATTTAATGTTTCAAAGGAAAAGAATACAAAAAAACTGATGGATGCATTAGGGAAGTTGTATGAAAAACCCTCTACCTCTAATAAAATATTTTTAATGAAAAAGTTGTTTAATATGAAGATGTTTGAGAATGGTTTAGTATAAGATCATTTAAATGATTTTAATACAATTGTAAATATGCTAGCTTTAGTTACAATAGAATTTGATGAAGAAGTTAGGGATTTATTAGTTTTGTGCTCTTTACCTGAGAGTTGGAATAGCCTGGTAATGGTGGTAAGCAACTCGGTTCCAACTAACTAAAAGTTGAAGTTTGAGGATATTGTAGGGGTGATTCTAAGAAAGGAAATGCGAAGAAAAATCTCCGTGAATCTTCTACTTCAGGGAATGCTTTGACAATGCAAACTAGAGGGAGACAGAAGAATAGAGGAAGCCGTGGAAAATCAAAGGATCGAGCAAGGTCAAAATCCAAAAGCAAGATAGTATCTTTGGAATTGTGGAAAGTCCGGGCATGCGAAAAGATTATTGGGAGCTTCGGGACAAGAAGAAACAACATGAAGAAAACAAAGAGGCAAATGTGGCAATGAGTAATGTATGTCAAGATCCTTTGATTCTTTCTTTACATAATATTATTGAATCTTAGGTTTTAGATTTAGGGGCTTCTTTCCATGCTACTCCACATAGGCAATATTTTGTTGATTATGTTCAAGGAGATTTTGTGCATGTTTTTCTTGGTGATGATGAACCTTGTAGCATAGTTGGAAAAGTTTTTTCGGTAAATATGTAGAATGGGAATACTTGGCTATTGAAGGATGTCAGACATGTGCCTACATTAAGATGAAATTTGATATCGGCAAGGCAGTTGGGAAGTGATGGTTGTATTGTGATATTTATAGCGGACTCTTGGAAGGTTACCAAGGGTGCTCTTGTGGTGGCAAGAGGTAAGAAGGTTGGAACCTTGTATTTAACCACTTATAGCACTAATGTTTGTAATCTTGTGGCTTCAAAAGTAGATATAACATTATGGCACTATAGGCTCGGTCATATGAGCCATAAGGGCATGGAGATCATAAAGAAGGATTTTCTCAGATATATAGAAACAGGTTTGGAGTTCTGTGAGGATTGCATATATGGGAAACAAAAGTGAGTAATATTTCTCAAGGTTATACCTACAAAGAAAGAGAGTGAGTTAGAGATGGTGCACTCTGATGTGTGGGGGCCGGCTCAGGTATCATCTCTTGGGGTTTCAAGTTATTATGTCACTTTTATTGATGATACAAGAAGGAAAGTTTGGGTTTATTGTTTTAGAAACAAATCTGATGTATTTGACACTTTTGTTAAATGGAAATCCTTAGTAGAGAATGAAACAGGTCTTAAGCTAAAATGTCTCAAGTCAGATAATGGAGGGAGTATTGAAGCAATGAATTTGATGATTATTGTTCTAAGAATGGAATCTGCAGGAAAAAGACAATTTCAGGAACTCAAGCAAAATGGGGTGTTAGAAAGGATGAATAGAATAATAATGGAACGTGCTAGGAGCATGAGGTTACATGCAAGACTACCTCTTTCTTTTTGGGTAGAAGTAGTGAGCACAACTATGTACTTGATAAATAGAGGACCCTCAAGTGCCTTGGATGGAGGCATACCTGAGGAGGCTTGGTATGGTAAGAAAGTTGATTATTCATTTCTTAGAGTCTTTGGATGTGAGGTGTTTGTTCATATAGACAAGGATGATAGGACCAAGCTAGAGGCTAAATCAGAAAAATGTACTTTCATTGGTTATGGTGGTGATGACTTTGGATATAAATGTTGGAGTATTAAGGACAAGAAAATCATTCGATCTAGGGATGTGGTCTTTAATGAGAAAGTCATGTATAAACAACAATTGCAAGAAAACAAGGAAGAATCCAAGAAAGAATATACAGTGGTAGAGGATCTTCTCGGATGGAAAAGTGACACATGAATCAGTTCAGGAACCTCCTCAACAAGAACCCCAAACTCCTATATTGAGGAGGTCTTCTAGGGTAAGAAGAGAACCTGAATGTTTTTCTCCTTCTCTTTATTATTTATTACTCACTGATAGTGGAGAGCCAGAGAGCTTTGATGAAGCAATACAGGTAGATGCCAGGAAGAAGTGGGAGCAAGCCATGAATGAGGAGCATCAGGCTCTCATGGAGAACTAGACATGGGATTTGGTGAAGCTACCCAAGGAAAAAGAGCATTATAAAATAAGTGGGTGTTTAGAGTCAAAGAGGAAGAAGGAGGCAAGAAAAGATACAAGGCCCGGTTGGTGGTCAAGGGGTTTGCATAGAAAAAAAGGTATAGATTTTGATGAGATTTTTTCTCCTGTAGTAAAAATGACTTCTATTAGAACTATTCTTGGAATAGTTGCAATAGAAGACTTGCACTTAGAGCAACTTGATGTAAAAACTACATTTCTCCATGGTGATTTAGAGGATGAACTATATATGCAGCAACCAAAGGGTTATGAGGTCAAAGGTAAAGAGGAGATGGTGTGCAAACTGAAGAAGATCTTGTATGGCTTGAAACAAGCTCCACATCAATGGTATAAGAAATTTGATAGCTTCATGATGGAGCAAGGTTATATTAGATGTCATTCTGACCATTGCATGTATACAAAGAAAATTGAGGATGGTAGTTATATTATCTTGCATTTGTATGTGGATGACATGTTGGTTACAGGTAAAAAAATGCAGGAAATTAAAGTACTCAAGAAGCAACTAAGTGAATCCTTTGCTATGAAGGATTTAGGGGTAGCCAAATAAATCCTTGGTATGAGGATATCTCGGGATAGGAAGGAATGGAAACTAACTTTATCTCAGGAAGAGTACATTAAGAAGGTCTTGGAGAGGTTTAATATGCAGGATACTAAACCAGTTGGGACTCCTTTGGCATACCATTTCAAGTTATCAAAGGAGCAGTGTCCCAAGATAGAGAAGGAGAGAAACCAGATGTCCAAGGTACCTTACTCATCAGCGGTTGGTAGTTTGATGTATGCCATGGTGTGCACTAGGCTTGATATTTCCCATGCAATGGGAACGGTGAGTAGATTTATGAGTGATCCAGGTAGAGATCACTGACATGAAGTAAAGTGGATCCTTCAGTATTTGAGAGGGACCATGGGGACAATTTTGTGCTACAGTGGATCAAACACAACTTTGTGTGGTTATGTAGATTCAGATATGGTTGGAGATGTAGACAATAGGAGGAACACAATAGGTTATGTTTACACTTTAGGTGGGATAGTAATGAGCTGGATTTCATTACTACAGAAGTGGTGGCTTTGTCAATGACAAAGGTTGAGTATGTTGCTGCCACAAAGGTAGGAAAATAAATGATTTGGTTACCACAATTTCTTGAGGAGTTGGGGCATAAGTAGGAGGAAGGAAAGTTGCATAGTGATAGTCCAAGTCCTATACACCTAGCTAAGAACTCTGGTTTCCACTCTAGGACAAAGCATATGTAGTTAAGGTACCATTTCATCGAGAAAACTTTGGAGGAAGAGAAGTTGAAGTTGGAGAAGATCCATACTAGTCGATTCCTACGGACATGATGACCAAGATGGTCATAAGGGAAAAAATGAAGTTGTGTTCATATTTGGTTGGTCTTCACGGAAACTAGTGAAGGGTTGAGAAGCTTGTTCGAGAGGAAAACTAGTCTCCATGTGGGAGATTGTTAGGTTATGGAGCTTGTTTTCATGTGAGAAAGTGTTGAAGGTTGTACACTAAGAGTACTGTACACTTTCCATAGTTGTCTCGCTAGGGTTTGGGGGCGCAACCCCTGAATTATTTTTGGCCTTAAAACGTGCCTGATATATCGATAAATGTGCTCTTCTCATATGGGCGAGATTTTTGACCCATAGGTTTATGGGATGGTTTTGGCCCATGGTTTTGATACCCATGGTTTTGTGAAACTACTGCAAGCGAGTTTGTCTATTTATATGGTTTTGTGCATATGGTAGGAAGTATGTAACATTGCATATGTGTTTTGAATTCGGGTGTGAATTCTATAGATTTTGTTGAGCATAGCTCCAAACAGATCTGGGTATTGTATTGAGAGAGCGGTGGCTTGTAATAAAATTTGAGCAAGTGATTCTTGGTAAATGTAGTGCGAATTGGGTGAACCACATTAAATACTATCTCTTTGTGTTGTGTTATTTTATTCTACACTTTTATTTGAGATTTGTAATATTTTCTGCATATTAGTTTCTACTATTGTGATTCTATGAGGGATTATTCGCATATTTTATCCCTTATTTCCTAACAATTACCTCATACAACTCTTTATGAAAATTCTAGGAGGACTAGCCTTGGAATGGTTTACTCGCTTACCTCATGGGTCTATCTTCACATGGCCCGAACTAGGAGAGATATTTGTGTGTCATTTCCCACACAATATGGAAAGTTACATAACTATGGCAGAATTTTGTAACATTAAGAAACACCCAATTGATACCTTTACAAGTTTTCTAAAAGGATGGAGGGGGCTAGTTATTCGCTTCCCTTGCTTAATCCCGAAAAGTAAATTGTTAGCATATTTGTACCAAATCTAAATCTGGACATCAATTTTCATTTACATATGCATTGTGTTCAAAGATTTGAACAGGTCATTGAGAAGGGCATACAAATAGAAAAATCCCTCATTGCAAAAGGAACAATCAAATCATCTTCCAAGGATAATCAATCTACAAAACAACATAGAAGCTAAAGATCTTTAACAAAAACAAGAATGTGGTAGGAGATAGAATCACGATTCCAAACATATACAAGCAATTCAAGTTGTTCAAACTTTTAAACTAACCAAAGGGCCTATCTAACCACTAGCCAAGCATAGAACATTCACTCCACTAACAAATTATTTCTCTGTGATCTTGAAATAATTAGTTGAATTCCACATGGTGATATATCCTAAAACATAACTCTTTGATGACAATGCTCTTAAACCTTCATGGTACAAATACCACAAATATTATGAATTTCATCACATCAAGGGACATAAGATAGACAAGTGTCTAAGACTCCACCACTACATCCAAGATCTCAATGATAGCAGAGAGATAAATTTGATTCACCAGAGTCAAATAAAAATCCCAATAAAAAGATGGGAATATTCAAAGAGCCATTCTGAAACATGATAAACCAAGTGAGAAAAATTTGGATTAGGGAGAGTCATCCCAAAGCTATAAATCCACAAACCATCTATATACTGAAAATGATAAAAATCATTACGACTCACTCAGTGGATATGTTTTCTCTTCTGATGAGCATGTGAATACCATTTGGATCAAGGAAAAATATTGCATTGTGGTAACAAGGTGTGCTCATCTCAAAATCTTAGAACCTCCTTTGTCTACCCCTTAGGATGGTCAATATAATATCCTATTGCAACTTGAGAAGACATCTGCTAAGATCTCAATCTTAGATCTTCTCAAGATATCAAGCATGCATAAAGACATCGTTTACAAAACCTCTAAGGTTCTGGAGTGTCAATGGAAGTAGATCCTTCACACCTACAAGATATGGTGGCAAACATTTCCCCAAGTGAACACATTACTTTTAACCAAAAGGAAATCCCTAACGAAGATCATACACATAACCTTCCTCTTTATATAGAATTATTTTTTACTCACCAAAAGATAAAGAGGGTACTTATGGACAACGGGTTGAGATTGAACATATGTACATTGAAACTAATCACGAGTTGGGATATACAAAGGAAGATCTAGATTCCCACATTATCACCATAATCTGCACATACGAAACCATAGAGTAGAGGAGTCGGTTGGAATGATAACAATGTTGGGGAAATAGGGCCTACTTTCCATAACACAAAGTTTCATGTCTTATATTTTGAGCTTCCATAAAATATGCTTCTTGGTCACCCATGGATCCATGCCATTCAAGCCATACCATCAATATTTCATTAATGTATTAAATTGAAACATGAGGGACACATTGTTACCATTCAAGGTGATCCGAACCCTTCACTCACTTGCGCAAAATCTTAATATCTTTATGTGTAGGGGTATATATACATGTCCCTCCACTATTAATATTGTATTCCCTTCATTCATAAGCTCTAGAATCACCTGGTAGATTCAGACTCCCTAATTTCTTATGCTCATGAGGATTCTACGTCTACCTCTCCCTTTGATTCATGGGAGATGAAAATCCTTGAGTATGGTTGTGGAGAATACAATGTGCAACTAGATCTCTTGGTTTCAAATCTATCTTTGTCACTAAAAACAAGAGGAAAACCAAACTATCACTTTAAATGGCCTAGAGATGAATGTCCTATTGGGACATTCTTACCTCGTGGACTAATCACATAAGATAAATTGTTAGACCCACATATACCTTGGGTCCCGAGAGGACACTAAGCCTACATGCTACGAAACCCTAAAATATACCAAATCTAGTAGAATGATGTATTTCATGGGCTACAAAGGACTCGGATGTGGAAATTTTGAACAAGGAGAGAGAGAATTGGTCCCACTTCCATATTTCAAAATAGAATGCTATGGTATTGGTATTTGACCATATGGGTTGCATCCGATGGATCAAGATGCTACCTACTTTGAGTGTAAGGATAGCTCTTCTTATTCAGATAGCGACATAGATTACCACTACAACCAATACAAGGATCTTTCCTCCACAAACCTTTTCACAGATACTGCTATCCTTACCATAACCCCTACCAATCCTAAATTTGACCTTGTATACCCTACCCTTGTTGATTAGGACCAATAACTTCATGTGCCACCGAACCTCTTTGAGAATGATGAGGCTATTACAGAATTCATGGGCATACGTGATACCATTCCTATCAGAGATCATAGGAAATATTTCTACATTGACTTAGATACCTATACATACCTCAGCGAGGAATCTGAGCTTCATGGTTAGCAAAATTTAATAAAAAGTGAGGGGAAAAGTTCCAAATAAAATCCTTGGTAAAAATGTATGTCCAAGTTACACAACAAAAACATCTTTGAGGCATTGGCTATCCAACAAGTAAAAATCAATGGATAAAATAAGTGACCATGTTGAGGGTGAAAATATCATAAAGACACCCTTGGAAGAAGATCTTAACCTTCCTCTTAATCCTACGCATATGGAGGATATGTCAAAAATGCTCATAGACGAAATTGTTGAAGTGAATATTGGAACAAAAGAAAACCCAAAGATAGTCAAGATAGGAGCTTCACTTTCATCACAAGAATAGAATAAATTCACCTTGCTTCTTGTATATTTTGTGGATATATTTGCATGGTCTTATAAATATATTTCAGAATTAGATCCAACTTTGGTGGTGCATAACTTAGTATTGCATGCATACACAAATCTATTAATCAGAGCTAAGGAAAATACATCCATGAGTGGCCCTTCTAGTTAAAGAGGAGTTAGAGAAACTACTTGTAGTAGGGTTCATCCGACCCATCAACTACTTTGAGTGGATATCAAACATAGTTCTGGTACAAAATAAACCTATTGGAATTAGAATTTGCACAAACTTTCGAGACATTAACAAGGCATGTCTAAAAGATTATTTTCCTTTCCTAACATCAACATGATTGTCGAATCAATTATGGGCTATGAAATGTTATCTCTTATGGATGGATTTTCAAGTTACAACCAAATGAATAAAGATAGTAGAGGAAGATCGGCATAATATTTCCTTTACAACCCCTTGAGGGACATCCTATTATCGTGTAATGCCCTTCACCTCAAACATGTTGGTGTAACTTATCGAGAGGCCAATGACAGTGATATTCCACGATATGCTTCATGACATCATGGAGGACTATATAGATGATATCCTCGCGAAATCAAAGACCAAAGAAGATCATCTTGAAGTATTGAGGCATATCTTTGAATGTCTCTAAGAATATAAGGTCAGGTTAAATCTAAAGAAGTGTTTCTTTGGGGTATTGTCAGGAAAGCTATTGGGCTTTATTGTATCAAGAAGAGGGATTGATGTAGACCCATCCAAAGTAACTACCATTACTAAAATACCTCCTCCTAAGAACATCAAATAACTACGTAACTTACAAGGAAAATACAATCCATCTTCTCGCTTTATCTCGCATGACTTGCCAAAAATGTCATTCATTTACCCATTTGCTTAAGAAAGATGTTGACTTCATTTGGGGACCGAGATCGGTAGTAGGCCTTTGCCTTACTTAATCAATACTTAGAAAATCCACCCATCCTCATGCCTCTAACCCCAGGTGAACCACTTTTGCTATATATATATATATATATATATATATCTCGTAATCCAATTTTCTATTGGTGCATTACTTTAAGTACGACCTAAGCCAAAAATAAATGGAAATGTAGTATCTTATCCATACACTAATTTCATATGAGTGCAACTATCCCAAAATTGAAATTTTTGTTTAGATGTAGCTTTTACCTTCTATAAACTTTGCCATTACCTATTGAATAACAAAACTAGGCTTATATCCAAGGTTGATCCAATCAAATACCTATTGTCAAAACCAACTCTTACTTGGTAGGATTACTTATTGGATCATTCTACTAAGTGAATTTTAAATTGAGAATGTACACCAAAAGTTAGTCAAAGGACAGTGCTTGCCCAAATAATTTCATATGAGTGCAACTATCCCCAAATTGAAATTTTTGTTTGGCTATAGTTTTTACCTTCTAAAAACTTTGTCATTACCTATTGAATAACAAAACCAAGCTTATATCCAAGGTTGACTCGCTCAAATACCTATTGTCAAAACCCACTCTTCTTGATACGATAGCTTATTGGACCATTCTACTTAGTGAATGTTACATTGACTTGTACACCAAAATTCAATCAAAGGATAGGTGCTCACCAACTAATTTGCCAAAGCACCCTTACTTGGAACAAAACTTGTGAGTTTGGATCTACTAGATGCATCATTGATGTATATTAAGGAATCTGCTATATGGAAAGTGCACTTTGATGGATAATTTACCTTCCATGGTTCGGGAGGTTGTAGTGCTAATCAATCCTTCAAGAGACCGATACCGTAGGCTTTCCATCTTGGATTTCCTTGCACAAATAACATTGTAGAATATGAGGTGCTCATCACTAGGATGAATCTAGCTATAAAGTGGAATATTCACCACCTTAACGTCATTAGCGGATTACATCGATTATCAAGAAATTCAATTATGAGTATAAGGTCAAGGATGATAAACTCATCCCATATAAAAATTTGGTGGAAACCCTAAAAGAATACTTTATATACATCACCTTTGAGAAAATTCTAAGAGCACAAAACCGATCTACAGATAAAATGGCAAATTGGGTTCTATGTTGTGGATTCAACCGAAAACAATTATATGTCATTTTTTGTTGAAAATCTACATCAACTCTGCATATGACATGTTCAAATCATACCTAGTATATGAATTTTTTGGTCCCTACTCCCCATGGTATGACCCTATTTTTAACTACCTCTAAAGTGGTACCTTTCCTCCTAACATTTCCCGGTCTGAAAAACAAAGCATTATCCATCAAATAGCTTGTTACACCCTCCTAGGAGGAAAACTTTATCATCACAACTATGATGGGAATCTATTTCATTGTCTAGATATAGTAGAGTTAGTCCAAGGGATTAAGGAGGTACATGAAGGAGTGTGTAGTGCCCATAAAAATAGAATGGTATTAGCAAATACGTTATTAAGGGTAAGATATTCTGGCCTACTATGAAGATAGATTGTTGTAGTTTCCCTTTATGTGCCTCCTTTTATCCTAATTGTGCCGCCTTATCACCCAGTGTGTGTTGGGATCTCATGTGAGGCATGTGTGGGTGACGAACCCCTCCTTTATGTGAGCTTTGCGAGAATGATCTACTATTAATGGAGGATAGGTTTCAAAAACAAAAATACATGCATTTTCTTAAAAATAGAAAGTACGGACATCGATCAATGCACGTAACCTCCAATAAAGTAAATAAACATTTTAATATGCATAAAGAAACTATATCTGATCCATAACATCATGGGTAACATAAGGGTTTATATCCATAAACAAGGATATCCAAAATCACAAATTATATATTGATTTATAATCTTTTACAATAGCCATATTACATCATAATGGGTCATCTCAAACCATAAATATAAAGGAATACATATTTATCCCTATAGAACTATTATAAATAGAGATTATACCTATGCTTTCCCAATTACAACCCTTATCTCGACCCAGGAACACACATATATGCTTAACAATATTCTCCCAAAATTCCCTAGCACTAAGAACTACAAACCCTAGTATTGCCTATCACTCTTGCAGCACTTCGTTGCCTCTTCCAAATTCTCCCTATTTCAGACCCGAATAATCATATAAATAGAAACTGGATCACCCACCATGGTTTTCCCCAAGAGCAGATCACATTCCTAGTGGGAAGTGTAATCCTCCATGATTGAGTGTTATGCCAGCATGCAAAGGCCTCCACTAACTATAATGATCCTCTTGAGAATATTCCCTACATGGAATATTCTTTCCTTGACCTCTAAGGCTCCAGGATGGCACCTTATCCATTCATCACACCTACTCAAGCCTTCACGTGTTTCTCCTGCGATACCACCTTCAAAATGTGGCTAAGTCCCCAAACCCTTTCTTCTTTCATGGGCCAACCTCTTCTCCTACACACCTTTCCTTGAGTGCCTTTTTGATCACTTGCCTTGTGTGTGCACTTCTTCTTGGGACTTAGTCATTTTACAGGGCCCAACATCAACCAACACTACATGTGTTCTTCATCTCGAAAAAAATCTACTTTCTCACCAAAGAATAAAGAATAGAAGTAATGAAAGAATCTACAATTGAATAAAGAATGGAAGGATCGTGCTACTGCTGCATGATGAGTGGAAAATCCTTATTTACGGATGCTTCAATTTTATCGAAGAATCGACCTCACTCTGCACTTTTTGAAGTAAATCCCCCACCAGTGTGTTAACTTCCTTAGAACTTAGCTCATATCCCTTATCCTTGAGTATGTCTACGATGTTTTCCATCTTCTTGTTAAGGTCACCCAACACGTCCATTATATGAGTGACTTGGGGTACAATAGCTTATTTTTAATCAAAACACGCAAGGTTTCTATCACCTCTGATTTCTTCTCAACCTTTTCCAAAATCCTATCTCGCTCCACCCTATTGCCCTTATTTTTCTCTTGAAATTCCTTCAGATCCGCTTCATGTGTAGCACCAATATGTTTGCTACTCTATCTCTGTCACCACAATTTTCATACAAAACTTCAGCCATTTGTGTCATGGTCTTCACTAAGGAAAGGAGCTCAGAGTACCAAGTTATTATCTCCCCAATATTCTTCTTTTCTTCTTCCTTTTGGTGCACCATCACCTCTTCTACTGACTCCAATGCAAGAGGTTGCCTCTCCATGGTGAGTATGTATGCCAAGTCTTCCAAGCAATGCATGGTTGACTCATACTTTTACTCAGGAGGGGCTAGGTCTAGGTCCAAGTAATGCTTTAAGATAGCCTCCACCTTCTTATGAACTTTTTTCACCTTCACCTTTTCATCTCTCATCTCATTCCTTAACTGCACATTGATCAATTCCTTCCGATTGATCTTTCTACCCCCTCTCAATGATCTCCTCATTCTTCTTCTCAAGTTCCTCCTCCAATGCTATTATTTTATCATTTCCTCCGAAGAGCCTTGTTTCTACCTCCATTGATTAATTGTTAAGCATGTTGCAAACTTTCTCATCTACATGATGTTGGGTATTCACCATAAGGTTTACTCCTTTGGAACTTAGTACCTTCATCAACGCACCATTATTTACCTCGAATTTGGGCTCATCGATGTGGGACTCAAAGCCCAGGACAACATTTTCTCTGTGTGGGTACACAATATTTTCATTAAAAGATGACCAAGTGAGGAGTTTGTCTATGGGCATTGTATTTTGGAAGCGTGTGCATAGTACCTTGTTTAGATCATTGATATAAGTCATGGCGTGTTCCTACGCTGCTACCACACTCTTTTCACATGTGTGTTGTTGTTGGGAAGCTCACTACTAAGATGGGGTCTCCGCCCATGCTCCCATACTCCTTTACCACACTCACACTTTCCTATGTTTCATTCAACACTTCATCGGATATTTTCGCTCTAGTTTTGCTCCACTAACTATTTTATAATACCCACCACCTCCTTCTCTACAGTGTCATCTATCTACTCTGTGGTCGACGTTAGGGTTTTCTAATCATGCATGTTTACCTCTTCAATTCCTCCTCTATCATGTGTGACCTCTTCATACTCATTCCTCTCTTCATATCCTCCTTCATCGATTCATGTACATTGTACATAGGAGGATTCTAAGCTCCTTCACACCTTTCATTTTCTTCTTCTAGATCATGGTTTTCCACACTCTATGTTTCCTCAAAATTCGATCTCTCAACCACCTTATTATTCTTATTCATTGGTGATCCCTCCAACTCAGGTGATCCATTTCCTTTGGGTGACTCTTATCTCTTAGGTAACTTTTCCTTTTCATGTGTGGGGGAATTATTTCACCGAACATAAGTTCTTTTACCCGTGTTTGACTCATGTTCCCCTATAATTTGCCATGTATGTGCACTTAGAACCTTGGGTGTCGGGGTCTCCTCTCGTTCTCTCTTCTTAATTACCACTTTCTTCTTTCTCCCTGGTGGGGTATTCTGGGATAGATACATCATCCTCAACATAAGTGCCCTTCTCAAACTTGGTCCTTAGTCACACATATACCCTTTCTATCATCCTCCATGCAATAGACAATGTTATCGGTTTAAACATATGTATGTCATATGAGATGTACTTCTCTACATAGGCACACTTCTTAGGATACACCAATGTCTGACACATCTTATGGTAGTCTTGATCAACTACACTTAGATCAAAAAGAATATTTTTGGCTTCCTTGAACCTATTGACCACACTTTAAAAGTATTTTGTTGTGAAGGAGAATGAAAATTTACACCAATGAGTCTTGGTGCCTTCTATCAAGGTAAACCTACTAATACAAAAGTGTTGGTACATAATGAATTCAGCCTCTCCTTCCACCAATGCTAGAAATTTCTCAAGTATCCTCCATTCTACCCTAAATGCATGTGTGGATCCATATATACCATTTCTCCAAACACACCTAATGCAAAAATGTCATGGTGTCACAAGTATATGCTTCAAATCTCTTAGTAAGGGAGGGATCCTTATCCAAGTATTCCCAAAAAATCTTATTCATCCCATCGAGCACTCCAATTTCTGAAAATACAATGGTGAGGAGGACATTACCAAACATAATCTTCTCCTTTTCACATGCACCATCTATAATCTCCTTATGCAATAAAAGCTAAAAGTTTGTATAATGTCCCTTACGAGATTCTATGACAAACATTCAACCAACTCTTATTTATTTGAGTTCATCTCTCCTACCCATTTAACTTTGTAACCAAGCATGTGGCCATCCTCATAACAAGGTCGGTGATTATAGAGATATCAAATTAATGCGAACCCTTCTTATAATCATATGCCTCAACCATTTTCTTGATGGCCTCCTTGTCACACAAGTCATCATCTAGCGGATCTCCCTTACGCAGATAATGCCAGTGTACTTTGAAATCAGCTGAGGAGTTATGTACATTCTTCATCCTATGAAATAGAAGTGATCCTCATGCATGCATAACATCATCCATTGGTATAGTTGCTTGGGTTTTCCAAAATAGGGAAACTCATAAAGTTACAAGAGTCTAACCTTCTCCATCTTGGTTTGTACCTTGTCATATTAAAGATTTCATCCTTGGTTATATATCCTTTCAGGTGAATGAACTCCAAAGACATTTCCTTCTCGATGGTGCTCATCTGATGGTTATAATTGCTCACTTCCATCTTTTGTATATGAGACACCCATTCCTTTTCCTAGAAATACACCTTCTGGGTACTACATCTTTGCGTATCATTATTCATTAAAACTGGTTGAAACAATTATTTTTCCTTTGCCCTTTACATTGCCATTTTTCGATGAAGTGGTCACTCCTCTCCTTGGTGCCATTTTTCTCTTCCTCAATCCTCAATAATTCTTCCCTTACATCAAGTTCACTATTGCTCAAACCCTCAGCTCCACTTCTACAAAATTTCCTCAAAAATCCATGCCCTAACTTATAAACCCTAACATGGAGAACTTCCTTTCCTCTAAGTAGTGTAATCACCTATAAGAACCCATAAATAACCTCCTCTCGCATACGCTTGTGTACTCTTCTTCCACACTAGTTTTAAAATCCATCGATCTCTTTAACTTGCACACTATTCTTCATAACTTCTTCACAAGAATCACCTTAGATCACAAGAACTTCTTCGATAAAAAAATTCAAGGTGAAAGAACAATAGCTCACCAACCTTCTATTTATAGTTTTTCTTTTTTATCTGCATTAAATTCCATGTCACCTACCAACTTACCTCCATATTAAAGTAAAAATTTTCCATTGCTTATCCCATGCGTGTTCATCTAGTGCTCTTTCCTCCATGCTCACACCTACACAAAAACTCCCACAACCTTTTAGCGTATAAAATTATTTTGACCACAAACTTGCTTGTGCACACACCCCATCTTGAGTATATCAACCTCTACATTCTTTACCAAGTTCTTTCCTTCACCTACCTCATGTTTTTCTACACTTTTTATTCTTGTGTGTGGTTTTCTCAAAGCCTTTTTGACACCAATCTTCTCATGTTCACCTTTGTTATGCACACACTTTTGAACCACACACCTTTGAACTCACAACTTGGGCCACCACATCAACATTTCTCCATGAACTTTCTCCAACTCTTACCATGTCCTACTCACTTCCCCTTCATGTTCCACCCCACACTAAAAGATGCACACTCCTCTATGCATAAATTTTTATAAGTATTAGGCTACTTGAGTGTAAGCATGTAAACAACAAACCAAATAGAAAGACAAGCAACGAGAAAGGGAAACACAAAAAGGAAATTATATTAAGGGAAATCCTAAGCTAACTGACAATACTTCCTTATTTACAAAACACTAAGAAGACTTATTTATAGTAAGGCTTCAACCTACTCACATTAAAATACCTAGGAATTCATGTTCCATCTAACGCTTCTAGATGACAAGTGCATGAATCAAGTATATGGGTAATATAATACGGTCCCAACCAATGGACCACGAAGTTTTCTGGATGGCGCAAAAACTTAGACTCATACAGTAAGACCATCTACCCAACCTCAAATTCTTTATTCTTAATGTGATTATCATGTCATTCTTGTTGTCTTTCCTTATTAGTATTCTAACTCCACCTAGTAAGTTATCACCTTTCATCCAATAACATTAGCTTATCAATATGCTCTTCTAATATGTTTTCATCGACCAATCCTCCTACACATGCAAATACATAGAGAGGGTAACATAAATTCAATTGGTAAAATGACTTCTACATAAAACACCAATTGAAATGGTGTGGCCTTGTTCAATCTCTTATAAGTCATTCTATATGCCCATAGCATGGTCAAAACTTTATCATCCCAATCCTTCCTCACAACGTCACAAATCTTGGTCAATGTGTGATTTAGTATCTTATTGAATGCCTCATCTGTCCCATTAGCCCGAGGGTGGTAAGGAGTAGTTTTTTGATGAGCCACTATGAACTCTGCCAACAAATTCCTTATTGTCTCATTCAAAAAATGAGTACCCTTGTCACTAGTTAAACTCAGAGGGCACCCATACCTACTGATTATATTTTCCTAGATAGAATATTGTTGATGTGGTCATTGTGCAATTCCTCATAGGTGTTGCCTCTTCCCACCATGTTAAGTAATCGTAAGGAATGATATAGCATGAACCCGCTCTTTACGCGGCAAGTGAGATAGGCCTACAAATTCAATTTCCCATTTATCAATCGGTTCAACACTAGCTATTGGTCTCAATGGAATTTCATCCCTTTTTCTTGGCTTACCAAGGTGCACTGATAATGATCACGAGCCTTAAAATATTCAATATAATCCTTGAAAACCATTCCCACCAAAGGCCAAAGAGGATATTGTGCACAATTACATTCCCCTTATAGTGTCCTCTTGTAATTTCACGATAAGGCTCTTCCATGATTGTAGTGTGCTCATGCTAGATCATACATCGGAAAAACCTCATCACAACATACCTTGTATAAGTCTCCACCAATTAACATGTATAGGCATGATGCATATGGATAACTTGTTTCTTTCAAAATTCTTCATTCCCTCTAGCGTCACACCCATTTTGAGAAACACAACAATATCTTACAAGTCGGAGGGTGTGTGTTATAATCTTAATATTTGTGCATATGGAATTTTATCTTCAATGCTCTTCATGCGCCTCTCTAGAGTCAATCCTTGATAAATGTGTCAGCCCTAAATTACTCTTACCCAATTTTACAACAACCATAAAATCAAAATCTTGAAACAATCGATCCCACCTACATATGTGCCCTTGTAGAATAGGTTTTTTACCTAGTACTTGAGTGCCATATGATCTGTATAAAAACGTCAATGGAGTGGTCAACAAATATTGCATGTATTTATGTAATGCATAAACCATATACAGTGCTTCACACTCCATCATGGTATACTTCTATTCTTCCAAAGTCACCTTTTTTCTTACAAAACATGAGGGTGATCAATAGTTCCCTCACCGGTTGTGTCAATACTTGCTCCAACCATCATCCCGAGATGCATCAATATGCACATGAAAAGGCTTATCTCAAGAAGGAAAGCGTATTATGGGCAAAATAATGAGTCTCTTCTTTAGTGTGTCAAAGGTTGTCTGCTTGCACCTCTCCCAAATAGAACTTACTCTTGTGTATTAATAATTCCTCCAATGGCGTGAAAATATTGGTATAGCCCTTGATAAACTTCCTGTAATACCCTATATGTCCAAGGATTCCACACATCATGCTCTAACTGGTAGGTTCCCCCAATCCCACAATAATGAAAACATTGGCAAGATCCACCAATAAGCCTTCTTTACATATGATATGTCCCAACAGGGTGCCAAATGGAGTAGCAAAAACACATTTCTTAATGTTGAGAGATATACTCAACTCGACACCATCTCTCAAACATCAGCCTCATATTATCACAATGGTCCCTCACCAATCCATATATTGTCCAATCATCTAGGTAGACTTATATAAATTTATGGATGAAGTCTTGAAACGCCTAAACCATAATGTGTGAAAACATAAGCAGCGTGTTCTTCAGTCCAAAAGTCATGACCATGTAGGAAAAACTTCCCCATTCAGTGGAGAAATTTGTCTTTCTTGGTCCTCTTTTGCAATCCTAACCTGATGATATCATGAGAATCCATCTATAAAAGAATAGATCTCACACCCAACTACTACTTCCAATATCTTCTCAATGGATGGGGTTGGAAAAGGATCAATGACACATATTGCATTCAAATCCTTGTAGTCAACACAAATGCTTATCCTCCCATCCTTCTTAATTTTGATGACCATCAAACTTATCCACTTTGATTCCTCAACAACGTCAACGATGCAAATTAAAATTCCTTAACCATCTTATCAATCTCCTCCTTGACCTTAACACGCATATTCAAATTCATTTGATAAGGTCTCTTCCAGATTGGGTGTGCCCTCCTTCACTTTGATTTGCATCTCTCCTAAAGAGTGGTGAACTCAATTGAGTTATGGCACCCGCATAGGAATAAATCCCTGAATTCACACAAAAGATCAATAATCTTTGAAACTTCCTTTCTATCTAGTAATCTCCAATAGTTTCTTCCTTCGGTTCTTCCTCTGAGCCAATGTTAACCTTATTAGTTTTCAGGGGTTCATGGTAAGCATGTGCTTGTTCATCATTACTATCCATAACCTCGTGCGTAACCATAGTATGGTTAACATCAAAGTTCTTCACCTCTTCACCATCTATTACATAGACTAAATTCCCTTCTCTTTTTTTTGTGCAAGTGTGCTCAAGTTGTAATTCCTCTTATTCTTCCTCATTGAAGTGCACTTCTAAGTCAGGTTCTCCCAAAAACTCCAGTATTCTATCCTCAACCATGGAACTATCTCCCATAATTAGGCACTTAACAACCTCCGGTGCCTCCTTTACCAATGTCTTAGTACTCTGATACTCAAAAGTTTGAATAGGATTAGTCAAATTCCTACCAGTTTCATGGCTGACGGCACAACTAGAAATGAATGTACCATGTGGGTGCATAGCCTTATAAGGGGGAGTAAATCTTATGCACCCATAGTGATGGAGGCAATGCTTCTATGCCTTCCATCTAGGCCTTCTCACATGCCTGGATATGAAATGAGGTGGGTTCCTTCCCATGATAGTCTTTTATGGAAGTAGGTACATTTCTTCATAAAAACCTAACAAAAAACGTGATTATCGCCTCACATCATTCCATAAGGTTATCTCAATGGGTCACCCACCAACTTGTTATGGTTTGATGCAAATTATAGATAAGCATACTCCTCCTTTCGATCTCACATCTCCATTAGGTCTCCATTTCTCACGGTAAAGCATCGGGGTTTCCTTCTCTAGTGTAACTCAACTATCTTCCTCCCATGCACCTAAGTGAGTGTGCCTTTATCACTCTCATCATAGAGCCTATTAACTACCTTCTAACTAGCTCATATGTCCCATGTGTTGATTATCACATGCCACATTAGTTGTATCACTTATAGATTGAGAATCTTCCCACTGAATAACACCTTAATTTTTTGGATGCATAACCTCAGGGTCTCTGATAGTGCAAACATAGATTCTACCTCGGTCTTGTTCTCCCAATGGCTCAGTATAGGGCCCTAAATTTCCATCCGTTAAGGGAATGATAACATGTTCCTCCTTGTTCTCAAAACTTATATAGCCTTTATTTAAATGTAAGTCAACATTGTTCTTATATCCCTGGGGTGCCCAAGTAACACTGGAAATTTTTTCACCTCAGGAAGCGCTAATACTTGGAAGTCTCCAGTGAATTTTTTCCCTTGGATTGTTATAGCAACATCCCTTAAGACACCAATGGGCATTATCTTTATCTTTTTGGCCATATACAACACATTTAAAGATGGATGTAATGGAATCCTTCCCATTTGATTCCATGTGTCAAAGGTGATCATATTAAATTATGTTCCTATATCAATTAGATTATTACCCGTAAGCCATCCATCAACTATGACATTCAAAGTAATCTCCTTATCATAATAAATATTATGAGGAGGCATATTACCATGTAAAATGTTCCTCTCGCACTCTCCTCTACGAACTTGGTAAGTTTTCTCTCACCACGCTCCTAAAAAGGGATGATATTCTCTTGTATCAACATATTTCATACCTCTGTGACTTCATCCGGATCCTCTGTGAAGCCTTAACGCTTTTCTTGTGCTCTAACTATTGTGATTGCTCCTTCAAGCATTGAATCTCCCCTTGAAGGCTTCTAATCACCTCCATCATTTCTTAATAGAATTCCTTATGATGAGTCAAGTCTAGCTACTTTCCATGGATCAATTTTTCCCTTGTAACAAGTGGTCTTTGCTTTGATATTTCCACTGGCAGTACACAACCTTAGCTTGCATTGTCATAAACACAGTTCTAATTTAGATTCATGTGCCACCCATGGAATCCATTATTGATCAACATGATTTATGCTCACCATCCCAACACCCTTATCCTTTCACTTCTCCTAGATCATGTGTTCAAAAAAATTCAGGCATTCCTCATACTTGTGTTCTTTCCCACACCAAGAACACTCGCAATAAACTAGGACACCGGTGTTTGTAATGTTCTATAGATTCACAGTTAGAATAGGTTCTATGGGGAAATTCACTTCTTCCTCCTCCGTAATTACCACTACCTCATAATCCACCTCAAAATCCTCTTCCATGACCTCCTGCATCTGCGCACCCTTCATAATGATGACCCTCATCCTTAGAACTACTAGAAATGGTCCGCGTACCCTAGTGTCAATAGCATCATGTATTTGGTAGATCACTCTACAACCCTTGGTGTCATGAGTAGTAGAGGTGAAAATTTTGTAATAGTAGGACACATTCTTATAGATCACGTGTTATAGCAATGGCATCTACTTGCATCATGATCTCCATGGAAAATATTAGTCCACCAACAAGGTGTGCACCGATCTTCATGGCAAACTATCTTTTGTATGTCCCTCTACTTGACAGTCCATGCACCATAGCCCACTGTGAGTCTCACGAGATGAGTTCGCAGACAGTTTCTCCAACTACTTTACCATGACAAAATTTGAGCTTTAAGAAATGGACTAACACCGGTATCAACAATCCCCATGGCCTCAGCGTGCAAGGTAGCCTCCAAGGCCTCATGTAAATATGTGAAGGTCTTATGTAAAAGCATCCTTGTGAATGATGTGATTAGCCCTTTGATGACCCACTGAGCATGTTGTGAAGGATGTATGTCTTAAGACAACTTAGATAGGATAGTCTTGAAACATGTGTCATACTCCTAAACACTCTCAACCATTCCTTGCTAAATCTCCTTCAACGCATTGATGCTCATTTGTTCAAACTAGGAATGTGGAACTCTACCAAAAATGCATTGCACAACATGATGTAATTCACCACCATATGGTTTGGATCATACTTCTTGTACTAGTTATGGGTGTGCCCTTGTAATGTTGTTGCAAACTAACTTTCCTTCCACTCCAGGGAAATGATACCCTTCGCACACCATAACAACTCACATTTATGAAAATGTTCTATAACATCCTCAACATCCTTATAATTAGGCAAGTGTAGAGACATATCATGAAACAATTGTTGAGGTGTTTGAGGTCCTTTACCACTAGTTCCACAACCTTTATTTCCTCTGATGTTACCTCTACCATAAAATCCACTAGACCCAATAGCTCCTATTCCTCCGAATCCACTAGATCCTCTTCCTATAGTACAAAAAGGGCCTGTAACACTTGCACCTTGAATCCCCACCATTGCACTAAACTATATGCCAATGGTTTGTGATGTTGATCCACTCCCGGATGTGTTTCCCATGCCCCTTTTAGATGCAATACCCAAACTTTATGAGCCTATAATTTTCCCAAATGTTATGTCGAAAAGATCCCTCCAGACACCAGAAAATAATGTGTGGTCATAGATGGGGATGAGAAATCATACCTTCTAGGTATCACTCAACCATCGATATCAACACCACTAACAACTGAATAAGCAAATTTTTCCTCAAAAACTGGAAGGCTAAACATTAGGTTTTGGTCACCAGGTGGGCTAAGATGCATGCTTATGGCTCTCCTTTCTTCACATGATGAAATCTCATGAGAAACCAAGGGGGTAACTCTCCCACATTTGGGGTAGCACAGATTGCTGAGATCCCATGCCTTTCGTGCATACCTCAAATCCTTCCTGAAGCATCTTCTCTATTTTTCCGTCACTCCAACAAGCTTGCATTGTCTCACCAACTCCCTCTCTCATGCTTCATCATACTTGAGTTGCCTCTCTTCTCTCTCCTTCTCCATCATAGGATCCACCATCTTTCACCACACTAGCTTCCATGCCCCGCGCTTGCAAGAGTTTATCCAGCCATAGGAAAAGCTTACAAAATCAAAGTAATAACCAAAATCTTGATATCCAATGGAATAGAATGCAAGAACAATACTCTTGGCTCCCTCAAGAACTCAAACTCAATAACTTCTAGGAAAGAATACATAGAAATCACGTATTTCAAGGTATAACTAGTTAATACTTTGATCCACTAGTTATCAACAACACGAGTCCCGTTTATATCGGCATCATGTATCCTTTTATACTCATCTTGGGTCCATACACAAGGTCTATAGTACCAACTTGACCTAGATGCATATGTTGAAATCCATTCATACAACTCCACTGGGAAAGAAAAAAATAATATTTCATACAACTCATGATACGAGGTGGTCTTGTTATCCAAAATTCACCCCTCAAGGTAATTTTGATAACATGCATCAGATTATTCAATCCCGAGCAAGTAGATTGATTCAAGGAAAAAAATCATGTTTTTTTGGGGTCCCCTCGGCCTTTTTCTAACTCCCCCACCCAAGAAGAAATCCCAACAGGTTGAGAAAATGGAAGAAATGCAAAAATAAGGTTGCAGGATTGTGTTAAGGCATTTCGGTCCAAGGGTTCGGTCATCGAGGTTCGTTGTAGTACTTAAGCTTGGGGACGAAAAATGAAGAAAATCGGCTAAGTCCTAGTCCATGCGATCTGGGAGACCGGTTGGAATGTCGGGACGCATGGGACGTGAAAATCAAAATGGCCAAAAGTAGGGAAAAATGTCTAAGTCTTTGTTTCACGCGGTTTGGGACATCCGGGCCAAAAGTACGCGTGGGACGCGAATCGGCCGATTCACCGAAAGACAGTCCATTTCAGGCGGTTCGAGATATTTTCCCAGGTAGTCTAGGATAGTTGGGACAAAAGTACGTGAGGGACGCGTGGGATGTGAAAAGCTGAAAGAGCCGCCAACGAATGGAATCTCACCACGTGTCTTCACCTCAAACAGGAACAAGGAGGCCCGCGGATGAATCAGGTCATGCCACGTGTCCAAGTGGCAAGAAATTTTCAAAGGATGAACCCGCAGATGAACCAAAGCCTGACACGTGTCATCCAAGTGGCGGAGCATGGGGAAATTTTGGAAAATTTTCCAAATGACCAAAAAGGGTAAAAAATTTGAATTATTTTTCCCATCGATCCGTTTTGGGCCTATTCCTGCCCTAAATCTTCAAATGGCCATAACTTTCGATCCAGAGCTTGGATTTTCATGTTCTTTATATCAATGGAAAGATGGTGAAATTCTCTACATGATTCCAAAGTCTATCTCACATTTTGGTTTAGTTTGGAGAGAGAAAATCAAGAAACGTCTCTGGCACGTGGTAATGGCTAGAACTGACGTTTCAACAACCAGCTTTAATGCAAAATACAGTTCACCACTTTTGCTAGGGTTCTCACCTACCACCATAATGGGATGAATTAAATGCAACCCAGAGGTGGTTGGGGTAGATTTGGATTTCCTCTCTCTTCCTTCTCTCATTCTTCCTATAAATTGTAAGGAGGGGCTTCTTTCTAAAGAGGGTTGTTCATCTTTTCTGCTCTCCTCTCCTTTCTTTTCTTCCCCAGGGTTGAAAATGGAGTTCGAACCTCCTCCCCTACTTTGTAATGGTGTTTTTTTCATTTTACCATTAAAATGATGTTCTGTGTGAACTTCTGGAGCAACAAAAATGTGTTTCGTGATGCATCTGTCCATCCCTACTCATTTTTGTTTGTTTTCTTCTTGCCTCTCTTCATTACAGGTATTTGTGCATGTTTGAATGTTCATTGCAGGGTTGGAGCTGTGTTCATAGTAGTTTTGATAGATGTTCAGCATTTTCCTTCTCTGGTGTATCACCGTTTTAGTGTAGGCTTTTGTTCTTTTTCTCTTTTCTCTCTCTCCCTGTCTCCTTGGAGGTTAGATTAGGATTAGATTAGCTTGCCTGCACTGGAACAACTTGTGGTAGGTAGTTTAGGAAGAGGAACCAGCCTTCTCTGGAGATTCCTTTCTCATTTTTACAAGTCCCACACTTGGAGAGAGGTTTCAATGTTGTGCAATCACACTGGATGCTTAGAATGATCAAACTAGAAATCTGATCAACATCCAGGGGTGCTGTGAATTCACACTAATAGTTTTGGCATGCCCGGTGGGACCTTAGAGGTCTTTCACTTTATCTTTGACAGGTTGGTGTGTTCCTGTTAAAGATTCAGCCTTTTGGAGGCACTTTCAAAAGCACATCTGGCGACTCCATCTGGTAAATAACTCATTCTCTGAGTTGCAGACCCATTTTCCATCCATTTCCATCCATCTTTCTTTCCATCTCTTTCATTCTTTTCCATTCCATGAAGTTGTGCAATCATGACTTCATTTCCATCATGGAACTCACATTTACAACAGCAGCAATGTTTCCCACCTCCAACATGTTTTTTAAATCCTCCAAATCAGCATTTTGAACAAATTCAAAATCAGCATACATACCCATATGAGCAGCAATGCCAAAATCAGTTTGGCTATGGAGCTTTCCAAGAGCAAGAGTATGCATATAATGAAGACCATCAGATGCAAGATGCTGGTCTATTGGAGAAAATCCAAAAGATGGAGGTAAACATGGTGCAATCCAGGGCTCAAGCACAAATGAAAGCATTTGGAATCGGTTGTGGAGCACCCTATCCATGGGTGGGACCTTTTCCAAGGCATTACAACCCTCAAGAGAAGCTTGACTTCATGATTGCAACGCTGCCATTGCTTGCAAAGTGGATTGAAGAAATAGAGGTGTATGAGAGGAGTATTCAGTGACCTTGTCAATGGGTAAGCACGCCATCTCATGCCTTTCTTTTTCCTCTTTCCCAATCTGTTTTATCTCAGCAGTGTCAAGTTTTAAACTCTCCATCTGCTGTCCCAAGTGTTGAATCCATTTCTCCACCCCCTAGCCTTCCACCTCATCTCAATTCTTTTGTCCCTTTTCCTTCCAAACAGTCATCCCCTCCACAAGAGCTAACAGAAATACCCCCTCCTCCAAAGAAACAAGAGTTTCTACCTCCACCACCATGAAAAATTGCCAAGCCATTTGAGTTACAATCCACTTCTCCTCTTGCATTCCCAAATCCATGTTGGGAGGATGAAAATCAGAATGCCAGTCAAGGAAAACAACAGCAAAAAGAGAAGCCAAACAAAGATGAAGAAATTCAAAGTCTGAAGAGTTGGGCTCTTAAATTTGGGATGACAAAGATCCCCTTGATGGTTAAGCCTTTAGAAGAGGTTGGAGTTGGAGAACAAATGGTGGTCAGGACTGATTTTGTTGCAGCAGAAGAAGAAGATCTTGTAGTCCCAACTTGTCCTCTAGAGCAGCAGATCGAAGAGTTTGACTTGACAAACTTCATGCTGGAGGAAGAGTTCAATCAAGAGCAAGATTGTCTTCAAACATTGGAGGAAGGAGAAGCTGCTCCAAATCCAAAAGAAGAGGAGCACATTCTAGTTGTGGAGGAGAAAATTGCAGATCCAAGGGCTTTGAGCACAAAGCAGGCTACAAGAGAACCTTCAGTTCTTCTTTCTACTTCATCTCTTTCGAGTTCTAGTGCTGAAGAAGAGTTTGATCTCTCAAACTCAATGTTGGAGGATGAAATAATCCATGATGATCAAGTTACAGATCAAGAGGAGACCATGGAGGAAGTTGAGCATTTGCAGCAGGACAACAATGAGATAGTTTATCTGTCAGATTTGGAGGACTGTTTTGATGAAGAAGAACCGGTTGAGTTTCCACCATTCTCTCTTTCATCATCCACATTCCAAACACAAGAGCCTGCTATCATGGAGGAGAGCATTCATTTGCAGCAGCCTGCATCTTATAACATCTCTTTGGAATCAAGATTGGAAGATTTAAATCTTCCATGTTCTTCATTGGAGGAAGAGAAAGGGCAGAAAGGTCCTACCATTGCTTCCACATCACCCACCCAAGAAGGTCTACAAGAAGACTCCATTTTTGGAGTTGAAAATCAGAGCTATGGGCATATCAAACGGATCATACCTTGCCTAATAAGGTATTTGACTTCATTGGAGCCAAAGGAGAAGTCACAACCAGTCATGCTTGCTTCTGAGCATGAGGATGAGCTACAAAGAACCAAGGATCAGCTGTCATACCTCTCCAATCCAAATGCAGAACAACTAAAAGAGGTATTGAATTTGCCTTCAGCTGATACCTTGATGATTTGGGTGGAAGACCAGCTTCTTGTTGATTTTCCATTTATCCAATCAGCCATGTTCAGTGCCAAATCAGTTGCATGGTTGCCAATTTTGAAGAAAGGAAGCTATTTTGCACAACCAGTTGCGGGGTTTGTTTAGCTTACCTTTTCTTCCAGTTAGAATAGAGTAGGTAGGTTTGCTTTCAGTAAAAGAAGTGCTTGTGCACACTCTGCATGTTCCATTTGGAGCATGTATGATTTTCAGTTTTGTACATAGTTTTTGTGGTGCTGGTTTTGCTCTTGCACGGTCCATTTCAGTGGGTTTCCAAGTGGCTCAGAGAGGAGGTTTTCAAAGTTCAGATCAGTTTGTAGGCTATAACTCATGACTCCATGCCCAATGGATGCTTCAGGCAACTGGTAACTTCATCCAGCAGGCAGATGACCCCACTGAGTCACCAAAATTGTTATCCAAAATTCACCCCTCAAGGTAATTTTGATAACATGCATCAAATTATTCAGTCCCGAGCAAGTAGATTGATTCAAGGCAAAAAATCATGTTTTTTGGGGTCCCTCGGCCTTTTCTAACTCCCCCACCCAAGAAGAAATCCCAACAGGTTGATAAAATGGAAGAAATGTAAAAATAAGGTTGCAAGACTGTGTGTTAAGGCATTTCAGTCTGAAGGGTTCGAGTCGTCCTGAGGTTCGTTGTACCAAGCTTGGGGCGAAAAAATGAAGAAAATCAGCTAAGTCCTAGTCCAGGCGGTCTGCAAGACAATTGGAATGTTGGGATGCGGGGAACGAAAAGTTGAAATGGCCGAAAGTAGGGAAAAAATGTCTAAGTCTTTGTTTCGCGCGGTTTGGGACATCCGGCCAGGCCAAAAATGTGCGTGGGGATGCGAATCGGCCGATTCGCCGAAGACAGTCCATTTCGGGCGGTTCAAAGATATTTGTCCCAGGTAGTCCGGGATAGTTGGGACAAAAGTATGTGAGGGACATGTGGGATGTGAAAAGCCGAAAGATCCACTAATGAATGGAATCTTGCCACGTGTCTTTACATCAAACAGAACAAGGAAGCCCGCGACGAATCAGGTCATGCCACGTGTCCAAGTGGCAAGAAATTTTCAAAGGATGAACCCGTGGATGAACCAGAGCTTGGCACGTGTCATCCAAGTGGTGGAGCATGGGGAAATTTTGGAAAATTTTCCAAATGACCAAAAAGGGTAAAAATTTGAATTATTTTTCCCGCTGATCCGTTTTGGGCCTCGTTTTGCCCTAAATCTTCAAATGGCCATAACTTTCGATCCAGAGCTTGGATTTTCACGTTCTTTATATCAATGGAAATATGGTGAAATTATCTACATGATTCCAGGGTCAATCTTACATTTTGGTTCAGTTTGGAGAGAGAAAATCAAGAAACGTCTCGGCGTGTACGTGGTAATGGCCGAATCGACATTTCAACAACCAACTTTAATGCAAAATATAATTCACACTTTTTGCTAGGGTTCTCACCTACCACCATAATGGGATGAATTAAATGAAACCCAAGGTGGTTGGGGTAGATTTGTATTTCCTCTCT
The DNA here is from genome assembly GCA_018340775.1 of Taxus wallichiana var. yunnanensis. Classification (NCBI taxonomy): domain Eukaryota; kingdom Viridiplantae; phylum Streptophyta; class Pinopsida; order Cupressales; family Taxaceae; genus Taxus; species Taxus wallichiana. Next base: position 958,074,684 of record CM031239.1, on the reverse strand, counting down.
CTTCGTCTCTCATTCTTCCTATAAATTGTAAGGAGGGGATTCTTTCTAAAGAGGGTTGTTCATCTTTTCTGCTCTCCTCTCCTTTCTTTTCTTCCCCAGGGTTGAAAATGGAGTTCAAACCTCCTCCCCTACTCTGTAATGGCTTTTGTTTTTTCCTTTTACCATTAAAATGATGTTCTGCGAACTTCAAGCAACAAAAACGTGTTTCATGATGCATCCGTCCATCCTTGCTCATTTTTTCTTTGTTTTCTTCTTGCCTCTCTTCATTGCGAGGTATTTGTGCATGTTTGAATGTTCATTGCGGGGTTGGAGCCGTGTGTTCATAGTATTTTTGATAGATGTTCAACATTTTCCTTCTCTCGTGTATCACCATTTTAGTGTAGGCTTTTGTTCTCTCTTTTCTCTCTCTCCTGTCTCCTCGGAGGTTAGATTAGGATTAGATTAGCTTGCTCGCACTGGAACAACTTGTGGTAGGTAGTTTAGGAAGAGGAACCAGCTTTTTCTCGAGATTCCTTTCTCATTTTTTACAAGTCCCACACTTGGAGAGAGGTTTCAATGTTGTGCAATCACACTAGATGCTTAGAATGATCAAACTAGAAATCATCAACATCCGGGGGGTTGTGAATTCTACAAACAGGTCCTCTACCCATTTATGTGCATCAAACTTAGGTCCAATGTTAAATCTCTCGAGAAAATCATCCCCATGATTTTCAGCCATGCTTCAACGTTGTCCAAGGTCAAGAGTGTCATCATCACACCTCATTCTCACAATAACTTTGAAAAGATGTCCCAACAATGAAACCAAAATGTAGTCACCATTTATGTACCTTATTTTTATTGCAAGTGCATCGGCCTATCACCCAATGTGTGATGGGAACTCACACGAGAACACGGGGCCACCGAACCCCTCCTTTAAGTGAGATTCATGAGAATTATCTACCATTAATGGAGGATAGGTTGTAGATTACAAAAATACATGCATTTTCTTAAAAATAGAAAGTACATACATTAGATCCATGCACTGAAGCACCAAAAAGGAAATAAACATTGTAATATGCATAAGGAAATTAGATTTGATCCATAACATCATGGGTAACACAAGGGTTTACACCCATAAAAAGAATATCCATAATCACACATCATATATTGATTTATAATCATTTACAGTAGCCATATTACATCAAAATGGGTCATCTCAAATGATACATATCAAGGAATACATATCTATCCCTACAAAACTATTCTAAATAGAGATTCTACCTATGCTTTCCCCATTACAACCCTTATCTCATACCCGGGCACACACATATATGCTTAACAACATTCTCCCTAGCATTCCCTAGTACTAAGAACTAAAAACCCTAGTATATTCTATCACTCTTGTAGAACTTCATTGCCTCTTCCAAATGCTCCCTATTTCGGAACCGAATACTCCTTTAAATAGAAACTGGATCACCTATTACGATTTTCGCCAAGATCAGATCGCATGCCTAGTGGGAAGCGTGGTCCTCCATTATCGAGTGTTATCCCATCATGCAAAGGCATCCACTAAGCGTAATAATCCTCCTGATGATATTCCCTATGTGTAATATTATTTCCTTAACATTCAAGGCTCCAAGATGGCACCTTATCCATTCATCATGCCTACTCAGGCCTTCACATGTTTCTTTTGAGATACCGCCTTCAAAATGTGACTAAGTCCCCAAACCCTTTCTGCTTCTGTGCACCAACCTCTTTTCCCACATGCCTTTCCTTGAGCACATTTCTACTTACTTACCTTGTGTGTGCGTGCTTCTTCTTGGGACTTAGTCATTTTTCGAGGGCCCAAAATTTCTACAACCATGTAAGGAAGTGTGTTCTATATCAAAAGTATGGAAATTTTATTCATGCACTTCATTGCAACCTTTGCAACCAATAAAAACACTATGGCCATTATCTAAATGAGGATTAGACTTAATCGAGAAGCTCACCCCTACCTCATCTCGATGGTCATACTCACATCATCATGGCCAAAAATAAATCACTAAGTTGGTGGAGGCCATTTCATGTATATATGTTACAGGTTCTCAGATATAAAAGTTCACCATGAATCACCTTATTATCCGGTATGGCATTCTTACTACCATTGTTAATGATAATGGTAGATCATTCAAGAATAAGACGGTAAAATATCTTTTTCATCGTTTTTAGATAAAAATAAATTGGTCCATGCCTTATTACCCACAATTTAATGGGCAAGTACAAACCACTAACAAAATCCATGTTCAAATCATGGAGAAGATGGTGAATAAAATAAGCCACAACTGGAATTTATAAATTCACCTAGCTCTCTGGGATTATAGGAATTCCATTTGTGCCCCCATTGGTGTGACACCATACTCCTAGTATTTGAAACTAATTCTATCATCTCATTGGAGATCAAGCTTCCTTCTATGAGAACATATCTTAGGGATTACCTAGACAAGGATGAGGAATACAAAGTTGCCAAGCTAACAGAACTAGAGCTCCTAGATGAAATACGCATCTCGCGTCCTCTCAATCACCTCAATGTGTATCAAAATAGAGTATCACATAACTACATAAAAGGATCATACCTTGTCAGGTTTAAGGTTGGATATTTGGTGATGAAAGAGAACCAATTCAACACAAGGACATAAAAATAGAAGAAAGGCAAGTTTGAACCTCATTGGCTAGGACCTTATGTCATTATGGCCAAATATGGGTCGAGCATACAAGCTTACCCATCCTAATGGCGATGAGCTCTATGAACCCATAACTACCATGCATCTTAAGAGGTTTTATGCTTGAACATGACACAAAAATTAAAAACAACAAAAAAGTAGAAAATTATTTAAAAAAACAAAAATCAAAAAAGTGAGAAAAAGAAAAAAGAGAAAACAGGTCATGTAAATGTGAAAACCACGTAATTGTGGTGCTTTGGATAGGTCCCTTTGTGAAAAATGGTTTCCAGTGTTTTGGGGGTTCGTTGTTATCAAGCATCTTACATCTAGGGGGTACTTTTACTTGGCCTAGGGCTAGTTTCGCACCTACATCCGAGATTGTTTGTGAACCTATCCTCTCAAGCCCTTATTTGGCTCATTCTCCTCTCGTAAATCGGGTTGGTGAAGGGATTGCCTTTGTATATTCCCCATCTAATGTTGGGGCACCTTCACACTTTCACCTTCCTGTATATAACACGTGGTACCTACCCTTGTATATTCCCATCTAACATTGGGGGCATCCATGTTTCTTGGTTTCTTGTACATAGCTTTGGAAAACATTTGAAAAATAAAAAAATGTCAAAATGTTGAAAATATCCAAAACATTCACATACAACTTGAAAACCTAAAACAATAAAAAAATGGAAAATACAAAAACAATAGAAAATTGTTTAATGAAAACTCCCAAAAACAACCCAAAACACATTGAAAACAATATCACAAAAACATATTTTTAGTTTAATTTCATTGTTTCTTTCTTTGGTTTTGGTTAGTGAAAAATCACAACACTCCCAAATGACCTCTCAGATTTGGTTTTTCAAACTTGTCATTTGGTGTGATCCGCATAACATTGAGTTTTTCCCAAAAGTGTGGGACTTTACAAATGGGAAAAACTCTTAAGATTAAGGTTGGTTCCTATTCCTTTGTCTAGATGCATACGTGAAATTTGTAAAGGATTGATTCTTAAACCTAATCTAATATTTCCAAGGAGATAAGGATGAAAGGATCACAAGAAATTAAAACTAAGATAGCCAAGTGATACACCAAAGTAATGATGAACATTCATTTTGCTAATAGGCACAAACCAAAAATGCATACAATAATCAAGCATAGATAACCATTTTTGCAATGAAATACTAGATGAGAGCAATGAAGACACATCAAAAATCAGCCACAAACATGTATTATTGCTCTACAAATTTGATACAATACATTTACAAAATAGCCAAAAGGCAGAAAACATTTTGCAATCTAATGGAATTTCTAGAACTCCATGAATTCATTTACCAGAGGAAAAGGGGATCTGCTGCAAAACAGAAATATGTCCAACCCTTTACAATGAGTCCTGAACATGCTTTTATAGATTCAACATAGAGGGAAGAAAGAGAGAAAGGTGGGAAAAAATGGTTCAAAGTTTAACCACTATCATTAATGCCTCCTATAAAATCCACCCAAATTTTTCTTGATTGCATCAATTTCTTGTTCGTAGCCTCGAAGGAGGAGGAAACAACGGATCAAATCGAATCCGATCTGGTTGTTGAGGAAAAAATAGATCCTACATTAATAGCTAGAAGAATATTTTCTCCATTTTTCTCCCACCTAACCTCTCAAAAATTAAATTTTTAGATCTCCATGGCATAGACGAGGCCGATATCTTTCCACCGGTGTCAATTTGCTAGATTTCGAGCCCCGAGTCGAAATATATGCCCATTTGAAATTTAGATCGGGTCCATACAAAATAGCGAAAAAACTAGTTCAAAAAAAATCCCCTTTTTGAAAATGGACACATGGAGGGATGGCGCATGTATGAGGGTAGCCTCTATATTATTTTTTTGAAGGAGCATCGGGTGACACATGGCTTCTTCTATGACCTACTTGATTTCCTTATGTTTTTGGCTAAGTCCTTTACTCGGCGGGGTCATATATCTAGATTGGGGACACGCAGCAGCCTTGCACTTGTCTAAAAACCCTCCCTTGATCCTGCTCTTGAATTAGCACCATGGTGACACTTAGCACCTTCCACTGGTCTGTCTCAGTGCTTTGACTATTTAACCCGACCTTGTCCCTTTTTGAAATGGGACACGTGGAGGCTCCACGCTTACTTAGAAACCTGCTTAGGATTTTTCCTCTGAAGGAGCGTCGGGTTAACACATGGAAACCTCCACAGGATCTTAGGATTTTGAATGGACTCTCTTACCTTTTCAGACCTTGGACCATGTGGCGAGCTCATGCTCATTTGGGTCTCCACCTTTGGACTAACTTTTGGAGATGTGCCAAGTTGGCACGTGGCGAATTTTGCTAACACTTCTATACTTATTCTTTTTTTAGGTCCGCTTGTCTGCCTTTTGACTTTTAGCTTTGAATCTACCTCCATTTTGGGCTTGGGACACGTGGATCCATAACACTTGTTTTAGCCTCTCTTTTTGGATTCAACTTTGAAGATGCGTCGTTTGGACAATTGTCGATCCGCTAAGTCAAAGAATTTTCAATGGCCAGGTGTAACTTTTTGGGGCTCTGACGTGGGAAAATTGGTACTCATTTGGGTATACCCCTTTAGATTTAATGTTTGGAGGTGCGCCATTAAGACACTTGGCTCCCTCGATATCTCCTCCATTCTTAGTCAATTTTGAGCTCGTTCAAATCATTTCGGAGCTCAAAGACTTCAAACCTTCACCGTTCCTTCTCTTTGAGATTCTCGGATTCTTTGACACTATCTCCTTTTCCCTCGAACCCTGATACTCCATTTCCAATCCCTCTTGTAACCTATTTGATTAATTTAAGGCACAGATTCGGTCGATAGAGTCACTTCTTCTCTTTCTTCTTACATAGGGTCATTTAATCTTTTGTAGGCTCCACCACTCCATTATAGAGTCCCTCTACAACCTATTTGCAAGGTTTGAATGTGGTTTCTTTGGTTCTTTTTGTGTGGGGTCGTGGCTGATCCAATATTTTATAGGGGGAAAAATATGGATAACAATTTGGCAACTCGCAGGGGTATCTTCCTGCTAGATGAAAAGACTAGTTTCCTTATCATATCCATTGGGCATGGAGTCAAGAATGATGGTCTGATACTTGATCCTACCTTTGATCCATGAGCCCACCATTTACACTCTCAATTTTCATAAGAAATCTCAAAATGATGGTTTCTGAGAGTAGAAAATTGCTTTGACTCGGGGCTTTCATTTGTCCTTGAATGGACTATGCAAGAGCAACAAAACAACACCACACAACTATGTAAAAAATTTGAAATCATACATGCTCCAAGTAGAACATGTAGAGTGTGCAAAGCACTTAGAAAAAAACAACCTAAACTACAACAAGGCAATGTGCACAAGCACTTAGAGGAATGAGAAATTAAACTAGTATGTATAAGGTGAGAACTTTTCCTTCTAGTAGCAATGTTTAAGATAGATTCCATTCACTGGAATCTACAGCTCTTCACCATCCAATGCAGACAATTAGAAATCATTGCTACTTTTACATCTTGTGACCATGTAGGGGCCACTCCAAATGGCATCAAACTTGGAATGCCTTCTTGGTTTTGCCCGATCTGCATCCCATTTCAAAACTAGGTCTCCTTCTTGAAAAGTCCTTATTTTTTCTTTCTTATCAAAGCATCTCTTGATTGAGACCTGATCCTTCTCCATTGTTCAAAGTGCATGCTCTCTGGTTTCTTCCAATTCCATTAGTTCTACATACCTAGCCTCCATTGGCTCAAACTTAGACATCTCTAGCTGCTTCATGAGTTCCAATGTTGGCAACTCAAGTGATATAGGCAACACTGCCTCTTTCCCATAGATAAGTTTGAATGGAGAGCTTCCTGTAGACCTCTTGGGTGTTTTCCTATTATCCCATAAGGATGATTTGAGTTTTGTGTGCCAAGTTCTCTGATTTTCATCAAGAGTTCTTCTAATAATCCTTAATAGGTTCTTGTTTGTGGACTCAACTTGGCCATTACCTTGAGGATAATAGTTTGATGAAGTTCTCAAGTAAATCCCATTCCTAACAGCCCATTCTATGATTTTGGAACCTATGAATGCCAATGCATTGTCTGATATAATGGTGGTTGGCACTCCAAATCTGGTCACTATCCCTTCATAGAAATCTAGTATGCTAGACTCATTAGCTTCTTTGAGTGCCACTACCTTAGTCCACTTAGTGAAATAGTCTATTACTGTCAGAATCCATTTGTGGCCTTGGCTCAAATTTGGATTGATGACCCCAATGAATTCCAATCCCCATTGCATGAATGGCTGGTCAACTGAAATTGGGTGCAATGGAAGTGTTGTTAGCCTTTCTTTTCCTCTAAAGAATACACAATTCTTGCACTTTTTGATCCATGCATAGCAGTCACTAAACACCTTGGGCCAATAATAACCCACCTTCATGATCTTGAGTGCTATCACCCGTGGAGAAAAATGGCCTCTAGCTGCTCCAACATGGAACTCTTGTAACACTCTCTCAATTTGATTTGTCCTAATGCATCTTAACAGAAACACCATTGATGTCCCTTTTGAACAAGATGCCATCAATAAGCACGTATGGGATGGCCTGTAGTCTGAAGTGTCTCCTTTTTTTTACTCATTTCTGGAGGGCATAGGCCTATTTGTAGGAAGTGCATAATGTTCTGAGTCCAACAAGGAGTGGACACATCATCATTTTCTCCCTCTTGACTATTTTGTAGGACAAAAACAACTTCCTTTTCACCGCTTGCTTCACCTTGTTGACTCGAGGCCAGTTTTTCACACAATCCCTTCCCATGGACTAGCTTAGTAACCTTGATCTCAATGTCATACTCCATGACATGAGTGATCCATCCTACATGTTTTTCATTTAGATCCTTGCTAAGAAGGAAGTCTTTAACTCTGCATGGGAGACTAATAGTTGGATCTTATTGTTTGAAACTAGATGTCTAAAATTCTTTAACCCTCTGATCACTGCAAGGAAATGATTTTTAATGAAGGAGTATCTCACTTCATAATCTTCCAGACCTTGGCTAAAGAAGGCAATTGGCTGCTTTGTACCCTCTTTGTTCTATTGTACTAAGATTGCAAAAATTGTGTCACTACCACCAAAGGCATATAGTATGAAGTCCTTAGAGAAGTATGGATTCATGAGAGTTGGGGCTTGTGATATAGCTTCTTTGATGGCCTCAAAGCTTGCTCTTCCTTTAGTTGTCCACCTAAATTCCAAATTCTTCTTCAACATCAATGTTATTGGATTGACAAGGGTAACAAAGTCTAGTACAAACCTACGAGACAAAATTGATCTTTCCTAAGAAAATTTGAAGAGATTTCTTATGGCTTGGTAATGGCAATGATTTTATTACTTTAACCCTCTCGGGGTCAATTTATAAACCCTCCTTTAACACAATATGGCCTAGAATCCTTTCCTCTGGGCCAAAAATATGCATTTTTTAGGGTTATGATACTCTCTACATGTCTTAAATACATGTCTTAGGTGAAAAAGGTGATCCGTTGCATTTTTGGAGAAAACAGTGATGTCATCCAGATATATCAGTACTATTTTGTTGATCAACCCTTTGAATGCCATATCCATTGCCCTTTAGAAAGTGGCTCCAGCATTAGAAAATCCAAATGGCATTTTTCTGTAGGCATAGGTGCCCCATTTGGTGGTGAAATCTGTTTTGAACTGATCATCTTCTTTCACCATTATTTGGTTATACCTTGAGTAGCCATCTAGGAGGGAGAATCTCTCTTGATCTAGACACCACTTGTAAAATCTTCTCCATTGAGGGGAGTGGGTAGTGGTCTTTGAGGGATGCTCTGTTCAAGTCTCGAAAGTCTACACACAACCTAATCTCTCCATTCTTCTTCCTGACAGGGGACCAAGTTTGCAACCAATCTTGAGTGTTTGATTGGAAATATAATACTTGCCTCTATCATCTTGTTTAGCTCTTTCTTCATCAGAGGTTCAATGTGTGGATTAACTAGTCTCTACTTTTTCCTACAAGCTTAGCACCTAGATCTAGTTCAATTGTGTGTTGTGCTAGATTCGGATTGAACTCTCTTAGGTCTTCATAGCTCAAAGAAAATACATCTGGAAAATCTTAGCAAAGTTGCATGAATTCATACCTTTCTTGCTCGGTGGCCACTTTGCCAATTTGAAGTGTTTTTCCTTCTCCAACTAGAATTGACTCTAATCTTCTCCTTTGATCTGTATATTAGCCTTCTCTTTTGAAACTGATAATTAGGATTGAAGATAGATTCCAATGTCACCAAACCTTTAGGAAGCTTGTTTGTATGCAGCTTTGCACTACTTGATCTCCATATTTCTACTCTAATTTGTCTTGATTCCTAGCTGAGAATTCAGCTTCCTCTTGCAAGAAATTGATGATCTATTGATCATTCTCAAACACCTGCTAGCATGTGTTGTTATCTGGCACTGCTGGCCTCACAATCACATGGATATGTGGTTGTCCTTTGTCCCTCTTGATGTTGTCAACCACATCAAATGTTTCTCCAACTTCGCAAGCCTATCAATAGCTTCATTCTCCTTCCTGGGTATGGACACAATGTTGAAGGCTTTGAAATCCTCAATGAGATCCCATACCCTATTCTTGTAGCTCTTGAGTAGGTCATTCTTGATAACATTTTTCCTCTCGACTTGATTAGAAACTAGTTCACTATCACCAAACACTTGCAAGTTCTTTATTCCTCATTTTCTTGCCTAATGCAATCCATGAACCAAAGCCTCATATTCTGTTGTGTTATTTGAATAGGAAAATTAGAAACAGAAAGATGACACAATCATAGCTCCTCCTCCGAATTCTTGCCTACTTCTTTGAGCCATCAAAGAACAATTACCATACTTTATTGTCATCTTTGTTCTCGCTTAATGATGCCAGAAGAGGATGGTTCTCCTCATGTAGATAGTAGACTCTAGCTTAGATTCTTCCATCTCCATATAGGGTTCAAAATCATGTCTTTTGTTTTCCCATTCATCGAGAGTCAAGTCTCGGGATAAACCCCACCTTGGTATCTACTTCACCAAGTGTTTAGTAGGTGCTCTTGATCAAAATCTGAAAATTTGCATTGATTGGTCTATGCACATAAGACTCAATGTGGTAATCCGTTATGGGTTCAAATCTAATTTTGGCCTTAGCTCCATACCTTGTTCTAAAAGCATATACGACCGCTTAGTAGATAAATAACCTCCAATTTTGGTAGTGAAGTCCTTAGACAAACACAATGCAAAATGTGGTGGCAAGTCTATGACTGATATGTTCTACAATATAGTCACATTGGGGTAGACATGCAATGTGAGGCTCAAATCCTTGATGACTCCAACAGTTGTCACTTTGTTGTCCCATCCAATTGTACCCCTCTAGAGATGACTTCATACTGGAGACCCAGTTGATCAGCTATTTGTTTGGGCATTACAGAACTACTTGCCCCCGAATCAATCATGCAATTATGCACCAATTTTTCCCCAATGATTAATGAAACATAGAATGGAGGAGGCCTCAGGTTCTTACCTTGTTATTATCCATGTTTTCCTCATGTTGAGCTGTATTGGTAAGCACTTTCTCTTTCTGGTTAGGGGGTTGATTTGAGCTTGACCAATTGGCCATAGCAGTTTGTAACAGATCCCTCTATCTTGGAATGGCTAGTGACTCCCATAGTGAAATATTCACACTTTTCTTCTTCATTTTCTCAATGATATTAAATGAGCTATCCTTCTAGCTACCCCTTTCCTGGCACATTTTTCTCTTGCACATGGGTTGTTACAACCAGTGCCTGAGTGGATTTGGAAGGTGGTTTGGAATGGCTCTACATGTTGGGAGTTGCATTTGGAGTACCAAAACCTTGTGGAGTAATGGAAGGTTGAAGGTTACCTAAGTTTGGTGATTTTCCTTCTCTAATATTTCTCCTTTTGGACCGTGTATTGGTAGCTACACTTTGAGAAGGGAACTGATTCATTCCACATAAGTCTTCAACTTTCCAATTAACAAGCATAGTTTCACTTGGAGATGTCTCTTGCTGAGCTCCTTACTACTGATTTTCTTCTTGACTAGACTCTTGTGACACACCACTAGTTTGCACCATCAAGGCCTAGTTTAGTGCACCATTAAAGCACATTGATTGATTATGTGGTTGATTACATGGGAAACACCAATCATATTCTTGTGCCAAGTTGTTTTGTGTTGGAACCAATTCCTTGATGTATTTGGATCATATGACTCAAAGGTATACCAACTTGAGGTTGTCCTTGGTTTTGACTCTAATTTATCAATGAGCCGGTGGTTTATTTTGTTAATACGGGGGTCTAGCACGATACTAAGCCTAAGGTAAATATGGCCTAGAACTCTAAGCTTGTTGCCTCTTAATAGTTACTAACTCATTCCCTAGGTTTTGAAGTTGTTTCATGACCTCTTGAAGTTATTTTGAGGTGTTAGAGTATGAGGTGGAGGCTTTGACCGAACTTTGGTTATGAGGAGTAGGTATAAGAGCTAATGTGGGTGTCTGAATGGTACTTGGGTTTCCTTATTTAGGGTATAGATGCATGGAGGGCCTAGGAGCAAGCTTTCCAACCTGAATTAAACAATTTTCAGCTCTTATAGAGAGGCTATAGGATGTAGGTAGAGTGGTGCCTCCCATTGATTGAATTATTAAAGAAATATCAGAATTTAAAGCTCTAAGAAAGTATAAGAAGGCACCTTCTTCTATGGGCTTCATTGCTGCTAGAATCCTATCCCAGGTCCTTTGAAATCTAAGGTTTAAATCCATCAACTAATCCTTCAGAGCTCTCTTGATTGTTGTCAGTTTCTCCAAAATGATAGGTTATCTCCCTTTTCCCCAAACTAGCCATGAAGATCTCTACACCAATGGTCCCAAGTTCGAATAGAGCCTACTTCTAGGCTCCTGAACCATTGTGAGGCTTTAACCTTGAGTGAATAGGCTAGCAACTTGACTACAATGTCCATCTCAGTGATCTCATGGATTATACAAACATTTGCAATGTCTTGAATGTGGTCACCGAGAGAAGTCTGGTTTTCTCTAGTGAAATATGGGATGCTCTTTAATGTTGCCACCAGACTGGATTTTGTGCATTCAAAGTGAGTGGGTCTGCTGCTAGTGAAATTGACATAAGGATTTGGTTGGGCCATCTTGATCGGCTTGAGCACCCTTCTTGATTGAAAGAATGACCTACTAGGAGGAGGTGTTGATAAGGCTCATTTTGTGGAGATGGATATCTCTGACTCTTCTCCCTTTCTCCTTCTATCTAGAGACAAGTGCAGGTGGAAAAATTGTCCCTCTTCTCTCTAGTTCTTGACCTTGTTTGTATTCTTCTCATGAACTTGGCAAGCTTGGACTACTGAAACCAATGGATTCTATCCCTTTTGGAGTTGCTAGATGTGCAGTTCTTAAAACTTCTTAAAAGCTAGAATCACAAGTGCACATCAATCTTACTGTAATAAAGATGGAGACTTCTTTGTCCCACCGGCGTGCTAAAAATGTTAGTGCAAAATCACAACACCCCCAAATGACCTCTTAGATTTGGTGTTTCAAACTTGTCATTTGGTGTGATCCGCATAACATTGAGTTTTCCCCAAAAGTGTGGGACTTTACAAATGGGAAAACTCTCCAGATTAAGGCTGGTTCCTATTCCTTTGTCTAGGTGCATACGTGAAATTTGTAAAGGATTGATTCTTAAACCTAATCTAATATTGCCAAGGAGATAAGGATGAAAGGAATGCAAGAAATTAAAACTAAGCTAACCAGGTGATACACCAAAGGAATGATGAACATTCATTTTGCTAATAGGCACAAACCAAAAATGCATACAATAATCAAGCATAGATAACCAATTTTGCAATGAAAGACTAGATGAGAGAAATGAAGACAAGAAAGGGTCGAAAATCAGCCACAAACATGTATTATTGCTCTGTAGATTTGATACAATACATTTACAAAATAGCCAAAAGGAAGAAAACATTTTGCAATCTAATGGAAGGTCTGGAACTCCATGAATTTGTTTTCCAGAGGAAAAGGGGAGCCTGTAAAATAGAAAGATGTCCAACCCTTTACAATGAGTCCCAACCATGCTTTTATAGATTCAACATAGAGGAAGAAAGAGAGAGAGGTGGGAAAAACCAGTTCAAAGTTCAACCACTATCATCAATGCCTCCTACAAAATCTACCCCAAATCTATCTTGACTGCATCAATTTCTTGTTCAAACCTCAAAGGAGGAGGAAATGGTGGATCAGATCAAATCTGATCTAGTTGTTAAGGAAAAAATAGATCCTACATTAAGGGCCCGAATAATTTTTTCTCTATTTTTCTCCCACCTAATATCTCTAATCTTATAGTTTTAGATCTCCATGGCTTAGAAAAGGCTGAGATATTTCCAACGGTTTCGATTTGCTGGATTTTGAGCCCCGGTTGAAATATATGCCCATTTTAAATTTGGATTGGGTCCATAATAAATAGCGGGAAAACTAGTTTGAAAACGAGCCCCCTTTTGAAACCGAGCACAGTGGAGGGATGGCGCATGTCTGAGGGCAGCCTCTTTATATTTTTTTGAAAGAGCATCGGGTTGACACGTGGCTTCTTTTGTGGCTTGCTTGATTTCCTTATATTTTTGGCTAATTCCTTTTCTCGGCGGAGTCATATATCTGACTGGGGACACGTCGCGGCCTGACGCTTGTCTCAAAACCCTCCCTTGATCTTGCTCTTGAATTAGTGTTGTGTGAACACTTGGCACCCTCCATTGGTCTCTGTCTCGTGCTTTAACTATTTAACTCCGACCTGTCCCTTTTCAAATGGGACACATGGAGGTTCTACGCTTACTTAGAAACCCACTTAGGATTTTTCCTCTCGAAGGAGTTTCTGTGTCTCCACATGGAAACCTCCGCAGACTCTTAGACTTTTCAAGATGGCCCCTCTTACCTTTTAGGACCTTGGACTATGTCATGATCTTGTGCTCATTTGGGTCTCTACCTTTGGACTAACTTTTGGAGATGCGCCAAGCTGATGTGTGGTGGCTTCCACTAACACTTCTATACTTAGCCTTTTTGAGGCTTGCTTTGTCCGCCTTTTGAATTTTAGCTTTGAATCTACCTCCGTTTTGGGCCTAGGACATGTGGAGCCTCGTGCTTGTTCGAGCCTCTCTTTTTTAGATTCAACTTTGAAGATGCGTCGTTTGGACACTTGACAACGTCCGCTAAGTCGAAGAATTTTCAATGGCCGATGCAAATTTTTAGGGCTCTGACACGTGGAAGCTTGACACTCGTTTGGGTCTTCCCCTTTGGATTTAATCTTTGGAGGTGCACCGTTAAGACACTTGGCTCCCTCCACTATCTCCTCCATACTTAGTCACTTTTGAGCTTGTTTTGAACTGTTTGAGCTCAAAGACTTCAAACCTTCTTCGTTCCTTCTCTTTTGAGATTAAAGCCTTTGTTGACACTTTCTCCTTCTCTTTTGAGCCTGCTACTCCATTTTCAAGCCTACCTGTAATCTATTTGATGAATTTAAGGAAAATATTCACTCGACAGAGTTGTTTCTTATCTTTCTTATTACATAGGGTTGTTTAATCTTTTGCAGGCTCCACCACTCCATCAGTAGAGTCCCTTTGCAACATGTTTGCAAGGTTTTAATGTGGTTTCTCTAGTTATTTTTGTGTAGGGTCATTTCTGATCCAATATTTTTCCTGGGGGCAAAATATAGATAATAATTTGGTGACTCACAGGGGTATCTTCCTGCTAGATGAAAAAATAGTTTCCTTGTCATATCCATTGGGCATGGAGTCAAGAATGACGGTCTGATACTAATCCTGCCTCTGATCCACGAGCCTGACCATTTACACTCTCAATTTTCATAAGAAATCTTGAAACGATGGTTTATGAGAGTAGAAAATTACTTTGACCCAAGGCTTCCATCTGTCCCTAAATGGACTGTGCAAGAGCAACAAAACAACACCACACAACTATGTACAAAATTCAAAATCATACATGCTCCAAGTAGTACATGCAGTGTGTGCAAAGCACTTAGAAAAAACAACCTAAACTACAACAAGGAAATGTGCACAACATCATGATAAATCATCATCCATAACCATAAAAGTGAACATGAATAATATAAATGTCCACGTATATGTATAATAATGTCTATCTTGAGAGAATATACATCATCGATACAAAATTTTCCATCAAGGATATCGATAAAAAATGAGCCTTCATAAGAGGCATACAATCCAAAATAATACATACATCGATAAAAAAATGAGCCTTCATAAGAGGCGTACATCCAAAATGTATACATCAATGCATCTATGTCAAACAAGTCAAATCTGACTCAATCCCTCATGAGGACTAGGAGGCCTATGATCTTGAGGAGGGGGCATCGGTTGTGTGCTTAGCCCTCCTGTTCATCACCCTATTTGGGGATCTTGTGGTTGTTCCATGGATGTTGTTGATGCCTCAAGCCTCGATTACCTTCTTATTGATCGCTTTCTAAAACTAGGTATCCTATAACCCTTTGGAACAACCTCGTATTATAGATCCTTGTAGTAGGAGTCCATGCCATTGGTTGAAGTCAAGTCCATGAATATGTGTGGCACAACTATGATTCCATTTGTCCACCAAAATGAAGCCACCTCAACTCGTAAACTTTCCATCTCACCTAGCCCACCGATATCTCGGTTATCCATCTATCCCTCTCTAGTAAAACCTAATATCTCTTTGTAGTAATAACTGTGTCTATGCCCTCGAGACTATTGTAAAAGCCCATAGTCTCATGTGCACTTTGTAAGGCTATCTATTGAATCTTTTAGAACTAAGTGGCCTGATCTCTACCACCACCCCGGTTTTCCTATGCTATGGCTTGATCTTTCTATGTAGTGAGACTCTATATCTGGGTCAGAGCCTACTCCCTCTTGGCTGCCACCTGCAGTTGGAAAACTATAGTCTGCTTTAACTACTATTATAATGCAACCACATTTCCCTGATCACCATCCCATCAACCTCTTAGTGGACTATGTGGTTGGCTAGGCATGGGCCCCTATTGTAAATATGGTTGTGGAGGAGGACTTGGGTGCTACATGTGTAGCCACATGTTGTAAAGGAAAATGGATAATAAGTAGTATGCCCACTTGGGGCATCTGTACCTATCTGACGATGGGTACTTGTATCTGTTTCTTTCAAGGTAAAGGTGGAGGACCCTATCCACCACCACCATCAAGATAATCATCATAATCATCATCCTCATCATCGTCACCCTCCTACAAAGGCTTATTCTCATCATCGAAGGTCCCCAACTCTTGCATCCCATAAAGCCTCGTGGAATGGTGAGTCGATGTGGTATAAATTTCAGGTACCAAGCTCCATACTCAGTGCATGACCCCAAGATATCTTGACTTGTCTCGAGGGTGCCCATACTAAATCCACAATCCCATCAAAACTACATCTGGCCCTATCATGCTAAATAGTTAAAACCATGTCAAATATCTTGGCTTCCTTGTGTACATACCACATATCGGGACCAGGTACATCATGTGCTATGCCAAACTATCTCTGGCACCTTTCCACCCCTCGTAGTAATCCATAATGTATCCCCAACTTGCAATCAATAAATTATCCACCATGGCTATGTGGAGCTTAAGAGCATCCTCTACCCACCGATAATGATGGTAGGGTCACCATACTATGTCATGTTGCTGCATATCATCGAAAAATATGATATAGTACTATGTATCTCTTTAGTGCCAATGGAGATCATCACCAATGGAGACCCATCCCATAATTGATGGCTCCTCTGGATCCCACACTCGAAGAGTACCTATGGGGAGACCAACATAAATATGATCCCACACCCAAATTTATAGTAATGTCACAAGACCCATGATCTTTTAAGCGTGATATGTGATGAGGTATAAATCCCAATAAATGTGCCAATGCACCGTCCCTAGCAATAACACTCACCATGGAATATTTCTGTATCACATTAATCGATTCAAGAGGAAATGTGGCTCCTTTCTTATCAATAAGAAAAAATCAACTAACAAGATCCATGATGTAAATTGCGATATAGTGGAAACTTGGTTCGGCTATGTAATTTCTCGATGAACTGTCATCCCTCAACAAGGTATATCAATGTGACCAAAACCTTAATTAGGTTGTCCACTATGTCCCCCTCTCTTCTGATGTACTCAATGAGCTATCCCCATATCGACACACAAAGAATACAACAAACATCCTCGAGAGTCGAGTCATCTCCCCTTTTGGGAGTTAAAAGCACTGGCTCTTGCTATGTCACCTCTCCACCAAAGATGTTAAGAGGTTGTGATCTAAGGAAATAGAAGGCATCCTCCAAGAGAATGTCCATAATCCATCTATGTCGTGTCCAGAAGTTTGCCTCTATAGCCACAAGCCGAGCATGATGCTCTCTCGTCTATAAAACAGGTGAGTCTGCTTTTCTTGCAAAATAACACTACGCATGTGCCAGAACTAACATTTTTTCTATCTTATTCTATTTTCTTCTAATTAGGTCCTCGCTTAAATAATTTCTCCATTTTCCTCTAAAACAATCCTACGTTTTTCTTCTAGGCGATGCACACATGTCTCTTCATCAACACTTATGCACCCTTTTGGACATGTATGCACCTATTTTCTTGTGTACACACCCAAGTGACGTACACATTCCTACTCTTCTATTTTCTATCCTCTAACTAGCATATACATGACCTTTTTGCCACATACATGTGTGATTGATTGTATAAGCTAAAGTGTATGAATGTTTGACCGTTGTTTGTATATGTTATTGTTTTGTTGCCTATGCATACGCGCAGTACACATCAATGATGTGTATGCCTGAGCGTACATGTGATTTGGCCATGTACACATGTGTGTACACAATTTTTGAATGTTTATGCACCCATATAACAACACATGCACCCCTAGGTGCACATACATGTTTTTGACACATAATTAACCATAATTAATGCTAATTAATGCTTTTAAATGCAAAATTTGATGGGAATATTTTAGAACTCACAAACGGTGGCTCGCCCTCTTCTGGAAATAATACCAGATGATTTTATCCTCCTCCATCATCTTTGGACATGTGCCATCTCACTCACTCAATCCTCGCTCTCGAGTTGCTCATGGTTAAAACTTGGCAGCACTTTATAGCAAATGAGCTTGTCACGATGGTTTACCCCAACCCCGGAGTGGTATATCTAGTCATTTTAACCTGCCGTGATGCCCTAGGGGCATATTTTGACCACAACATTCAAGATAACACTTCCTCTCTAAATCGTGATGATTATTTTTATTAAATAATCATTTTTAACTGATTTCTGCTATGCCAAGGTATATTCTTGCCACCTGGTGCCCATTTCTTCTCCCCGGAAAATTCTATAGCTTTCGACAACCTCATATTTTCTCCTTTATTCCATAAAGGTTTTTGAAATCCCCTAAAAATTATAAATTTATAAAACTATAAAAATAAAGAAAACAACAATCACAAAAAAATTAGAAAAATTTAAAAATTTGTAAAATGGGTAAACAACTCCAAGTGGCTGAAACTTGTGTCTTGCACATGGTATTTATTCCATATCTTTCTGGTACATACAACCATTTAAAATTCTAACCTCCTTGTTTCGCGATCTTATGGGGCACATCGAGTTGCCTTATACTATTTTGTTGCACACAAAGCATTCTCATTGGATCATATGTCCTTCATCCTTTTCCCTCACATGTATCCTTGTCGGGGTCATCATTTTTAACCCTTCTTATCAATCACAAATATTTTTCGATCTTCACCTTGATAAAAAAACATTTGTGTATCTGTCTTTGATTATTGGTTTGAGTATGTGTGTTTATACTTGTTTCCTAGTTAAATGAGCTTGTTTCCTTCTCATATTGCATTACTTTCGGTATGTTGCATTGAGTTGGTGTTTTCAAGAAAGGCCAATTTTTTTGTAGTATGGATTTTCATGTCATTCTACTTTTTTCATATGCTCACATTTTTAATAAGGACCGATGATGTGAATCCTTGGCAAAATGATGATAAGAAAGTTGTTTTACTCCAATGGATGAAAGCTCATTCCTTTCTCGCCATTTTCATTTTTCTTTTATATCATTCTCCTGTCAATATCATTCCTCTAATTCACTCGGACATCCTACCCTCCCCATTCTTCTATCCATTTCGCTCATCTTTTTTTATATTGTCGATTGCATTATTTCATCACCTCATCGACACTCGAGGGGGCATCTCTCACTTCTATTTTTTCTTCTACCCCTTTAAAATTTTACTTGTTTTCTATCTTTGAAGTGGCATCACTTACACCACCCCAAAGAGGGGAATATCTACACACCTATAATTTGGATTGAGCAATATAAATGCTTAAATTGCACTAATTATACCCTTTCCCTGCAAATTGATGACATATCATCAATGTCACACATTTTCTCTTCTATCGTCATTAATTAACTACATTATGCTAGTTAATTGACCCTTCTATCTAGAAAATATGACAATTAATGACCTTTTGTTCATTAAACCCCTTTCTACCTGAATTAATTAATTATTCTTAATTAATTAAGTTTTCTCTTCTATTGGGTCAATAAGTCGTCGTTTATTTGATGAAACCCTTCCTAAACCCACAATCATATTAATTATTCTTCTAAAAATCTCTATAAGCTTACTCACCTTCTTAATCACTTTTGTTAATTAATAAATCCCCTCAAACCCCATGAGTCACTAAATGACAAACTAAACTCTCCTAAGGTTGAATCAACCCCCTTTCAACCATAGTCATCCCCAACTAACTCAACCTTGCTATTATCCCACATGTAAAGGGATGCAAAGCTTATTTTATCCATTGGGCTATATAATATTCCCTCCTCCTAACTTTCAAATTACTCCTAAATGAGCATAGAGCCTAGACTATAGCCATTTTATCATCTTAGAGAATTCTTCCATTAGAGGAGCTAGCTATCTTCATTTATTGCATTCATTCATCCAAGTTTGAAGTCATATGGAGATATGTCAAGTGGTCTTGTAGCCATGGATTGATAAGACCCCATTCTTGAAACCTTGGGATACAAACATACAATCAACCGCTTGATTGCTAAGGATCTAAATAGTTTCATTTCATTTATTAGCATTCAATAGAGATAGAGATTAATTTCTTAGCATATTAGTTTGGATGTTTATTCATGTTCTAATGAAAATATGTTTGTAGACACCAAATTCGTGTCTTACGACCCCTTGTGACCCGCATCCCATTTCGCAACCTAACCTCATTACCTAAACTTTACACAATTATTTATTAATTACCTTGTAATTGATAAATCCACATCACCTTACCCGCCACCTCACTTTGCCACCTCATCATGACCTAGCCCTAACCCTAAACTAACCTAATTAAGACCCATGACTTGGTCTAGACTCACATCCATAACTAATGCCTCCTTACTCGCACCCAAAGCCGACCTTCTAGCCACTTGACCAATCCCGCAACTGATCTCTCGGGAGAAAAGCAGGGAAGGTGGGCTATTTTACTAAAAATAGCCTACTTTTTCCTTACCGATGCCGGTTCCTACTCGACCGCCGTCGGTTACGCAACCGCCATCGGTTCCCTGTAAATGGGCTCCCCAAACCAAAACAACGGATCGGAATTTCATTTTTAGAGATCAGTCAAAGGATTTCTGGATCAACAGAGAGCATTGCGAGCGAGGAACAGAGTCCAGATCTTCACTTGACAGAGCAGAGACGAGTAAAGAAACCAGAAGTGTTTGCAACCAAGGAGATCAACTCATCTCTGGTCAAAACCAAGTAAAGTCAGATCTTACATGTCCTTTTGTCATAACATTTCTTATGTTTCTTGAATCTCAGTCCTCCTAAATCCGTTCCTGAATCCACTACCCAACGTGCCATTGCATCTAACGGTCATTCTTTCACTCCTAATCATCCCATTTCCTAATACCATCCAAAAAGCCATATTACAAACACCATATGTACAAGAAGATCCTATAACCCACCTAGGTATCGGTTATCGAGAACGCATCGGTCATCAATAACCGCCATCGGTTCCTCCGATCAAAATCAAAAACCACCTTTCCCCTACCAGCTTTAACAAAATAATTTAATTGATATTTTGTAGTCTTTTGTGTTAATTCATATTAGCGGGGAACCGACCACCTTCGAAGGGAAGTTTTATATTTCTGGGCCCAGTAGTTTCCTTATTTATTGTTTAATCAAAATCTTGTGGTCTTGTGTTCTTATTTGTAGGTAGTCCTTCCAAGACAAAAAGGAGTTCTCCGCAGTCAGCCTGATCTTTCTCTACGGTACGCGCACACCATCTCGACATTCAACAGGTATTCCTCCTAACCCTAACCTCATCTGTTTCTAAAAGGAATGAAAGGATAAAGCAACTCTATTCCCAGTTTTGAAACATTCCGAGAGAAACATTTTGTGCACGTCACTTGGGACCCATTTTGGGTTTCTTTCTCTTGCTTATTTTCATTTTAGGAAGCATATTTGCTGTTGCTGTTTTTGTTATATATTTAGTAAAGAATTTGTCTTGCTTTCCTGGTTTCGCATTAGTGAAAGTCATCTCTCTTGCTTCATCGAATATAATTTTCGATTTGGGTTTAAAACACGTGCATTGCATTCCTGCTTGTTGTTCTCCAATTCTAGTGAACATAGATTAAGTAACAGGTCGTACACGTGGGGGTGATATCCACGGTATTGACAGGAAATTAACCTTAGTTTCACTGCACAACACATACCGAATCACTTCACAATTAACACAACAGCTCAAACATCCCCCCTTTTCCGCGGTATTCCTCCGCCCGATTGAGGTAACCTTATAAGCCAAAACAAACTTGACATTTCCCCTAGGTCTTGTTGTTTAGGATTCTGACATCATCTTACGTCTAAAGGCATAAGCCCATGATAACTAAAATTAACCCTAGGGTTAGTCTCTAGATTTGTGTGTGCCTCGCTTGTTTTTTCAAATCCTGTTTTCTCTGTCATACTTTGTCTTCTGTGATCAATAAGTTGATAAACATACTCAACGTTGCTAAAATCAAATTAGCAGCCTTTTATATCTTCTTATCCTAGACTTTTGACACCGGCATCGGTTAAGGGACCGACGTCGTTTTCTCTGTGACCGACACCGGTTACTAAACCGATATCGGTTACTGTCCTCATCAGCCCCTGACAAAACAGCAACTTGCCAAATTCACCATTCTGAGGTTGTTTTTGTTCTTGATAGATTGAAACTTTCCTGTGTGTTCTGGTCTATGGTTGTCATCACTCGGAAGCAAGCCGCCATGGTTTCACATGCCTGCTCTGTGTCTTTGCCTCGAATCACCCCTTTCACATTCTATAGGGAACCCTATGGACACCTGAGATCCCCAAATTCCTGCAGAGACAAGGACTTTGCCAAATTTCTCGGATGTTAATCCCAAGGTCTTTGTACTACTATTTGTCTCATACCCCCGACCGTACACCGATGGTCAGCTCCTTATCGCATGCCTATTAGTATAGCTGCTCATTTAGCTCCCACTCCTCCTGATAACAATACCTTACTTCCTGCATCACTAGCCCCGTCTCCCAATCCGACAGCTTCAGAGGTTCATACGACCCCGATTAGCTTTCCTTTGGTTAACCTTGGACCTCACGTATCGTTACCACCAACTGCCCCTATCTCATCTCTCTTTGCACCACTCCATTCATGACTTACTCTCTGCCACCTATTCACACGAGCTTTCTTTCTCAAGCTCCGCCTACCTTTTCATTCCCATACACGTATCCAGTAACCTCAACACCTTATATGGGACATCCCTATTCTGTGGCACCATCACCTCATCCAACCACAGATTTCATCAAACAAATGATGGACAAAATGCAAAACCTAGAGGCTTCCATTTCGGAAGTCGTAGCGCTGACATACGAGCAAGTTTTTGGAGCCCATTCACCCTTTTGTCCCTCTTCATTCATATCCTCCTCAATGGGAGTTGCCAAAGTTTACTCGTTTTAACAAGAAAGAGGATCCTCAACAACACTTGCGATCATTTAGACATGCTTGTTATTTGATTGCCCATGATGATGCCTTGTTATTCAAGACCTTTCCCATGTCCTTATCAGGACACTTGCTTGAGTGGTACAAAGGTGCTTAACCCAAAGACTCAATCTTCTCTTTTAACCAACTAGCCCAATCTTTCTTGGATCATTTCTCCATTAACATTGCCAAGAAAGTATCTATCATCCTTGACCTCTATGCCATCCGACAATTTGAAGACGAATCTATCGTAGATTTCGTTGGACGATGGCGGGGCCTTATCAACCAACTTACGTATGCCTTGCCTCAAACCGAACTCATCGAACTATTTACGCGGGCCTGCGCTAAACACATCTCCCCTACCCTCCAAATTCAAACTTTCCGCACATTCGACAAGAGGCCTTTACCATGGCTCAGGAAGCTAGAAATTGAGCCTTAGAAGAAGAGAAATTGCGGTTGCATAACAAAAACCCCAATTTCCGAACTCCCGATTCTACCAACAAGCCAAACACCACCACTCCTCACACGTCTACTTCTTCTAAATCAAAAGGAGCTGTCCCACGCGGTAATGGTCAAATCTCAAACACCGTCCAATACTCATGAAAACCACTTATAAGTACAAAGCCGAGCCCACCAATTACACTCCCTTGGGAGAAACTTATGGCGTCATCTGGAGAAATTGCTCAAAGTGGGGCTATCACCTTGCCCCTGTTAAACCTCACTCTGGGTTTGACTCCACCCGCGCAATACCTTCACAGTGCACAAAGAAAATGACTTTTGTAACTTTCACCGAGTAAAAGGACATAGTCATGAAAATCGCAAGATGTTGAAAAATATAGTGCAGAAATGGTTGACGAGGATATAACCTCGATAATCCTAACGCCCTACTAACCGAAATCTGAAAATTTTCAACAAGCCATTCCCGAATCACTTGTCCAACAGTAACGTGAACCAAGATATCTTAGCCGAGGAGAGTGTTCATGAGATCCATGCAGTCTTCGATTCTCAGCCAAAAGCCTCTATTGAAAAAATTTTAAATCAAGCCTCTCCACCAACACAGGAGTTTGAACCTCCTTCACCACCATCAAGCCAAAGTGAAATCATTCCTTTACCCATAGAAGAGTTAACTACCCGGACTTCTCTTCTCATCAACGAGTCTTCTTACACCACATCCCTACAAGACTGTGAGCGGATGCTATCTAATTTATCTATTTCCCAAACGTCCCCTTCTACCACTCTTGCTACACAAGAGGAAGGCTCGCCACTCCTTTTGACATCCTTAGACGAGAAATCTCTTACACTAACATCACCACATTCTTTAAACATGACAGATCCCCTCAAACACGCCCTCCTACCTATTAGTCCCTCATCGCCTAAATCTTTTCAACGACCGGTTGACCTCTTAACATCTATTGATACAGTGCCTCATCTACCTCCTGTGTCACACCCGCAATGGACTGGAATTACAACCCACCTTTCTTCCGTACCAAAATTACAAATCACACCTGGAGACTGTCATTCCACAGAAGATAGACAGGCCCTATGGGAACGTTTGAGTACCCCTTTTCCTACTCAAATGCAAATGACTGATCCTGATGTCTCCACCATATACCCGAAGTGCTTACAGAAGCTTAAAATGCCCCTGTTCTCGCCTTCACCCCCCTCACCTCTACCAAATGCCCCGTCCACTTCTATCAACTTAGCCAGATCTTCCCATACGCTGGGACCTCACCAATGCCCGGGCCTAACGCACCCGCCTAAGCGACTCGATCTATCCAAAAATAAATCTGCTCATAGCCGCCTAGGAGACAAACTCAATCCCTACCCCTATCACAATCAAAACCATCATCGTCATACCTACCTTCCATATTGGGACCCCATCCCTCTACCTTACATCAATATATCATACCTCCTGCGTTTTCTTCAGAACAACTTACGCCTTCCGCACCTATACAGAAATTCCAGGGTATAGCAACACCGTCACTCCGCGTATCCCGTCCACCTATCAACCCTAAACAAATACCATCATCAAAAGATTTGTTTTCAGTTACTCCTATTTCCCCGTGGTTGTTTTCTGATACCACGCCATCTCTGCGGTCCTCATCATCCAACATAACATGGCTTCTGCCAAAGAAATCACGTTTAGTAAAAACCATGTATCAACACCCCTCGGCTAAACCAAGCCACCCATACGAACTAACCACGCCCAAACATTACCAAAACCCACACAATCAATACCCTCATCCTCTTCCGATTTTGACCCACTCCAAAGGATCTTACGCCAAAATCCTTGCTATGTTGGTGGAGAATGCGACCATTTCCTACCTCCACTTAGACCTTATGACCCGTCTAAGCCACGACCTATGGATTACGATGAGTCTAAAATCTGCACTTATCACCGCACACCATGATGTGGAGGGATGCAAAGCTCTAAAACCATCCTTCACCAGTCCTCTCCTGATAGAAAGATTAAGAAAGACAACTTACGAAGGGAGAGACCTTTAGTTTCCATTCCCTCTCCTATACCATCTGTCCCCCGCCTCACCAAGATCTATCATTATTACAATCCCACCCCTTGAAGACCATGAGTTATCCCCACCATCTTCCTCATCTCAGTCTACGAGATTAATATGATTAGTGTCGCTACTCGAGGCGTAAAAACAATGGGAAAGCAAAAGAAAACACACTGTGGCATCTCTTTCTCTGTCAAACATCCCGATTGCACCACCACCTAAAGTGGTCATTCGCGGACCCGCCTATCCCGTCTCTAATGGCATTGCCCACCGAAATATGATTAAACAGCTTCACCAATCGCCCGTAAAAATGACACTGTATGATCTCATTCAGACTTCTGAATCTCATCGACAAGCTCTCGTTGAGATCCTTCAAGGGATAGAGGTTTTACCTGATGAAACCCTGCCTGTTACCTCCATTCTAACACCCAATCACGTTGCTTCTCTCACCAAACAACCCACTGCCCCAACCACTTCTGTCTCTGTACAACAAGCTGCTGCAGTCAGTTTCTCTGAAGATGAAATTGTCGACTTTGGTACAGAAGATCCCGACCCTGCCCTTTTCATCTCCGCTTACGTCCGGGACATTTGAGTACGTCGGGTTATGATTGACGGGTCTTAGCCTAAACATCATCTCTTCAAAAGCCTTCCAACGTATGAACATCCCTTCTAGTTGCATGTGTGCCCCATCATGTTGCGGTCATTCAATGACGCTATTACTTCTACCTTAGGCACCGTGATCCTCAACATTCGCGTAGGACCACGTACTTTACCCGAACTCTTCTATGTCCTTGAGGGAGAGTTCCAATATAATATATTGCTGGGTCGTCCTTGGATCCGAGCCATGGGATGCGTTCCCTCAACATTACATAGATGCATAAAATTTGAGTACGAGGGGAAGTCTTACACCGTAAAAGCTGACCCTCGTGCACTGTCACTAAAGCGACAGGGGGACTTCGGATATGCCTGATTTCCGGGATCTTAACCTCGCTTGCCCCAAGGATGACTTCCCCCTCCCAAGTATTGATCAACTTGTTGATCTCACTGCGAGCCATGAAATACTTTCTCTCATGGATGGCTTTTCAGATACAACCAAATTTTGGTTGCCCACGCCGATCAACACAAAACGCCTTCATAACTCAGTGGGAACCTTCGTTATCGTGTCATGCCATTTGGCCTTAAGAATGCTTTGGTCTACCTATCGGCGGGCTATGACCTACATTTTCATGACATTATGCACACTATCCTTGAAGACTATGTCGACGATCTTCTCGGCAAGTCTAAACATTGTAGTGAACATCTCGATGTTTTAACCATTATTTTTGATCACTTTGTTACAATATTACATCTGTTTTGACCGAAGAAATGTGTCTTTGGTGTTCTTTCGAAAACTTCTTGGCTTTATCGTCTCTTTGCGTGGCATTGAGGTCGATCCATCTAAAGTCAAAGCTATCCTAGAAATTCCCCACCCAAAATCTCAAACAATTGCGTAGTTTACAAGGTAAGCTCCAATCTATCCGACGTTTCATCTCCCAACTCTCGGATCGGTGTCAACCTTTCCATCACCTCCTTAAAAGGATATTGCATTCCAATGGAGCGAAGAATGTCACCAAGCCTTCAAGCTCTCAAATCTTATCTCTTGCAGCCACCCGTGCTTATCCCACCCCAAGACAACCGCCCTTTCTACCTTTACCTTTCACGCCACCGACCACGTTTGTAGGAGCCATGCTTGCACATCGTGACTCGAGAATCACGAACAAGCCGTTTATTATATAAGTCGTACTTTGGTGGACTATGAGACTAGGTACACACATGTAGAAAAATTGTGCCTTGCCCTATCGTTCGTGGCCACAAAACTCCGACACTACCTTCTAAATCACAAGACTTTCGTCATCACCAATACAGACCCCATCCATTACATGTATGCCAAAACTCATCTGAACCAACGCATTGCTATATGGCTCATGCTTCTCGCCGACCTCGACCTTGAGTTTATCCACCAGAAATCAATCAAAGGACAAACCATCGCAGACCAACTTGCGGAACGCTCCTTTACTGGGGAACAATTTACCAATTTCACATTTCCCGACGAACTCATCGCTACTCTTTCCCTCACGGAGGAGTCGTACCCAATGACCCTCTTCTTCGATGGATCTAAATGCCAGTGCGGCGGAGGAGCCGGCGTTGTTCTCATTCCTCTCGACGCTGAACCTATGCCTCTTTCATTCCGACTTGATTTCCTTGCACTAATAATACAGAGTACGAGGCCCTTGTTCTAGGTCTCTAAGTTGTGTTACACTTAGGTATCAAATCTATCAACATTTTTGGCGACTCTCAATTGGTAGTCAATCAAGTTATGGGTGTCTACCAATGCAAAAACGAGGAACTTCAAAAATACAAACACTATGTGGATTCACTTCTAGCTTTATTTACCCACTATTCTATACAAACCATTCCCCGCTCCACTAACAAATTTGCGGATACTATGGCTTGCTTAGCCTCGCAAATTCCCGCCGTGCCAACTGACTCTGAATTATTCGTCGTGGTCCAACAACTTTTTGCCCCATCCTATTCAACCCCGGTAGTTTGTATGATAAATACTGTGTCCACTAATTCACAGGATACCTGGTACCACCAATTCCACGACTACCTTACAATCTCTGTCCTCCCACCTGACCTTACTAGTAACGGCAAACGTGCTTTTCTTAAAAGTGTTTCGCGTTATGTTGTCATGGGGGGACTCCTCTATAAACGTGGCTTTGATGGTATCCTCCTTCACTGTCTAACTGGCGCGGAGGCCACTCATACCATCCAACAGGTCCATGACGGTATTTGTGGTGGACATTTTAGCGGCCTTGCCGTGTGCAAACGAATCCTTCGCCTTGGTTATTATTGGCCTACTCTCAATAATGATCACTATTGAATATGTTAAGCATTGTGTTATGTGTCAAAGAACATGCCAACCTTCAACATACTCCTAGCCACCCGCTCCAGGATCGCTCGAGATCTTTGGCCCTTCTCACAATGGGGTTTAGACCTTATTGGTGAGATTCACCCAACCTCTTCACAACGTCACCGTTGGATACTCACAATGACCGAATATTACACAAAATGGGTGAGGCTATTCCACTCATTTCAATCAAAAAAAAAAAAATTGTCGAGTTCATTAACCACCACATTATCTGCGTCGTTTTGGTGTTCCTCATCGCCGATAATGAGATAATGGAAAATCTTTCAAAAACAAGTTGTTGCAAGACCTTTGTGACAACTTTGGTATCAAACTTAGTTTCTCATCACCTTACTATCCACAAGCCAATGGGCAAGCTGAGTCCTCTAATAAAACACTAACCAAAATCCTCATGAAAGTTATCAATGAATCCGGAAGAAATTGCACGATCACATTCCCTTTGCCCTTTGGGCTTATCGTTACTAGCATTCGTACCTCTACTAATGCCACACCTTTTCTTTGGTATACGTGCCGAGGCTGTTTTGCCTCTCGAAATACAAATACCCTCCCTTAGAATATCTCTTGGGATATTCTCACCAACGATGATTTCCGCCAAGAAACGGTTAGCCCAATTGGAGCTTCTTGACGACAACGCCGTCTTCACTCTTGATCACCTTCAAATCTATCAAAAACGCATTAAACATGCTTATGATAAGCGACTTCATGAGCGTACCTTTAAGGTTAAGTGATCTTGTTCTCAAAGAAAATCAACATGTAACTAAACTAGAAAAGAGCAAACGTGGAAAATTTGCTCCCAATTGGATTGGGCCTTATATAATCACTCATACCTATGGATCTGGTACTTATCGTTTAGCTTAAAGCGCTTAATGGTAAACTGAGCTGAACCCCCTTAATGCCTTGCATCTTCGACCATT
Organism: Taxus wallichiana var. yunnanensis; assembly: GCA_018340775.1. NCBI lineage: Eukaryota > Viridiplantae > Streptophyta > Pinopsida > Cupressales > Taxaceae > Taxus > Taxus wallichiana. Next base: position 958,045,534 of record CM031239.1, on the reverse strand, counting down.
CTCTTTGTTGAAATTAGTATTATATCACTTCTTATCTACTGCCGCTCGTCCATGAGCTCACTTACCACTACATACACTCTGTTTCCTACACTTCATAATAACAATCAAGGATCACATAGTTTGATCCTCACCTCCCTTGATGATGCCTTCCCCTTTTTAGTCTAGTCCATGACTTCAAAGTATTAAAATAAGCCGTATTCTTAGGGATTTTCTTGAGTCAAACTTCCTACTAACTAGATGCTTCACGCCAAATGAACATCTAGTCATTTAAATTAAATATAGACTGCTCCCTCGAAGGACAGCTATATGCCGAACTATTGCTGCTATTATATATAGACTGCTCCCCCGAAGGACAGCTATGCATTACAATCATATCTGCTACTATAAATAGACTGCTCCCTCGAAGGACAGCTATACACAGTCAGCCTTTATCAGAAGCTTCTCGCATTGATCAGCTTCGTGAAGACCTCAAGAATAATACAATCAATATCCCCTGTAGACTTCCCGCATCGATCAGTCTACATTCAATAAAAGAAAAGCCTCATTCAAAAGGACTTTTGAGTCATGGACTTGTCTATTTAGGGTAGGTTCTCTTTCGTCAGAGCACTCACTTTGTAATAAGTTCTGCGTACCTCAGTTATATCATCCACCTCACCTCACCACTTGTTTCAACTCAAGGGATGTGACGTATATCCGATATATTGTGATTATACAACTCTTTTCACCTATCGACTTCGCCTATCAAGGTACCTAGGGATTCAAGCTCATCCTATGTTAATATGTGGTTTGTTTAGCTCTTCTCAACTACGGACACTCTTTCCTCTTTGCCTCGCATCTAGGATTGTGTGTTGATCTTAATCGAACATGGTTCCTTTCTATTTGGGTAAGCTAACTTTTAATTCTTTACCTATACCTACATCAACATCGCCCATACCTTACCAACACCAACAACATTACCCTATCAACATCAAAATCTTATCAACCAACAAATTGCCTAACCATACCCAAATTGCCTGAATTCACCTTTCCCTGGTCCTAAGGGAGAACTACATCGGTCTGAGGCCCCTCCTTGCTTTGTGCAATGGGCTATGTAGGCAGCACTTTGGAGACATGGGGTCTCCCAAGGTTAGCTCGACCATCCCCTACCATAACCTATCATGTGTGGTAAATATAAATATTTTTGGTGTATTTCTATTTAATCACATTCCTCTTTATCTTTTTTCAAAACAAAACGAAAACATTCTTATTATTATCATAACTCAAATCAACATACATATTCAGTTTTATTTAGATGTTAAACAAATACATCTTCTCTATCATCGACACGCAGGTCGGCATCCTTATTTATTCTTATACCTTGCTAACATTTACTCAGACCCTCACGCCTCATCCCGAACTAGGCGATGATCGTGATTGTCGACCCCTCTCGCCGGGCCTCTCTGTCCTCAAAGGTACCACGGCTATTGTACTTCCACCGATATGCTTGAATCTCTCCTGTAACATATGAATACGCCCTCTCGCATGGAGGACTTCAGCCTCTAGTCTCCCCGCCCGTGACTCATGACCACTAACAATCCTCTTGTCTCATTCCTGCGTTTGGAGCTGCTGAACCAAACGTTGCACGATCCCTCTCTGCTGTAATCACCGCTATGTCAGGGCGCTCACGTACACCTCGCAGTTCTGCTACCCACCATAATCTATAGGCCTCTGTCGTTCCCGCATCCATTACCCTGCGATCGGCTGCTACCTCTTCAGGCCCTTCTGGAGGTGTTGGCCGGGGAGGTGAGAATGCTGCCTCGGCGTCGATCCTCATATATGGTCTATAAGCCGGGGTATATCTGCACAAATCAAATTGTCCGCCACACGCGATCTATAGGAATCCTCTCATACTCACCCGGCCTGTGCCCTGCGATCCACCTCAATCACTCTACACCCCTCAACTCCTCAGCTATGTTCTCTGTTACCATATAGTTTCCGTATGGCCTCCAACAGATATCCGCAACCGTCACTCTCTCCCATACCTGCCTGTAATACTCAATATCACCCATCACGGCCTGGGATCTGGCCTCTTGTTCCTTTGGACCCATCGTCAATCTGAATCCCAACCTCTTTCTCTCTCTCTCTGCTGGATGGATTGGCCATATTGTTCATCGCACAAACAATGTGCTCATAGGCCCAACAGTGTAATAAGTATGAACTATCTAGTGTCATCTCCGTGATTTCGCCTACTGAGCCCATAAACCCACTGTATAGCTCCGCCAAATATGCGAGGTGCCCATGCAAACATAACGTTCCTTTCTACCATCTCCCAAATAACACACATCAATGCCTTTGAAATCTTCCCCTTCCGCCTCGGTGAATGCATAATACCCTACCGCTATCATTAATATCATCTTCAATAACCTTGTCTCCTCGGTGTGTCTTTGCATACATTACCCCATATGTAAGCGATAAACCTCATTGTGTCAAATCTCGTGCGTATGGACCAAATATGCTTGTTATCGCTCCTCAGGTGCCGCGTTAGGTAGTGCACGATATCTTTGGTTCTCCTGTAATAGGGAGTCTCAAAATCCGAAACACATCTTCCAATGTTACTGTCATTTCACCTGTTGGCAGATAGAAGGTATTTGTCTCGGGATTCCATCTTTCAATCAACGCATGTAACATACCATGGTTACGTGCGATTCGTGAATAATAGCAGTTCCACTTAACCCCCAAGCGATTTATCAATGTCCATTCCATTGGTGTTACATCCGCTCAGTTAAGTGACAACGGCTTGCACACTATCATTCATCCTCAATCCCGCCTCTCTGCCTACATACACCAAAACAACAAACAACCATTCAATCCGTCGAGTTTTTTTCAAACATTACGGAAATTCCTCCAATAACTGAGTCTTGGTCGATCGCATTTGCCGCTTAACCGATATCGGTCATGCGGGAATCGACATCGGTTCTTTACCCAACTTTCACCCCATTCTTTGCCCTTATTTACTCCTTGCCTCTTTTCACCAATATCGCCTCCGTCCACCTTTGCCTTGCACACATCATGTCACTTGTCGGCTGACCTACGGCCTCTACCTATTTGGCCCGACCTAAGGCCTCAACCTACCAATTGGCCCGACCCAAGGCCTCAACCTACCATTCGGCCCGACCTAAGGCCTCAACCTGCCATTGGCCCAACCTAAGGCCTCGCCTACCTATTTGGCCCGACTAAGGCCTCAACCTACCACCTGGGCATGGCCTGACCCAAGGCCTCAACCTACCTATTTGGCCCGACCCAAGGCCTCAACCTACCATTCGGCCCGACCTAAGGCCTCAACCTACCATTGCCCGACCTAAGGCCTCGCCTACCTATTTGGCCCGACCCAAGGCCTCAACCTACCAATCAGGCCCGACCTAAGGCCTCGCCCTACCTATTTGGCCCGACCCAAGGCCTCGACCTACCCGTTGGCCCGACCCAAGGCCTCACCCTACCTATTTGGCCCGACCCAAGGCCTCAACCTACCTATTTGGCCCGACCCAAGGCCTCGCCCTAACAATTTGACCCGACCCAAGGCCTCGAACCTACCCACCTAACGACGACCTGGGCCACCGCCAACCACTTGGCACGACCAAGGCATATCACTTCCATACCATACCCACAATCAACGTTTTATTTTATACATCCATCATGTACCTTGTGTTCAATCGAGCTCACCTGTTCGTGTTTTAGCATGATTAGGGTCCTTGACTTGATCTGTCGACCAGCTTTGCCCAGACCTACACCGCGACATTTATCTTAACCAAACCAACCTTTTGGTACTGCCGAACATGCCTAAACGTTCCGGTACCTTACCTGTTATATACCCTGGAGCTACTTCCTATGCCTTGGATACCAGGATTATATCACCCTTGTTTGGATAAACTATCGACCTTTGCCTATACATTGCTGGTTTGCTAGTCAAATCATGTACCCTAGTCGTATCTATTGCACTTCAACGTGCGCTTCCTTGGACCTACCCCACCACCTTACCATCCTCTCTACCACATATACCCTTTATCAACCCTATCCCCGATTTCCGTTCACTTAATCTGTGATAGATTTGAGGGATTACCTATATCCTTAACATGAGAAACCACTTCATATTATTGTCAGCAGCCTTTACGAACAAGCTACACGACATAAGGGGCTAATGTAGACACCAAATTCGTGTCTTACGACCCTCAGTGACCCGCATCCCATTTTGCAACCTAACCTCATTACCTAAACTTTACACAATTATTTATTAATTACCTTGTAATTGATAAATCCACATCACCTTACCCGCCACCTCACTTTGCCACCTCATCATGACCTAGCCCTAACCCTAAACTAACCTAATTAAGACCCATGACTTGGTCTAGACTCACATCCATAACTAATGCCTCCTTACTCGCACCCAAAGCCGACCTTCTAGCCACTTGACCAATCCCGCAACTCGATCTCTCGGGAGAAAAGCGGGAAGGTGGGCTATTTTACTAAAAATAGCCTACTTTTTCCTTACCGATGCCGGTTCTACTCGACCGCCGTCCATCTAGTTACGCAACCGCCATCGGTTCCTCAGTAAATGGGCTCCCAAACCAAAACAACGGATCGAATTTCATTTTAGAGATCGGTCAAAGGATTTCTGGATCAACAGAGAGTATTGCGGCGAGGAACGAGTCCATCTTCACTTGACAGAAGCGAGACGAGTAAAGAAACCGAAGTGTTTGCAACCAAGGAGATCAACTTGCATCTCGGTCAAAACCAAGTAAGTTAGATCTTACATGTCCTTTTGTCATAACATTTCTTATGTTTCTTGAATCTCGAGTCCTCCTAAATCCGTTTACAATCCACTACCCAATGTGCCATTGATCTAACTGCATTCTTTTTCACTCCTAATCATCCCATTTCCTAATACCATCCAAAAAAGCCATATTACAAACACCATATGTACGAAAGATCCTATAACCCACGGTATCGGTTATCGATTAGCGCATCGGTCATCAATAACCGCCATCGGTTCCTCGATCAAAATCGAAACCGGCCTTTCCCCTACCCGAGTTTAACAAAATAATTTAATTGATATTTTGTAGTCTTTTGTGTTAATTCATATTAGCGAGGGAACCACCTTCGAAGGGAAGTTTTATATTTCTGGGCCCAAGGCGGTTTCCTCATTTATTGTTTAATCAAAATCTTGTGGTCTTGTGTTCTTATTTGCAGGTAGTCCTTCCAAGACAAAAAAGGAGTTCTCCGCATGATCGGCTGATCTTTCTCTACTGATACGCGCACACCATCTCGACATTCAACAGGTATTCCTCCTAACCCTAACCTCATCTGTTTCTAAAAGGAATGAAAGGATAGAAGCACAACTCTATTCCCGGCCAAACATTCCGAGAGAAACAATGTTGGTAGATAAATATTTTGTAATCTCTAAGCATGATGGTTTGTAAATTTTAGTTTAGCTTTGTTTTAGGACTACTAGGTGTTAGTTTTAATTATCTTTTCATAACTAACTAATTCTTCAACACGTTTAACAAGAATAGTTTAGGCACTCACAAACGGTGGTTTTCCCTCCTCCCGAAATACTCCCGGATGACATCGACTCTCCTCCATCATCTTTGTACATGTGCATCTCACTTGCTCACCCCTCACTCTCAAATCAATTACGGTAAAAACTTAGTAGGACTCTGTAAAAATGAGCTCGTGCTGAACGTTTACCCGATCGAGAACACTATATCTAGCATTTTTAACCTACCATGATGCCCTACGAGAATATTTTTACTTGCATTGGTCATGTGAACACTTCCTCTCTCTCTGCCCATGATTATTTTTATTAAATAATCATTTTAAACTATTTTCCTTTCTGTTGGGGTATATTCTTGCACACGGTGCTTGTTTCTTCTCCTAGGAAAATTCTCTATTTTTCGAAGACCTCCTATTTTCTCCTTTCTTATGTAAAGGTTTCTACAACCCCTAAAAATTATAAAGTTATAAAACTAATAAAATTAAAAAATAAAAATCACAAAAAAATTCTAAAAATTTAAAAATCATAAAGATTTGCAAAAATGGGTAAATAGCTCCAAGCGGCTGAAAATTGTGTCTTGTGCATGGTATTTATTCCATCTCTTGCTGGTATTTTCACGTGTTCTTGAATCAAATGTCTCATGGATCATCATATTTACAACCATTTACAAAGCTAGCATGCTTGCTTCATCGATTCTTTAAGGGTTACACTGAGTTATATGATGTTGTTTCATTACACACAAAGCTTTCTCATCAGACCATACATCCTTCATCCTTTTCCCTCACATGTATCCTTGTCAGAGGCATAATTTTTAACCCTTGTCATCAATCAAAAACATTTGGGGATCTCCAGATTGTTAAAAAAGCATTTGTACAATAGTCTTGACCGTTATTGGTTTGAGTATGTGTGTTTGTACTTGTTTCCCTATTAAATGACCTTTTTCCTTCTCATTCGGTATGTTGCACCGAGTTGGTGTTTTCATCAATGGGAAAATTTTCATACTATGGCTTTTCATGTTATTCTATTTTTTTCGTATGCTTACATTTTTAATAAGGTCTCGATGACATAGATCCTTGGCAATATGATGATAAGAAAGTTGGTTTACTACTGATGGATGAAATCTCATTCCTTTCTCGCCATTTTCATTTTCTTCTATATCATTCTCCTATAAATATCATTTTTCTAATTCACTCGAGACATCCTACCCCTCCCCATTCTTGTATCCATTTCTCTCATCTTTTTGATCGTCGATTGCCTTCTTTTATCACCCCATCGACACTCGAGGGGCATCTCTCACTTCTACTAATTTTTATTCTACCCCTTCAAAATTTACTTGTCTAATATTTTTGAAGTGGCATCACTTATGCCACCCCAAAGAGGAGCAAATGTAGACACCTATAATTTGGATCGATCAATTTAAATACTTAAATTGCACTAATTATATCCTTTCTAGTAAATTAATGACATATTGTCAATGTCACACATTTTATCTTTCATCATCGCCCATTAACTAAATTACGCTAGTTAATTGACCCTTCTATCTAGAGAAGATGATAATTAACAACCTTTCGTTAATTAAACCCTTTCTACTTAAATTAATTAATTATTTTAATTAATTAAGTTTTCCTTCTACTAGGTCAATAAGTCATTGTTTATTTGATCATATTAATTATTCTTCTAAAAAGCTTCTATAAGATTTCTCACCTATTAATTAATCACTTTGGTTAATTAATAAATCCCCTCAAACCCCATGAATCACTAAAGGAAAACTAAACTCTCCTAAGGCTGACTCAACCCCCTTTCAACCTTAGCCATCCTCAACTAACTCAACCTTGCTATTATCCCACATGTAAAGGGATGCAAAGCTTCTTTTATCTATTGGGCTATATAAGGATCCCTCCTCCTGCCTTTCTACTTACACCTAAATGAGCATAGAGTCTAAACTATAGCCATTTGATCATCTTAGTGAATTCTTCCATTAAATGAGCTAGCTATCTTCATTTCTTGCATTCATCCATCTACATTTGAAGTCATATGGAGATATGTCAAGTGGTCTTGTAGCCATGGATTGACAAGACTCCATTCTTGAAACCTTGGGATTCAAACATACAATCAACCCTTTGATTTCTAAGGATCTAAATAGGTTCATTTCATTGATTAACATTCAATAGAGATAGATATTAATTTCTTATCATATTAGTTTGGATGTTTATTCATGTTCTAATGCAAATATGTTGGTATATTAGTCTTGTTTAAGCTCTAAGCATGATGGTGCATAGATTTTAGTTTATCTTTGTTTTAGGACTACTAGGTGTTAGTTCTAATTCTCTTTGCATAGCTAACTAATTCTTGCACATAATTTCCATAATAATAAGAGTCTCTTCTTCAGTTTTTTTCATTTTTCCTTAGCTTCTTTTTCCCCTTACCTAGGTGGATGTCATCTAATTTCCTTTTCTTGACCACCTCCTTCAACATTTTGAGGTGTGAAATTATAATTTTATGTTTTATTTGCTATATGTTGTCACCTATTCAAACTAATCTTTTATTGTTTTTATTTCTCCATCCATAGTTTCCACTCGAGTTTCCATGTTTTTAAATTTTCTCCCTCTTCCTTTTGGTTATTTACATATGAGATATAGTCAAGCATGTTCATACTTCATATAGAGAACACATAGAATTTATTGACTACTTCTTTGACCTTTTTGCAATACTTGAGAATATTTATTTAGGGCATTATTTGTGAAACTAATGTCCTCTTTCATTGATTGCATAATCATTTCATTTCCTTCCTAGTGACCTTTATCAACATTATTATCCTTAGTCTATAGAAAATAAGAAGATAATTTAAGGGAACATTCTTACCTAATCCAGATGAACGAGTGTAAGTAGAGTGTCCTCCATTATATTTTCTTCAACAACATGATCGAAAATATAAAGAGGGGATTGGGGTCTCACTTTTGAATCATTATAAAAATCCTCAAAGTTTTTTTAGCGTCATATTTTTTTTTTAATAATCCTTAGGTTTATACAACGAAGGAAGGGTCCTTAAAAAAACATATATATTTAGGAGACAAAGTAATGTCAATTTGCAAGTATCCTCAACCCCCAAATAAGAAAGAGGTTTTCGGGCCCCTTGGAAAATGTTAGAAGAAAACTACACAACAACTAAGATTATCCTTTAGTGAAGATGAAAGACAACATTCCCATTTTTAACATCCAAGATAGAATTTTCTAAGTTGAACAACAAGAAAAAAGCAAAGCTAAGTTCTACATTGTGCTTGATATGATTCAAAATATGGAAATGATATAGATATAATAAATTAGGTCTCCTTCCAAATTTAAATAATGAATCGGATGAATGCAATCACCATTACTGAGTTTATCCCAAGAATCTCTCAAAGAACCATAATGGAAAGGAAGAAATAGTTCACATTCACTCAAGAACTTATTAATTTTTGTTGTTGTTTTTGTATTTTGATTTAAAAATTTCCTACCCTCAATGAACAACCAAGTGATATGAGAAACAGTGTCCCCAAAAATAGTAATTGATTCCCATTTAATGTTAATTACCCTATTGTTTAATGAATTAGAAAATTTGATCAATAAATGAGGATCAAAACCTTTGAGGCATTAAAATAAATTATTCATACCTTTATTTTTTAAAATTTACAAGCTTCATTATCATTCTTCACATCCTCAACATTACAAAGTTGTATGATGCACCTATCACCACACATTTTACTCAAATATTATGAGACCAATATAAGAATTCACACCTTGAAATTAGTGATTACTATAATTTTTGGCTTTTCAAACTATTAGTATCAATACAAAGATGAATCTTGTGTGAAAAGGCCTTAGATGTATACACAAGTAAAATCTTATTTTCAAATAACTCAAGTTTATATCATTGCATAATTGTTCACATGGGAGCTATTACTCTGCGTGTGATTTCTCATTACTATTGTAATTTTCATTATTGATAATATAGAGTTTATTTGGAACATTATCCATGATGATCCATTAGTTGTAAAATGATTCATTTATAACTAAGTTAGTGAGCTAGTCCACATGTATGATTAGATTCCCTATAGGTGTGTTGGATCACTACCTAATCAAAGGAATCTAACATCATCCACATTTCCTCCATCATATACTTGGATGGTTATAGAACTATTTTTTATTACTTAGTGTGATTAACGATGTTTATTAAATCCCCTTCAATAATTATTTTAGCCACCTTACTATCAAGAGATAGCTTCATCCCCTATAAGGAGAAGATGCTTCACTCCACATGATTGTTTTGGTGTTCAAAGTTCTGAATGAAAAGATAAACAATAAATCATTTATTTTTATGAGAACACCTCCACCACAAACTGCACCAAGGTTACACGTAGAGGCCCCCATCAAAATTAGCATAATCCAATCATCACCAAGAGGAAACCATTTAAAATTAGACCTAGCTAAAAGAGAGGGTTTGTGAGGAATAAGTTTGAAACCCTAATTTGAGACATCAAAGGCTTCCATTTCTATGAAAAAGGGAGATATATCATGTTTAAAGATGAAAAATTTCTCTTTATAGGATTTCACAATGTTGATAAAGATTAAAGTTTGAGAGGACCTCACACCTTTGAAAATTATTTATTTTATTTCTTTCGAAATGACCTAAAAGAGATGATTAATAGAGAGGAACAACAAAACATTAAGAGATTTACTTTAAAATGAGAAATCCATTGATTTTACCAATCCATCAAATAATTTTGAGTTACCCATGCCACACCAAAAAGAAAGTAATTTACCAAAGATAACTTGAATGTGAAATAGAAAATTAAGAAAATATGTTCAGCGTGTTCCTCCTCCTATTCCTAGAGGGAACATATGCTAGTAAAAACACAATATTTATTTTAATAAAATCAACATAAGAATTTTTTCATGAAGATCCAACCATAAAAATATATTAATATTTAGGATGATTAAACTATCATTTTTTGACCAATTAAAGTTTATCTCCCAATATTTGAACAAAAGGGAATAAGAAAATTTAACCTTGAAGTTGTCATCAATTGACTAAATCCATATGAGATATTATTGACCCACTTTTTCCCAAAAAAAATCACATTTGGATTATAAATCAAATCTTCAAAATTTCCTCTTCCTCACGAGTTAAAATTTGAATTGATAACTTCTTCCACATTTTCCCCAAGCATTGAAGTTTAAATAGTTTCACACCATGATCCCATAGGCATCTTCAACCTTGTTAGCTATATGATTCCATGAGATAATATATCTAGAGGTCTTTCTTTTAACCATAAACCATGCCAAAAATTGATATTTCTTCCATTTCCAATTGTCCATCTACATCCCGGTTCAAAAGTCTTTAGCCTAGTCCATAGCCATTTAGAAGTAAGAACTAGATTTATTTTTATAAAAAACTTAATTGAGAAGATCATTACTAGGATATTTATTTTGTAAAATTATAATCTAATGTCCATTTTATGATATAATCATCAATGAATCTTATCTAGTAGAGACTTATCTATCATGTTCTAATTTCTAAGGATGAGACCACCTAGTTTTTAAGGTTTACAAACATTATCCCAAGAAATGAGAGGTAAACTATTGTTACCTTCCCCACTGATCCAAAGAAACAATTTTTCATTTTCTCAATGCTATTAACCACCTTTCAAGAAAGTTGATATAAATACATGATATCGTCCATAAGGATCTACAAAGAGTTTTGGAGAAGTTGAACTATGTCTTCTTGGCTAAGGAGGTAATTTTATCACCAACAAGTTTTTCTAACCTTTCAATTAGAAAATTCCAATCATGGATTTTGGGCTTCTGGAATCAATGGGAAAACCCAAGTATATGAAGGTATTGTTATTTTCTCAACAATTAAAAATGGACATAATCTTATATTTTATAGGTTCAAGAGTATTAAATAAAAAGATAGAATTATTCTCAAATTTGATAAGTGTAGACATTAGAAAACACACCTTACATAAATCTCTCATTCAAAAATTCCAAAAACATTATAAAACATAAAAAAGTCCCACAAAATAAAATTATCCCTCAAATGAAAATAAAAACTATTAAACCCCACAAAATTAGGGATAAAATACACCTCACCACTCCTTTACTAACCCTCACACATTCACATTTAATTCTATTCACCCAAAATACCCATATGTTTCCCACTCCAATATGCACTTAAAAACTATAAAATACCACTCACCCTTGTCATTTTAACCCTTGAATATTTGTGCACTAAATCCATACTTGAGTTTTATTGCTCTCTTTCTCATATATCTCAGTATTTTAGGTCTTGAAGAGGTAAAAGAGAATCATAAATGATAGATACAACTTGTTTCAACAACCAAAGCCTTAATGGAAGGTGCTCTTTTTGCTAAATGCCTTGGCTCTAGACTTAATATTAACTACTTTAAAGGTTAGGTCAAGAGGCATTGGGTGTCTAATGGAGTTGTTGAATTTTAACTTATGTTAATGGTTTCTTCTTAGTCTCTTTTCCTAGTAAAGATCATGTGGTGAAGATTCTAGCTAGAGGTCCTTGGTTTATTGGAAAATCTCATGTGGTGGTTCAGAAATGGGAACCAGATTTTAATCAGTATGTGACATCCGTTTTTCGAGTTCCCTATCTAGGTAAACCTTATGGGATTACCACTAGATTTTGGGAGCTAGAAATCCTTATTGACATTACAAAAATTTTGGGTAAGCTGATAGCCTTAGACCTTGTCACTAGGGCTAAATCTAGACTCACTCACGCCATATTTTGTGTCAATATGGGTCAAGACACTTTTTTGGAGAGTAATATCAAACTCTTGACTTCTGAGGGTGTTTGGATGCAGAGATTTGATTATGATCCATCTCCCTTTTCTTGTATAAAATGTAAGATGGTCGGTCATGATCATAGAAATTGTCCTCTTCATAAGAAAAAAATTGATCCCTTAGTTGGTCCACAAAAGACAACTAATAAGGAGGCAAAGGAATGGAGGCTGATTGGGAAAAATGGAAAATTTGTAGAAACAAAGGATCCTCTTAACATCCAGAAGGTGGTCAAAGAAGTAGATCCCTCGGTCCTTAATACCCCATGCAAGGAACTAGTTGTCTCCGGTTTTCATGAAGTCAATGATTTTGAAGCTGTAGATGAAAATGAAAATGAAGATCCAGGACTTGGAAGAGGTGGTTCTAGAAACAGAGGAAGGGGCTAGCCAAGATTTGTAAGGTAATTCTCTTACTCTACAAGTGTCCTGCGGACCTTCTCTAGATGAAGTTTCTTCCATTGGTTAGAGTTCCTTTGATCAGAGACAGGAAGAACTACTACCCATGTCTAATGGTTTTGGAATTCTTGTGGACTATGTTGTTGATATGTATGATTTAGCGGTCTCTCCTAAGACCCTAGTAAGTAAATCAAAACTTGTTACTCGAAGTACCTCTAGAGCTGATGTTGGTAAGGACTCAACTCCTAAGGGCAGGAAAAGTAATAAGGAATTAAGGGAGACTAACTCCAGGAGGGAAGTAGATGTTGGTATTCAGAGTACTTTGGGGAAGTTGCTTCTCCGAAATAAGAAATGTTAAATTATCCTCCTCTCTTGGAACATTAGGGGTTTGAATAACCCCAGTAAACACAAAATTGCTAAGGATCTTAGAGTTAAAAATAAACCAGATATTCTCATGCTCCAAGAAACCAAAATGAAAATGGATAGATTTAAAGAGGTGGGGAGACAAATTTGGAAAGAAAGTTGTTGGGAAGGGTGTAGCTCCTCGGGAGCCTCAGGAGGTGTTGTCACTATGTGGGATCCTAGAATAATGCATGGGGTTCTGATCCTTTCCTCCCTTAGGCATGTGGTTATGAGTTTCATGGAAATCATCTCCAAAAAATCTTGGTATGTTTCTAATATTTATGCTCCCAATAAACTTAGTGAAAGAAGGAATTTATGAAGGATCTCTCAAGCTTTAGACAATTGTTTAAAGACAAAGATTGGATTGTTGGAGGAGACTTCAATACCCCCCTTTCCCCTGGTGAAAATAAAGGTGGATTGATCTCTTATTCTGAAAGTATGGAAGATTTAGCTGACTTCCGACCAGTAATAGTCTATTTGATTTAGATTTGGAGGGATCCAAGTTTACTTGGGTAAATAGAAGGACGAGAATTGAGCTCATTTAGATTAGATTGGACAAATTTGTGGTGAGTCATCTTTGTATGATCAATCAACTTTATTCTCAAAAAATCTCCCCAGAATTGGATCGGATCATAATCCCATTCTTCTGGATTTGGGGATGAATCAATCAAAAAAATAGACCCTTTAGATTTGAAAAGATGTGGCTAGATCACCTTGATATTTTCAACAGAATTCAAGAATGGTGGGATATTCAGGTTCGTGGGGTTACTAGTTTCAGATTGTGTTTTAAACTAAAGCATATTAAAAGTAACCTTAAAAGATGGAATAAGGAGACTTTTGGAAATATTTTCCAGGAAAAAAGTAGAATTGCTGAAGATTTAAGAAATATTGAGGAACTTATGGAGAATGATGGTCTTAACACTATTCTCAAGGATCAAGAACAAAAACTCCTATCTGAATACCATGAGATCCTGGCTAAAGAAGAGGTGTATTGGAGACAAAAATCTAGGGTTAAATGGCTTAAGGAGGGGGATATGAATACTAAATTCTTCCACTTCTCTGCCACTTCCAGAGCTAATATCCTAAAGATTAATGAGATAAGAAGTGAGAATGGGGAGATCTACATAGATAGTAAGGATATCAATGCCACTATAATAAATTACTTCAAGGATATTTTTAAACAGGGGAAGATTTTAGAGGATCGAAGTTCAAAATAAAGTCCTGGATCTTTTCCAGAATGTTATCACCCCTCTTGAAAATAGAGATATCTTAAGGAGCCCCTCGGAGGAGGAAATTCATTTTTCAATCTTTGATATGGAACTAGATAAATCTCCAGGGCTAGATGGTTTCCCTTCCTTTTTCTTTCAAAAATTCAGGAGGTGATAAAATATGAGGTCATTGAAATGGTCTAAGATTTTTTCAACAATGGTCAACTTTTGAGGCAAATGAATAACACTTTCCTTGTCCTTGTGCCAAAAATTGTTGGAGCCAAGGAGGTTAAGGATTTCAAACCTATAAGCTTGTGTAACACTAGTTATAAAATTCTGACTAAAATCATAGCTGGGAGGATTCAAATGGTCCTTCCTAACTTTATCTTCAGGAATTAGGAGATTTTGTCCTCAGAAGGAAAATTACTGATAGCATTATTGTGATTCAAGAAGCCATCCATTCCATTGAAATATCTGGAAGATCGGCTATGTTTCTCAAGTTGGATATGCATAAAGCCTTTGATAGGATAACATGGTCTTTCCTCCGAGGCCATCCTGTTAAAGGTGGGTTTCGATAACTTCCTGGTAAATATGATTATGACCTATATATCCACTACTAGTTTCTCGGTTTTGGTTAATGGAAAACCGAAGGTTTCTTCCAAGCTGGTAGAGGGATGAGACAAGGTGATCCTCTTTCACCTTTCCTTTATGTCATAATGGCTGAATCCTTGAGTAGAATCTGTCAATTAGCCATGTCTTCAAGTAGTATCTCAGGGTATTAAAATATCTAATGGTCTTCCCTCTATCTACCTCAATTAGTTTTGGATGATAACTTCATGATGGGTAAGGCCTTTTTCCATGAGGCCTCAAATTTTAAGATGGTTCTTAAGGATTATGAATAGGTTTCGGATAGATGGTTAATTTCCATAAAAGTGTTGTTTTTTCATTAATGTGGAGAATCAGGTTCAAGCCAGATTAGCTCACATCCTAGGGTGTAAGATTAAGCATTTTCCATATTCTTATCTGGGTATGCCCTTGATCCATAAGAATCTTGACTTCATAGTTTGGAATGCTCTGCTGGAAAGATTTAATAGTAAACTCTTTTCTTGGAAGGGTCTCTTTCTTTCTCAAGTTGGTAAGATTCAACTACTCCAAAGCTCCCTTCAAGGAATTCCCATTTATGTGATGTCTCTTTTCATGCTCCTGATAAAATTAAGGAAGCCTTAGAGAAAATCTAGAAGAGATTCCTTTGGATGGGAGCTAGAGAGAAGTTCAAATTCCCTCTTGTGGCCTAGGACAAAGTCACAAAACCAAAGCTTTGTGGAGGATTGGGTTAAAAAATATTTCTCTTATGAATGAGGCCTTAATTTCCAAGGCGGGTTGGAGGATTGCTAGAGAGGAAGGACTTTGGGTGCAAATTATAAAGATGAAATACTTGGAATATAGGTAGAATGGAATCCTTTTTTAATCAAAATAATCTTCCTAGAGGGTCTCCCTTTTGGAATTATTTTGTGGCCTCCAAAGAAATCTTAACCAAAGGTACTATATGGGAGATAGGAAAGGGCTCTAGAATCATTTTTGGTATGATAATTGGATTGAGGATTCCCCCTTAGCTAACCTAGAAATATGGAAAAGGGTTGCACAGTTCTATAAGGAAATAGAAAATTTTGGATTCAAGACTTTTGGATCCAGGAAGATTCTATCAGATGGGAAACCATTGAACCTCCTCCATATTTTGATGGTGAAATCCAACCCTTTCAATATCTCAATAAGAAATTAAGGGATTTCCACATCCCCATGTTCCAAACCAAGGAGGATTCCATCAAATGGAAAGAAGAAGATTCTGAATTTTCTCGTTAAATCCACCTACATGTTAAATTTCAAGACTGATTTTCACAAGGACTATTGGGGTAAACTCTGGGTGAAGGATCTTACCCCAAAGGTAAATATCTTCTTTTGGCTGGTTCCCAAAATAAAATCCTGACTGTGGATAATCTTAGGAAAAGGGGAATGAAGCTCCCCAATAGATGTTCTCTTTGTAGGAAGGAGGAGGAAAATGTCAACCATCTCCTCCTCCACTGCTCCTTCTCCCATGATGTTTTTCCTCCATTCTGGATCTGTTCAATATCTAATGGACCTTGCCTTTGACGATTGAAGACTTTTGTTTTCAATGGGAGAGTCCTTTATGTTTTCCCATTTTTCCATTTTGATTTGGGCCTAGAATATTGCCCTCCCTCATTTTTTGGGCATTATGGAAGGCCAGGAATGATTATATCTTTCGGGATCATAAAGATCTTCTCTTGAAAGTTAGAAGAAAAAAATTGGCTGCCATTAAGGAAAACATTAAACTCTTTACAGAAAAAGTCAAGAAACCCTACCCGAAAAGTGAGTAAAAATTTCTTGACAAGTTTTCCCTTGGACCGGTGGAATTACACAAACCAAAAAATGAATTCCAAATGGATTAGGCTTGAGGAAAATGTTGTTAAGTTAAATTTTGATGGAGCTTCAAAAGGGAATCTGGGTCTTGCTGGGGGGGGGGAATTTTAAGAAACAATGAAGGAGATTGGTTGTTTGCTTATGTGGGTCCATTAGGTCGAAAACCAACAACATGGTGGAAGCCAGAGCTCTTCTCTGGGGGGTTTTTGTTGGCGAAAGAAAAAGGATTCAAGGATATACAAATTGAAGGTGATTCTCTCATCATAATTAATGCCCTCAATAATCAGGGTTCCATTAATTGGTCCATAAGAAATATCCTCAATGATGTTAAGGAAACTTTTTTTTTTAAGGGTTTCTTATAATCATACTTTACGTCAAGGGAACAAATGTGCGATAAGATGGCTAATTATGGAGCCATTAGTAATGATTACAAGATCTAGTGTAAAGATGATGAATTACCCATAGAACATTAATGAAACCATTAGTAGAGATAGAGGGCACTAAGTTTGATGATGTTGGCATGAGTGAGCTCTAGGGCTGTGACAACTTACTTAATATCTTGTTTTCCACGATTTCTGTTAGTGTGCAAAAGGGGGTCTGATTTTGAGAAGTAGTAGAAACAAGGGAATTTTAGTCTCACAAAGATGGGGGTGATAGGATTAGAGTTGAACTTGCTAGCCTAGAGCATTGAATATTTTAATTAGCATCTGTGGAACAAGCTTAAGATTGGGGTTTCAGTAATTTCATAGCCAAATTACACGGTCATGACCCCTCCCTGTCAAAGGATTTTGGAAAAGCTTGGAAAGAGGGTAAGTTTGAGGTCAGAGGTATGGAAATTGAGGTTTTTAAGTCCACCATTTCCCTGGCGACGAACATGAAAATGGACGGGCTAAAAATTTTAAGGACAAAACCCGCAGAGAACATGAAATTGAGTTGTTCTTCATGGGTAAGGAAAGGTGCTCTTTCTTTATAGATGGTATTTCCAGGTCATGTATTTCGGGAATATGGAGAGAGGTGTGCCTTCAAATCATGAATTACATAACTCTTGGAAGGAAAATACCATAAAATCTACACCCACCATATGACCCTTTTGAATATGTTCCGCCATAAGGTCATGGTGAGCATCCCTTTCTTCTTGTTTATTTCTTTGACTAACTCATTGATGGCTTTCCTAACAAGAGAAAGTAGAGATGCCTTTGCATGAAGGGATCATCCTTCTACTGTTTGAAAATGGGAAACCTACTTTAAACTCCTCTTTGAAAGATAAGGTGGAAGAGGATGACCTCACTCTCATGGAATGCCTTACTAAGATGAAGGCTGGGAAATGCAAAAATGTGGGGGAGGATTCTGGTAAAGAGAAGGGAAAGGAAGGTTGGGGAAGTGAGCACCTCAAGAAAAAGGAATTGGGATGGTAATCTAAAGGGTTTTGAGGATTTGAGTAGAAAGGTTCAATACTTAGAGGGTGTGCTTCAGGTGATGGAGGAAACCAATGTTGGTCAAAGGGAAACTATGTTGGATGTCATAAATGCTTCAAAGTAAATTATCTCTACTTAGGTGAAGTCCAAGCAGAAAGTTTCTAGACTGGAGTACCAGGTCAAAAAGTTGAGTGACAGGTTGGAAGGGATGGAGGAGGGCACTAAAAGAAGGAAATTTAACTTGTGCATCAGTAGCTCCGAGGACGAGCTGGAGGAAGATATTAATGTCAAGGGAGCTAAGGGATCTCGAGATCAAAGATAGTCACGATGGTAGCAGTGAAGGATCTCCTAAAAATTAGTTAGTGTTTTTGGACTTTTGGTAGACTTTTGGCAAACTTCTGTTGTTTTGTAGTTTTGGAGCTGGTTTTCCTTCTCTCTATTTTTTTCTCTTTGGTTCAAAGTCTTGATCTTCAATGTAAGAGTTAAGCATGTTTAACTCCTTTCTTGGACTTTTCCATTTCTTTCTTGTTCATGGGTTTTTGTTCCTCTTTTTGTTAAGGCCCCTAGGAGCCGATCCCTATTTTTACCTTATCTAATAAAAGCAACTTGTTACAACAAAATTTTAGAAAAATTCCAACACATGCGGGAATTAAAATTGTGATTGGCTTATGATCTCCATGCGATTTTTGGTGAATTGCAAACGTGATTGCCTGCAATATGAGTTAAGTATATTTTTCATTTTCATTTATTTATTTTCATTTTTAATAAATAAAAATATCTTTTATCTCCTTAAATGGTTAAGGATCTAACGAGGTAAGTCCTCTAACCACAAAAACAATTAACTTTTTTCAAGTGTGTTTGTGTGTAGGTTTAGATTTAGATATGGAATATTTTTCCTCACTTTATTCAATGAAAGAACCCATAATTGTCCTCTTCACAATGGTAGCATAAACCCATTCTATTTTAAGTAGCATTGATTTGGAGATTTCATATCAACTAATACATCTTGCAGGTGATCCAAATCTAGGCATAAATTTTGGCAAACATGATGGGACCATGTTGGTTTTGGGTAGCTCTTTCCATTTTCTAAATATAACGGTGTTTTTTAGGGTTTTATAGTCTTTTCAATTTTGTTTTATTTTTTTCTAATTTTTCTCTTATAGATCTAACATCCGGTTTTGCAAATTTGCTAAAAAAAGAAAACAAATTGATTGAAGGTCAGTCACAACTACGACTAGGTTGCGGTTTATTGCCAAAAAGTTTAAAATATGGTTGTAAGTTTGTCGCAACTACATATCTTTTGTAACTTTGTTTCTAAAAATACATAAAAAAACATTTTTTATTCTTAAGGGAATGAATCAGGAATCAACACACACTAAATAAACATCCGAATAAGGGTAAATACATGTCCACATAACTATGTAAAGTTCTTGTGCCTAAGCCATAAAAATGATTGTGAAGAGTACCATAAGAACCACGAAGTAGCTAACACATTGAGATAGCTAACTAGTGAAAAGGGGCCATGGCCCAATTTGATTGACTTGTTTCACCCAATAGGTAGATAAAATGTTTTCTATGTTGAAGACCCCATCTTAATTGATCAAGGGGGTAAAGTAAATTCCTGAATTAGAAATTTTCTAATGTACAAAACTTGTTCAGATAATATTTGGCATTTAGAGAGAGATCCCTACATGTAAATCTAAACAAATCGGGCCCATATTCCACCTTAAGACAAACAAACAGTGCCACATTCATCAAAATACTTCATTTTAATTTTAATTTTTTCTAAGTCGTACTGCGACTATTTATGTTCTTCATAGACCCTTTTCATACTTCTATACATGTTTTTGACAACAATTTTGAGTTCTAATTTTTCCAATTTCATTCACAACTAATATTTTACTGTAATTTTTCATTACATATTTTCCCCAGAGCCATTTGTAACTCCAGGTGACTTGTAACCTTATAAATAATTCATTTTATTGTGATTCCTAATTTATCCTAGAGAAAATTGCAAATGCAACTAACCCGTAATCTTTGAAATCCACAACTCATTCACTCTACATTCTATTTTGGTTCCTAATTTATCTCAAAGACAATTGTAACTATGACTAACCTATAATATCTTAAATCCATAACTTATTCATTATGTATTCTATTTTGATTATGGATTTATTCCTGGCACAATCGCAACTACGTCTGAGATGTGATTTTCAATCTTTTTCATTCATTAAAATAATTTTTCATCATACATCTCACACATTCATTTCCTTGGGGTTATCTTGAACTTATCCTTGTATGGTTACTACCCGCACATGCTCATATAATCCACCTCACACTATGTACCAGGAAGCTCATTTACATGATGACATATTTATCCATATGAGAGTAGGGGATTATGAATAAATTCTCTTGCTCCTCCTCCCTCGAAAGATGATGAATTTCACAAGATTCCACCTTTTGATCACAAGTTTTAATAGTCTTTAGACCATAATCTAAAGGATCATACAAAATTATTAGAAGATACTATTATAAGATAGATGCCTACAAATTGAAGATTTACACTTAAAACCCCATCTACTATTGTCCAAACCAAGGTAAAATTTAACATCCCCCTTAAAAAACCATAGATATTACTTGGTGAATTTATACATATGAATTTTGAAATATTGGTAAATACCACAAATTGAAATAAAAAAATTTCATCCAGTAATGTTATCGGATGATAGCATAATGTTGTTAGACAATAGAAATTTTCTATTTTGTGTGGTAAAGGTGATTTGAATATAAAATTTTGGCTATTACTGTAAATGCTAGGTGAATCTACCAAAAAATTAACTTGCATCTAGAAAATTTAGGTGAAAAAAAAGTGACCTAACACCTTGAATTCTCCAAATCCAAATTTCAAAAACCCAAATATTCATGAATTAGTAAAGATTAGACACTAAAATTGACACTAGTTCACACACATCATATCCTTTCTACAACTGGCTGTCACATAAACTCTTGGGTCTCATTCTCATACCACAATACCTCCCCTCACCCACAACATTTCACCTAATTTTCCATTCTTCACTTATACATTCCCTTCATTTTCTCACACTTATACCCATATATCACATTATTCTTCTATGCATTCATTGATTGAACTGCCCCAAGGTCATTTTTTCCCACATGCACCAATTACCAATCAAGAACTAATGGATAGGTTTCATAACCTTGAACATAAAAAACAAGGCATGGGAATTCCTAAGTTCACATGTAGTTAGTTATATAACAATCCTATTCATCCTATTGTGCCTATGAAATCATATCCTCACCATTTTGATTTTCCTAAATTTGATAAACTCAAGGGAAAGGATGACCCTCAAAATCACTTTTGCATATTTGAGTACTCGTTATCTCATTAGTCGTGATGACGCACTTATGTTACGAAAATTCCCATCGGCATTAGGTGGTCAATATTTAGACTGGTATAATAGCCTTACTCAATAAAGCATAATTTGATTTAAAAAACTATCTGATTATTCCATGATCAATTTTCGATTAATGTTGTCAAGTGTACTATAGTATCTTATCTCTATAATTTGAAACAATTTGATGATGATCCCATTACTGATTATGTATCACATTGGAGGTCCATCATTCATGAGCTTACTTTCCCCATTCCTCAACTAGAACTTACTCAATTGTTCACCAAGAGTTGTGCCAAACATATATCTCACACTCTTAAAATTCAATAGTTTCAGTCATTTGAGGAAGCCATACTTGATGGCCAAGAGAATTGAATATATTCATGTTTATACTAGGGAGGGAAAGATTCATATAAATAATTATTTCTTAGTTTAGTAAGAAGAATTATCAAGTAAATCAAGTCATCCTCCAATCTAACCAAGGTTCTACATCAAATACCACTAATAATACTTTCATGGATCATAATAACCCATAATTACAAGCTACATAAATTACATCATGAGATCCATTTCAAATCCATCAATAATACATTCATCTAATTGAATTGCTCTTTAGCACTCTAAAAAAAATATCGATGTTCAACTGATTTTTCTCCCACCAATATGACAAGAAGATCCCAATGTACCAAAACCACTTTGGTGTAAATAGTCTACTAATAAATATGCCTACTATATGATCATGAGTTACATAATAGATAAATGTCTCCAATTGCATAATTATATTCAAGAATTAATTGATAAATTTATTATTCAATATGATAATGCCATGGACCCACAAAATCAAAATAAAAATTTCCTCAAGAATCCACTCCCACCACACATAGCTTCGACTAAGCAATTCGGTCATTATGCATCTTCATCATCTCACCAAGATTTTTTTGATTTTATCCATAGTGTGACAAGAAATAATGATGCCAATATGAATCCTAATTCCACACCCAAACTAACATCTACAATTTTTCCATCACTAAATGTGGCATCATTATCACAATTGGTCATTACTCTCAAGAATAATTTGATCAATCAATTAAATATTACGTCAACTAAGATCTCATTACATGATCTCATTGTTCAATCTTCCAATCATCATAAATAACTTTGAGGATTTCATGTCGATTGAATTGTCCACAAAAAATCCAAACTCCTTTTCACACTTTTAGGAAAATATTCATACCTCGTGCATTCATCATCTCACATTCTATAATTATGATTAATCATCATCATGTCACATTCTTACGCATTTGATTAGCTTTAGACCAGTCCAAATTTCTCCAATTCTTCTTCCCAAATCCACCTCTCGTTATCATTTTTACTCTTTTATCTGGGAAGGGGCAAATTGACGCACGTCTTTTTTGGCCACCTCATGCTTTCCATGAATAACATCATTATTCATCACCACATATAATCAATTATACAGTTAAACTACCAAAAGGAGAGAGATAGAAAGGCTCTATTCAAATGCATATTGATTAATAATTTTGGATCAAGATGTAACAGCATCAATATATATTTGGTCATCTTACCACCTTAAGGTACTCGGCTTCGGCAGGACATTTGGATCTTGGTCTTTTTGCATTTCATCTTTCTAGGGAATGAGTCCTCACCTCGCGATGGTGGAACAGGATTACTTACTGATTTGGAAGAGAGATTGTTTCTACATTCCATTATGCCCTCTTTTAGCATGGTTGGAGGCATGTTTGACACTATCATTTTTTAATGAAATTTTGATTTCTTGCGGCGAGTAAAGACAACTCATTATCACACATAGCCACAGTACCCTCTTCTTCATATGTTCTTCCTCATAGAATTCCATGTATCCATAACTACAATACAACATCTCATCTTCGCCTTGACATCCTTTGTAATCTTGCTCTTCTTCATGAATTTAAATGTATCTCGTGGAGCGTTGAGACTATGAAAGCTTGTGATTATTGAAGTGGAGTAATATCCCAATTATAATAAATGTATCTCCATTCTTTTGGATATGGTGGGCTTGGTTTAGGTCGATTCCTTTTTTAATTCACCCAGGATTTATCCTATCCACCATTCCCATTTGCGGAAAATCACTTAGTTTCATTCTTAAGGATCAAAACTATTTCGAAGTAAATACAACAAATGTTAAATTCTCATCATAAGCATGCCTCTCTCATACGTATTAAATAACTGACATAGCCTTCTCATTCGCCTCCTTTTTCGGTTGAGTGATTCGATGAAATCTATTCCTGATGTTTCTTAATGCAACTTTCTTATTGTTTCCATCCATTTAATTTCAGATCCTTACATCTTCGAAAAAATACTTCTGCATGACATGATGAATGTAGATATGTGGGAATCCGGTGTTACCTTCATCATCGAAATGAATTGGGGGAGGGATGTCGTATCACATTTAAACAACTTAATAAGTATATTCTCATTCCTCTCATGTTCTCACCACTACAACGTGGAGGCTCTAATTTACCATTCTATTTGTACATTATTACTCGGTGAAAATTCACTATGGGAACTTATTTCCCCGCCATCTCAACAAAATACTAACTATCATAAATCAATTTTTGTTGTACTTGCATTTTCTCTTTTGTCCACACACTATTGGCATGTGTTGGAAAATGAATAATGCGAGGATAAGAGGGGGTGAATCACTCCTTTGACCTTTTCAAAAACCTTTAACCAAAACTTCGATTGTATTTAAAACTTACTATAAACCCCGATCTATCATCTCGAAACCATTTGGAGCATTTTAAAATTTTGAGATTAAAAAAAGTTCAAGTTTGCAAACTAATTTTCATTTACATATGATCATAACTAATTCCCAGATGGTACAAAATCGCCGCGCGGACACAAGATGTAAAGTAGGCACCCTCTTTGGGAATAAAAACCACTAAATTTTATTATTATATTATCTCATCAGAGTGTTTCCCGGTAGAGTGTTGTCGAGGCCAAAAGAAAGGAATTGGGAAAAGAGAAAGAACAAATCCGAAGGAAGATGACACATCACACAAGATTTTGTTTTTGGGTTGGTTGAGGCACCAACCCCACAAGGATCTAACGTAAGAAAGATCTAATGCATAACACACTATTGAGCACAAAGTCTTAATATTTGTATTACTTTGTTTTCTTTTATTACAAGAAAGCTCAAAGTCTTTCTTTCCTCACTTCTATTTTCCTAAAAATGTTCACCCCCTTTGATTATTCCGGTATTTATAGGCAAAAAGAACCACCTATTTAAAAGAGGCTATAACCCATCGTAATTATGATCAATCGCACCAAATGATAGTGATCACAAATTCAGCTCCATTTTTGATGTGTAATTGTTTGCGCCTTTTGGCGCACCATTTGATAGTGATCATAATTTCATTTCCACTCCCTCAAAAATCTCTTCAAACACACTCTCGCCCTTTGATTCTTTTCTCAATCCTTTGATTCTTTAAAGGATGTTTGATATGAAATTGTCGAACTTCCTTGGGGCCAAAAAAAATTTTTGGGTATGGTTATCTAAAATCATTGATGGGGGGCATAATGTGAAAACCAACTCAACCATATAACCCCTAATAAGTGCATGCACCAAATGATAGTGATCAAAATTCAGCTCCATGATTGGAATGGGAAAATATCATACACCATCTCATATATCTAAAGATGGAAGGGGTAAAAAAAATCATATAGGATAATGTGAAAATAAACTCAACCATAAAAATGATGATGTGGGAAAATATCATACACCATCTCATATATCTAAAGAAGGAAGGGGTATATGAAATCATACCTCCCTCAAGTAGATAAGGGGAGTTACATTCTTGAAGCAGTAAATCCCATATGACACACACGATGTGTAAGGAATCTATCATAAACCTTATGACACTGATCATTATGACCTCAACTAAGTGAGATGACCCATCACATGATGTGAAAAATAACTCACATGAACACCCCCCTTCATCGTAACTTATGATGAGGTAGAAATTCAGAAATGAGAAATGGGTCAAAGTAACAAAGCTTGATGAAGTACCCATGAA
Organism: Taxus wallichiana var. yunnanensis; assembly: GCA_018340775.1. Classification (NCBI taxonomy): domain Eukaryota; kingdom Viridiplantae; phylum Streptophyta; class Pinopsida; order Cupressales; family Taxaceae; genus Taxus; species Taxus wallichiana. Next base: position 958,019,822 of record CM031239.1, on the reverse strand, counting down.
AATGAAGGATCTCAAGAAATGGAGGAAAAACTAGTGGGAAAAAACATCCACAATAAGAGGTGAATTTTTTTCTAACAATCTAATAAATATGCCACAAACGTTTCCCAAAAAATAAGGAACTCCGATAAGGTACCCATGTACAAAAATGATCTCTCTCTATAAGAAGAAGAAGAAGAGAGGAAAGAAGCATATAAAAGGGATGTGAAATGAACTATAGATGGATCTGAACTCTACAACTCTAGGAAGTATCCAAGAAGAGTTTCAATGATGTGGTCCTTGGCCAATGAATTGAAGAATAACAACTCACATTGAATTGTGTCCCCACCCTTAGAAAATACATAAATAGAGTATTGGAATTCCTCCCGCTCTATAAAGGAAACACAAGGTAGAGGTATGAATAACTCGAATCTAGTCCACAAAAGTGTGACATAGGTCTAGTAGATGAGTGTACAAAAATTTAAGGTAATGCCATGAGAATAGAACTATCAAATTATGAGAAAGGAACATCCGTTGAAAGGATTCCCAAGTGAAGTGAAGGAAAAGAAAAAAACCCCAAACTAGAAATAGGTTTCACAAGAAAGGGTGAATCAAGGATGATCTCTGAAATATGGAAGTGATAAGAGTCCCACAAGGGTAATCCCAAAAAGGAGATGAAGAACTTCGAAATTCTTGTAGATGGATGAATAACTCCCTATACTACATCATAAGTAGGCACTATGAAGAGACGATGAATATTTGGAATATACTTGTTGCAAGAACGGGGCTCAACAAACGAGAAGAGTAATGTTAGAAAGGTATGAATCTTCACTTAAAGGAAGAGGAGTGGAAAGGGCCTCGCACTAGAAATGGAAAGGAGGTAGATGAAATGACTATATGAGATTGATAATAGACTTACGGATGTCTAATAGGAAGGGAGGAGTGTCAACATACTCTATAAATGTGAGAGAAGAAGGAAATGAGTCCTAGGCAACACTCTCATCATCAAAACTAGAAGTACAGTCCTTGTTGTCAAGGATGTAACCAAGTGATTCCATGTTAACAATAATGTCATCAAATGACTTGCAGAAGAGGAGACAATTGTATCAATAGTAGTAACAAAAACACTATATGAAGGGTATCCAAACAAGGACTAAAAGATACTCCAGATAGTGTGAGGATGATATGAGTTTACCGCATGAAATCAAAGATGTCTAGAGACATGGAACATTAAGTGAGAAAAAACATGGTCACACATGTTGAGATATTCCTCAAGATGACAAGAATGAGTGGGTGTAGGAACTGGCCCAGTAGAAAAGAAGTAAGGCCCTCGTGAGTGAAGTAGCATTCCATAGATTCACAACATGATGTGTAGTTCTCTTTCCTAATAAAAAGTGGTGGAGGTTGTAAAGTGATCCTGTGAAGATAAAGTTTAGAAAGAGAATCTTCAATGATGAGGAATAAATAATTTCAAGGTGCATAAGAAGAGGGTGTGTGGATACAAGAAAGGTTAGAAGACATTGGACTCAGCCGAGAATGCATCTGTATGTAATATAACACCCATGAACAATGATAACCCCTATTTTTGGCACTTTATAAGTAGTGCATGATTATAATATGTTGTGTTCATATGACGTTGGAAAATTTACCACTCATCTTCTAGTAGGTCACAAATCGCGCAAAAGTGGAGGCCATAATAAGTCCTAGTTGAAAGTAAAGGAACATAACAAAATCAAGCACAAAAGGGTGTAAGCACAATAAGTGTACAACACTACTTAGTGTGAGATAAAGTGTCTCATATCACAAAAGAGAGGATCTCTTACTACAATGATAATGTGGATACACTCACTAGCCACTAGAGAAGAAGAGAAATACAATGCAATTAGCTTGAAAAAGTGGCCTAGAAATCCCAATAACCCTATACAAGGAGCCTGAAAAAAAGATACCCTTTTAGAATGACAAGTTTTATTATTTTTCCCTTTAAATTAGCTCGATTAATTTGAAAATGGGAAAAAAATGTGAAAAAATATTCTAAAATGGAAGGGGAAAGGTCTAGAGGCTAAAGGGGCAGCTTTAAAAGCTACATGTGAGTTGGCTATAGAGGTGGCGAGATGGATGTGAAGGACTCGATGAGCTAGTCCGGAGAAACTTGGTAAGCTGGGAAATCTCATGTGGTGAGTTGATGGAGAAACTTGGATGGGTGAGTTGCGGGAGCACCATTGAGTGAGGTGGTCATGTTCACGGGAGGATGTGTTGACTTGGGGTGAAGTGAACTTATTAGGATGAGTTAAATTCGGAATGAATGTCGAGGAATCTCCATGTTTAAATTTACTCTTATTTGAATGGTTGAATGTCACCAAGTTAGTGAGGGATAGTCGTTGGGTGGATAGGTGTCAAAGTTGATTGAAATTTGGGGATGTGGATTGGTGACATTGTAATTCAGTCGAGATGAATGGGTCTCAGTGAGATACCCGAGCATTGAGTAGGACACAAAGCAATGAGAACTAGACTAGGCGAGGCATGAGGAACCAATGATGTAGGTTGTAAACTCATGTAGACATAGGTTGAGCACAATACAAATGCACAACATGGTGTAAGGAGTATAGTACGGGCGATAGGAAAGCTAGCAAATGGAAGCACAAACTAGATGGTGGGAACATCAACACTAACACATACTGACAAGAAAATAGGTAGAGGTCCTGGTATGATGTAGGGGAACGAAAGGCAACCGAATGCGCAATAGCAAAATTAGCGAGTGGAACGAGATTAGGGAAAATTAAATAAAGACAAGGGTGTTTCAAACAATTAGGGAGATGTGAGAAGAAATGCAAACATTGATGTAAATAGGGGTAGTCAAGTGGTCAAATAAATGTAAACACAAAACGCAGAAGCAAAAAACCATGAAGAAGAAAAACTAGTGCAAAATTCAAGTTAGAACATACATATAACACATGTAAAGGAGATTCATAAGGTGAATAGCCACTAGATAGGCTAGCTCGGTTCCCAACTTGGTGAGTTAGGGCTGAGTTTGGCCAAAACTAACCTTCTCGATACCTTTAAAAACTCAAGTACCCAACACTTAAATTTTGAAACATGCAATAGACTCCAAAGAATCCATGTAAGGATGCGACCTTAAAAAATATGAGCACCAAAAATATGAAAAAGAAACCTCGAATGAGATGTAAAACCTAAATCAATGCATATAGATCACAAAAGGAATAGCCATTATGACACTTGCACACAAAACCTAAAAAATCACAAACGGAAAGAAGGAGGGCAATGGTAGATGGTGAGAAGCATGGATACCAATAATGTGTTCTCTCGATACCATGACAAAGAAAGTGAAAAAGTGATAACACAAGGATCTACAGGATAATACAAACATCAACCAAGTTGTACTCCAACAACATGATGAGGTCCCATGAGGGATCAAGCATTAACCATGAAAATGTGCATGTAAATATTGGAAGGGGAAAATATTATACACCATCTTATAGATCTTTAAAAGTGAAGGGTAGAAATAGGAGGTGTTGTGTAACCCCCAGTGCATGCAATCATACCTCCTCAAGTGGAGAAGGGGAGTTACATTTATGAAATAGAAGTAACTCTCATATGACGCACTGACGCGTAAGGAATCTATCATAACCTCTATGACACCTAGACCTATGACCTCACATAATTTATATGATCCGCCATGTGATGTATAAAATGACTCACACCAACAAAAATTGAGATATTATCTAATCTAAAATAGCAATAATTACATGAAATAATAGAAAAATGAAGATACAAAGATTGCAGAGAACAAATTATATAATAAAAACTCTTAGTATTTATTGAAATTTAATGGAGAAATTACATGAGTGAGCTTTCAATATATAGGATAATGTTATCCTTAATACAAGGATTCAACTCCAATATTCGATCCCACAATACGCTCACATATCTCTCCTAAAATCACTCCCAAACCCAAAATATCTCACACAACTCTATAATATCTATGTGAGTTGTTTATTCAACAAACTCACAACTAATATGTTTCAACCTATATTATTAGTAATGAGTTGTTTGATAAATCATATTAATAATATAACACTATTTTATTTTCCCACACAAATATGATATTAATATATCACTAACTCATTAATGTAATATATGAACATTTCATTTAACCCTTAAAAATAAATATGTGAGCACTAATCCAAAGATATTCATAGCATTCCCCCTTTAGTGAAAACATGGGGAAAATTATCTTGTACATTCTCATGTTTTACATATGGTTTTACAAATTGGCTAACCACCAACCAATAATAGTATAAATAAGGTTTTCTAGTGGAACCAACAACCACTCTGTAGAAGGTTTTATAAGAGAACCAACAACTCATAATAAATTTTTCTAATGGAACCAACAATCATTATGTAGAAGGTTTTCTAAGAGAACCAAAAACTCAAAAGAAGGTTTTCTAATGGAACCAACAACCATTTCATAACAACATACTTTATTAGTTCACGTCACCTTATTACATTCAAGGGAAAATACAAAAAAATTCTCATGCATTACAATTTTGAATAGGAATATACTTCTATTCTTATTTTCACACAACAAAAATTAAAACACAACTAAAAATGCATCAAATTCATTATGTTTCCCCATCTCTTATGGATGGTGAGAGGTCATTGATTGACCTCTTTACTCCATCATTTATTTATTAACTAAACAAAATGTTCCTTTTAAAGCTTAGTTTGAAAATCCCCCATAATTTGACCTTTGGAAAGCTTGAAAAACTCACTATTATGTTTAAAACAATGTTTGTTTCTAATTAGAGAGGATTGCTATCGATTCAAAAAATTGATGTTGATCCGAGAAAAAAAAAGATTTGTTGATGATTCACATAATCATTATCGATTCATAGAATCGAGGTGTCGATCCGAAACAAAAACACTAAAGATTCAAAAAATTGACGATTGGTAAAATTTTCAAGTTGATCAAGGACCAATATTTTTGGTGATCTACAATCGGTGATTGGTGTGGTCACCGATGATCCCATCATCATGAATACAAAATTGAAAAAATGACGACAAAATTTCCAATAATCTCATATCTCGTATCCCAAAGGCCATAGTTTTTTCCTATAATGACTCTCATAACTCGATCCCACCTTCTCTAATATCAAATGATACGAATTTAGAGCTTATCTAATCTAAAATAGCAACACTTAAATAAAATAATAGAAAAATGAAGATACAAAGATTGTAGAGAAAAAATTATACAATAATCACTCTTATTATTTATTAAACTTTTTTGGAGAAATTACATGGTGAGTGATCTTAGAATATATAGGAGAATTATATCATTTATACAAGGATTCAACTCAAATATTAAATCCCACTATATACTCACATATCTCTCCTATAATCACTATTAAACCCAACAATATCTCACACAACTCTAAATAGCTACATGAGTTGTTTATTCAACAAAATCACAAATAATATATTTCAACATATATTATTAATAATGAGTTATTTGATAACTCATATTAATAATATAACACTATTTTATTTTTCCCAAAAAATATGATATTAATATAACAAAATTAATATCTCACTAGCCCACTAATGTAATATATTAATATTACATTTAACCCTTACAAATAAATATGAGAGCACTAATCTAAATATATTTATAACATTGATTAGGTATATTGACCTTACACACTAGATTCTCAAATATCCTTGATGCTTCATACCTTCCTTAGACCTTTCTTGATTCCCTCAAACCTCTTTCACATTCTCTCTAGGCTCACACTTTCCTTTCTCTCACAACTAGTCCATAATGATCAAATACACTCACTTAAGTACATGAATCTTTCTCTAAAACACTACTAGGTTGGACATGACCATTAAGGTCAGTCATACCAACATAAAATTACATCTACAACATCATATAAAATCATAAAAATACCCATATATGTTGGCATAGGACCAAGACACTCAATAAGCACAACAAGACCAAGAAGACTACATTCTTCTTCACTAAGCACTCCATATACTCGAGGTCATAAACCAGTTTTCTCAAGACTCCATAAGATTTAAAAATTCCATAACATCCTCTTAACATCTCCCACAATTTCAAGAACCTCTGCATCATTCAATTTCTCCAAGTCTCTAACAAGTAAGATTGTTTCCTACACAATCTAGGCACCTATAACCGACCATTCTTCAAAGAGGAAGACCTAGATATCACAAACACCTCAAACATGAAATGAAATAACTAATTTTAAATCCAATCACCTAAAGAACCACTCTAACCACTTTATACATCATTACATGTCCCATAGAGAAATCCAAACCTATTTGACCTTCGAGAGACAAATGCTACCCAAAAACTAGTTTTACAATCTTGACCTTCTCACACCTTTACTAGAACTTCCAAGACCTCTAAACTCATGTAACATGATAATTTTTCACTCTTAATCATTATCCAATGGATATTCATAGTAAAATAAGCCAAGATATTTATCTTTCAGACCAATTTAATCAAGGAACCCAAATTATCCTAAAATCCTATCAAGTAGGTCAACTTGTGACCTCAACCATGCCACCAAATCTGAATTTTGGAGTTAAAAAAAGAATGCATCATTTCACATTGGGTGTGAAAAAAATCTACATGTCCTACAGACTCATCAACTTAATCCACACATGCCAAAGAACCTCCTTTCACCATGACTACTAAAAACTACCCTTTAGGCCTAAAAACTGATCTTGATATTTTGACCTTTAAAGACCTTCAAAAACCTTAGAAAGCTCTGAAATCAGTTCAAAAATGTATATAAGATCTCCTTCTACTCAAAACACCAATTTAGTTCATAGTTCAAGTGGAAAACCTAAGAGAAAATAAAACTTTCCTTGAAATAAGCACACTTAAGTGGGCTCCACCTCTAGTCAAGACTCAAAACCACCACCATCTGAAATATGGGAGAGTCCTCTCCATCCTTCAGTCATAAAATTTTATGATTCAATACATTCTTATCTCACACCAACAATATTCCTCCTATTGCTCATGAACTAGGGTTAACTAGGGTTTTTAACCTCATTGGCTTACTACCAATCCTTCATAAAGAATAGACCCTCATTTAACCTCATTCCAACTCTGAAACCATCTTAAATCCATGAATCAACATTATTTAAAGAATCAAGTTCCCATAAAGAGTTTACACATGCCAACCAAGATGCTTTATCTCACTTGAGCTGGAAAACTAACCTTCTTGAGCACGATATAGCTAGAAACCTCATATCTTGATAAAATCACAAAATACCGACTTGAAATTTTTCCCACATCTCTAGAAAAATATTTCTAAACTTTAAAATTCTCACATAATAATTATTATATCTGCATCTTCTCAATCACTAATAGTTTCCTAACTACGTCTTAGAATTAGGTTTGGTTCACCTAGAAAACTATGAAAGCACTATACCTTAGTTGCAAAACTCTTCAAAATTCCCTAACACCCTTGATACAACATTTCACACACCTTTTCATGTGTTTATGGACCTACACACCTATACACCAAATCATCATGTATTATTAGGCCTCCATGCTCAAGAACTAGTTCTAAGTTAGACCCATAAATCATGTTCACAATTTGTACCTACACTTTGAAACTTGCATGAGTGTATCAAAACTTTGACAACATGTGCTCCATACCTTGACCATGCTCATCCATCTACCTCATGCCTTCATTCCATCATACCAAGCCATCCTATTAACTAGGCCTCCTATCTAGGCTATCTAGACTAAGAAACTTGCACTATTACCACTCATGCACACTTGTGCACACCATGTTGACTGTATCACATCATCACACACTTTCTCAATCATCTAGGACATCATCATGACACCTTATCACATCACCACCATGCCTCTACAAGCCACTAACTACTCAAGAATTCATGTCTTACTAGGTGATCTCAATCATGACACTCTCGATTAACCTTTATACATCGTGTCATCTCATGCCATTTTTAAGCACATCTTCATGAGCCTCATCACATCCTTTTTCATTAATGAACCTTTTAAATCAATGACAACAATATCCCCCTCTTTCATTGATAGAAAACAACATAGTATTTCTCCCCCTTTTTACATTAATGACATATCAACTAATCCATTGTGTAGGTGATCTAAATCTAGGGCCATATAATAAGTTACTCTAAAAAACTTTAATACTTATCTATAATTCACTTAAAACTCTTAACTTCATCAACTGAAACCTATGTTAAAACACTAATATCACCTAAAAATTATTGGTGAGTAATGTTAGGGCATCCTAGAGCCTGATTAACTCCCTTAAGAATCCCTTTATTTCTAGAAAAATAAAATGCTCTGCTAAGAGTATCAACCATAATAATTAAGATGAAAGGAGATAAAGGGTGTTCTTTTCTAAGACCTATGGAATTAAATGAAAGAAGTCAGCTGAGATACCATCAATTAGAACTAAAAACATGCAAGTAGAAATAGACACCAATATAAGACCCCTAAAGGCGTTATCAAATGTAAATTTATTTATAAATTTATCAATAAATGTCCATGAAAATCAATCATAAGCTTTTTGTTGATATCCGGGTTCAAGACCAAAGCATCCATTTTATTCTTATAGATAGAGTGTATAGTATCATAAATAGTAACAATACCATCTTGGATTCACCTTCCAACAATTAATGCACCTTATTGATAAGAAAACAGAGAGGGAAGGATAGATTACAATTTGAGTGCAAATTTTTTAGATAAAATACTATAAATGTTATTACAAAATCTAATAGGCCTAAAGTTTCCAAACTTAGTAGCTTTACCAATCTTGTGAATTAGCACGAGGAGAGACAATTAATATATTTGAGTATAGCTTTCCTTTTAAATAATTCACAAGAAGCTTAAAAGGCATATTTTCCAATAATATCCCAAAATAAATGGAATAAAGTGGAAGGGAATCCATCCGCCTAGGAGATTTATCTGTTTTCAAAGTAAAAAACAAAAATTCAATTTCTTCAAAATCAATAGGTATAGAGAGTCATTATCCTTGCACGAGACTAAGGAGGGTATGCTATTTAAGAAATGATCTATGTTTTCAAGAGATAAATCTTCCAAAAAGAATATTTTTAAAGAAATGAACAACCTTGGATCTAATCTCCTCTCGCTCTTTTTAATATTTCACCATATTTTTGTATATATTTTTAATTCTATTAAAATTTATTCTCTTCAAAGTGGATAAACAAAAAAATGGGTATTTTTATCTCCTTCTCTAAGCTATGTATCCCTTTATTTTTTTATCTAAAAAAAATTTGTTTCCAAAATGTTGTGACAATAGACCATAACAACATTTTCTTGTCTAAGAGAATCTTGATCCATTCCATTCCTTTCAATAAAATCCTATAAATTTTTATTTCCATCTCTAAACAAATTTTGAGGGAAAATATGTTCCCAAATAATTATTTTTTTCCATATTTTAAGATTATCTTTAAGATTCTTCAACTTCCCGGTAGCTTGAACATAATTGAACCTCTAACATAGATGTTACACCAAATTTTTGACGTCCCTTACTAGTGAGCCAAATATTTTTAAAACTGAAAGAGAAAAGGTTGAGGTTGAAATTCAACCAATTGTTGAGACCAAATATCTATCCAATCGACATGAATTAAATTATCCCATTTCCTTCTATTTGACTAGGTGATTTTTCATCCTCTCATGTCAACATCCACTAAACCATTTTCCGATATTAAATTATCCAAATATTCCATGATTTTATTAAACTCCAAAAATTCCACCACTTTTTCCAAAGGAGGTAAAGGTGTGTCTAAATCACCCACAATTAGCCAACTCTATTCTAGGGATATTTTCCTAAAAGCTTATATATTTATCCATATCTTTATTCTTTTAGTTATACTATTAGGACCGTAGATGTTTGACATTATATAAAATAAAGTGTTGACTAAATCATAGAATTAAATATCCATGTGATGAGGAGATTGATTGATTACATTACATTTAAAAAGCGTGGGGTTCCAAGAGATATAAAAACCACATGAGGATCTCTATTAGCTAAGTTTCCACGTCCAATTGTTTTCAAAAACACTTTTTAGCGTCATTAAAACTATTTTCATACATTTTAGTTTCTTGAATGAAAAAACATGAGGGTTTTGTACCTTCCTTACATTATTCAACAATATCTACTTTATGGAGTTATTAAACTCACTTATATTCCACGATATCAAATTCATTTCAACCTCGATTAAATCAATTTTTTGACTTTTAAAATCCAAATTTTCTTACATTCCATCTATGATTTTTTTTTGATTATTCACCCTTATGGATTCTTTTTTGTTATGTCTATCTATTCATTATTCTTCCATTAGAGGCTTTATGCTTTAGTTTCCTTTTTATCTCATAGATTCCAACATCTCTATTTATTTTCCTTTTTTGCCAAGTGACAGTGACGAAGCTTTACCCTCAATAAAAGGGATATTCAAAATAGCTAAGGATTTAGATTCTCTTTGGGTATAAATTTATCCTTTCATAGCATCATTTCATTCCAATGATTCAATTTCCATAAGAGGAATATAGTCTATCGTAGTTATTTTTAGGTTTTCATCTTTATCATTTCCTTCAACCAAATTCAATAAAAAAATATTTCTTGCGAGGATCTAATAAAGGTAAAGTTGATAGCAATAGTTTGAAGGATAGAAGATTCTCCTTAAAAAAAAAAAAAAGATAACAAGAAATAAAATCTAATTCTCCAAAGGATCCTAATTTTTGAAATCATGGGAGACTTAAAAGACCATTACCATACCAGTTCTCATCCTAACAGAAGGGAAAACACCCTTTCACAAGGTGCACCCATGTTACCTTGATGTGAAACATCTAATGAGCTCAAAGATTGAGAAAAGATGCCAAAGCAAACCCAACTTTATTAACCAAAGATCTAATCTTAGAATGGGTCTCAAGTGTAAAAAGGATAACCACTAGAATTTTAACATGTGGTGTAGCATTTGTTGACTTAATAGTATCATTATTGGTAGTTTTATCCTTGATCGATGCCTCCTCCTCTTTCCAGTTTTGGGAAACATTCAAGGAACAAGATGAAGTTATATGTCCTCAACCATTATATTTGTTACATTTATTGCAGATTTTTTCAAAATCATTTGTTTGTATCCATTGGCCAAGCATTGATTTAAGCATGATTAAGGATTGTAAATTTTATTCTACTTGTAAAATAACACATAATATAGTATAAATAAATCTCATTGTGTAAGTAGTAACAAGCTATAAAAGAACCCAAGCCAATAACAGCTTCCTCTCATGATATATTCTTCCCAAAATTCAAGGGGAATCTAGGTAAACCAACCCACACAAGAAGTTGAATAATGTTTTCTTTTACAAGATAAAAATTTAAAGAACATTTCTTTAAATAAAAATTATTTTACCAAATAACTATACCCCTACGCAAGAAATTACGTGTACTCTTCATAAATGTTGAATCAAAAAAGGAAGAAGCCATTTGATAATGCAAAGTAAAGTTTCCATATGGCCTTTAGGAGATCATATCTTCACAACCCAATCCTGATTACATCAATGTAAGGTCTACCACCCATAATATTTTCATCCATAACTTTTTCCATCTTGGTAATGGAATAATCCACCATCAAGTCAAGAATATCTAGGACCAACCCATTTTCTTATCTTTTGAGGATGAGAACAATAGTCGAGAATACCAATGATGAGACATTGAAAATGCCTACCCAGGAGATAGATTTTTTCCTTTTTAAAATATCAACTCCAAAAGGGAGGCTCCACCTATGGGGTCCTCCTTCTCCACAATAGGATTCGAGTAACCCCGGATCTACTTGGATTCCCCCTTATACCAAATGTGCATGTTGTAAACTACCATTTTTCCCCCTCTTACTTGCATTTGAAATTCCTTTCACACATCCGACCATCCTCACTCTCCATACCATATGTTCACCGCATTTATTTATTTATATATATATGATATCATATATATAGAAAAATATTTATTTTGATGTTTGTAAATGTAAAACAAAGTTGTCATACTATTATTTAATACCACTAAAACAAACATGATTAATAATATCGTAATAAAATATACATAATTTAATGTGGATTAAAATATTAAATAAAGAAAATATAAATTACAAACATCAAATCATGTTTTAGGTAAATTAATAACAAAGATAACAATGTGCTCACGAATATGAGAAAAATGTCATTTCCTCATTTACATTACAATAATATGAATTCAAATTACTATATATATATAAATATATATATATAAACCACTACTATAAGGTAATTGAATCATCAAATACTCAATGTCGTCATAATCATCATCATTTAATAACATATCATTATCATTATCTAAGATCTCATTACCATCATCATCAATCTCATTATCATCATGATCATCAAACTCATTATCATCATCATGATAATCTATGTGCTCATTGTCTCTATTGGCTGAAATGTGCTCCATTCACTGTGATTATGGGTTTTCATAGTCGTATTCAAGATCATCTTCATTAGTATCAACTCTAAAGTTAGGGACATTAACTAAAAAGGAAGGGTTTATTCACCTAAAATGGCATTATTTAAAACTTTTATATAATATTCCAAAGTTTGTGGATAAATAGTTGAAAATAAAATCTTGTTACCTAGTTGATTTTAGAAATTATTTAAGAAATTAACAAGATATTAGGGGCACCAACCCATGAGAATACACCCATTCCTTAAATGCATTGGTGTTCCATCTAAGCTTTATGAGTTGTGTCAACACTTTTTCAATGGATTTGAAGTCATACATCTTTTCCTATAAAAATTATTTACATTATAAATATAATTGTGATATGAATCAATAAAAATTGTATAATACATTATTGAAATTAACTTACAAATTATCAAGTAGCCTTTCCTATGGTCATATGTCCGAGATGATGAGTCGCTAACTTCCCCGACTCAATCTAGCTTGGTGGGTTTTGTCGTAGACACATATGACCCCTATATTAATATCAATAACATACGAAAAAACTTTGAATTAATTAATTTAATGAAAATGAACATTTCTTTAATTTTATATTTTTGTTTTATGATATTACAAGAAACTTGTTCTATTTCCATTTGATCCAAAGAATCACATTGTATTTTCCACAAATATGCATTAATGAAGACAAGCCATTGTATTGTTCTCTCCTCATGTCTATTACCCTTGTAATTAAATTTCACATTAAATTGGTCATAAACTAATATTTAAAAATAAATACAAAACATAATTTTTTTCCGCTATCATACACATATATGTTACCTCATCTTCCTAAGTGACTTTTCTACAATTTTTCAATAGTTTCCACATCATAGTAGGCACTACTAAACTCTTTTTAGTACTTACAACCAAACATTTATTACATTTAATTAGTTGTGATTTGTATTCCAAGTGGTAATTGTTAGTAAAGATTGATTTTGTTCATATAATAATTTTTTTGAAGTACCTAAAATAAAATAACGAAATTAAACTAATTTAATTTTTCTACAAATTTGATAAGATGTAACAAAATTAAAACAAAATGTAAACTAATACGTATTTTCCATGAACATTTTTTAATATTTGCATGTCATGACTTGCAAATAATTTCATATGAAAACTCTCCCATACTCGATATTTGTACTCATTCAATGTTATATGAGATGGGTAAACATAATTATAATTAGGTGGAGATTGTGTCTCCTCCCTCATTGTTATAGACAACACCCGATCAACACTTATGGGTGTGGTATCTTGTCATTTAAATTAATGAGTAGAAAATTTACGAGGTCAGCACGAGAAGATGTTGGCACAAAAGAAATTTTCATGGAAGATGACAATATGGTATTATACAATAAATTAAAAAATCAAATAATTTATGAATATGAACACAAAATAATATAAAAATAAATAACATTTTACCTTCTTTCCTCCCTTGAAGCAAGGGAATCATGATAGGCTACCTCATAAACGTCACCACTTTTGGATCATCGATTATGAGATGTATGATGTTGTTATAACACCATCATAAAGATGATATGTAAATGTACGTTAAATATAAATTACAATAAAATAAAAAGATCAAACATTTTTTTCAAATAATTTTAGAATATAATTACAAATAAGATTATGTAGATTTCCATGATACTGAAAGTAGGAAGGATTGGTTTCTGAAACCATCACATGGGAAGAAAAATGTAAAAATAATAATAGTTTACCTCCTTTCCTCCTTGAATCGGTGAAACATGATAGGCCACCTCATAAATTTCACCACTTATGGAGATCAATCATGAATTGCATGGGAGTGTGAATACAAAGGGCACTACATAGGTGGATCTGCAATAATATAATAAACATAAAAATACAATAAATTTAAAACCCTAATAAATTTATAATCATGACTATAAATATTATTAAATAAAATAAAATAAAATATTACCTCCTTCATTCCATTGTATCATGTGATACAAGAACGTCAATCAATAATATCACTTGAGTACCATTGATACATATCAAGATTATGGTACACATCTAAATCTCGATGTCCATGATATGAATGTCAAGGCACGTCATGAGTGTCATATGGAGGGGAAGATTACTCCTCCTCTATATCTTGTGTGATATCTTCACACACATTACTTCCACCACAATCCATATTGTGCAATGCCCTTTTAAAACATTTGATTGATGATCACATGATTTCTTGTTTTTATGTGCCTAATGTTAAAAACAAATAAATAAATAAATTATTAAATATAACAATCATAACATTTCTTGTACAAAAAATTCTATGGTTGGTTTTTTTGGTGATCCTTTAAGTTATACAAGATATTTAATTAATTTTGTTGAATTAATTAAATTAATAATAAGCCAAGTTATAAATGTACTTTTAAATGTTATGTGTATTAAATGGGTCACTTTGTTAAGTGAGTGACATATGTAGTAAGTGGGCCCTTGAGTTATGTTGTGAGGGGATTAATTCTTTTTAGAATTAATTAATGATGTGAAGTGAGAATCATATTATGTAAACACTCTCATATATGTGAAAAAGTGCAAAGTGAGTTTTGATGAGAAATTAGGGTAAGTGGTGTGAAATGGAGGTTAGGTTAAGTTACCTTTAGTTACAAGTAGTTGTGTAACCACTTGAATAAAAGAAGCTTACAAAAGGCATGAAAAAAATCAAAGGGGTTCTTTTCCTCCAAAATTATGCTTCAAACTAAAGATACATATTTTTTTGTTATCTAGAGGTATGTATGAATGAAGTGGAAAATAAATGTCTCTTTTTCATATATTTATCTTCCTAACAAACTTTCGGTTGTAGGAATTTAATAATTATATTTTTACCACATATGTGTGAGGATATTGATAGGCTTTGTAGTTATTAATATTTTAATTTATTTTTGCAAAGAGGAGGAGATTGGATTTTCCATTTTATTTTGAAATCCTAGGATGCTCAAAATCTACTACATCATAAGGTCGCTTACTCTTCCCTATATTTTTGATTTATTCAACTTTCCCTATGTTTCCTTTCATTTTTCAATTTTCCCATTTTTTCATTCCTTTGGCCTTGTAGGTGTGAAAAATGAGCATGATTTTCTTCCGCCCCTTAATAATCCTACCACATGTATTCTCACTTATAACTATTATGGGTGAAATAAGTTCTTTGGAGGAACTACACTCATTAGTATTCCATATTATGGTTGATGCGAGAGCATCTTCTCCATTTTAAAAATTTTGGTTTCTTTGATAAATTTTTGTTTGCAAATGGTTCAGGAAGGATTAGAAGTGTTTGGTTGGTCATAGTTCTTTGTTAGGTGTTATTATTATAGTTCATGCCTTTTCAAAACTTGAAAGTTCTCTTTTCCCTTCAAAAGTGGAATTCAAATTTGTGGGACACTTTTGGATTTTTTTACAATTTATTGTGTGATTCTTGGTGAATTTTCATGTAGCAAGGTGGTAAGAAGGATCATCAAGTACTTGATGTCATATTTTTCATCTAGGAAGTCATGCTCATAATTTTAAATGTAATATCTTGGTCCTTAACTTTGAAAATTCATCTTGTTAGTGTAAAATTAAGCTAAAAATGGGTGTGTAGAAGGACTTGAGGAGGATAGCTTGATATAAACTAAATATTGAAGGTATATGAATAAAATGTAACTAAATTGAGTTATTCTATTCAAAGTATAATGGAAAAAAAGACTCCAAGAATTTTGAACATACGGTTATAGTGGATAGAATTATTTGTTGCGGTGAATCCTATGTTGGACATTTTATGTTCTAAGAAAGGCAGACTATGATTTATTATCTAAATCAATTTTATTCCCATGTTTAATGAAATCATATAATATTTATTGCATTTTCGTGAATATTGATTTATTCTATCAAGACATTGGGTAAGCACCATGTAGTTTAGTATTGGCCCTAGTCGGATAGAGACCTTATGTGTAAGGATAGATTTTTGAGAAAATGTGGATAATTGAACATTGAGAAGTTATTTTTGTTGGAATACATTATAGGAATATTCTTTAATCATTTAAAGTTGAAAACCCCCTCAAAAAAGACCTACAGCCTTCCCAAATTGAAACAAGGCATCCTAGGTACTTTGAGCCATGTCGAACATGAGTTCTAGAAGTGTAGAGCATCGTTCAAGGATAATATAGGAATTGGAGAGTTTATTCAGGATGACACATATCTCTATAACTTTTAAATTTTGAATTTTTTTGAAAAATGAGCAAGAATCATCAAATTTTTGTCTCTCCGACTCATGCAGACTAGTAAACCTTGAAAGTAGGGTTTCGTAGGAGGACACTTAACTCAAAAATGAAACAATGAAAAATATTTCAAATAGATAAATATCTCTGCCTAGGTGTCGTCTAAATTATTCTTAATTATTTGGATTGATTTTTTTCATATCGAGGGAGATTTTTCTAGCAGAAATTTAATGGAGTTACTAGACCTAACAAGGAATAGGGTAGAAGTTAAAGAAGTAGAGTTTGTAGTAAGTTTTGGATTCTAAATATTATTTAGAGATAACATGAGATAAAGGGTTCTTGAATCCTCAATAATTATGCATGAAAATTTTGTGATAAAATTTGAAGCTTGTAAGAGCAGGAATTGAGGGTTAGTATGTCTGTGAAAGAATTAGAAAGACAACAAGAGTAGTTTGAGACCATTTAAAGGATTTAGTATATTATGAGTACTAAAATTTTTCTGAATATGTACAAGTGGTGACAGAATAGCAATTTATTTTGGGATCATTGTCATTATTCATACATTGCTTGAAACCTAAGACATAGGATTAGTGAGGGTGTAAGTAAGGTAGACCTTGGAGTATAAATTTGGATAAAGTGAGTAATTCCGAACCTATCTCGCATCATTATTTGTATAATAATAGAGAATAATTATCCAAGAATTTGAAAGAATATGGGTTTTGGAGAGATTAAGATAGTTTGAAGAAGAGAAACAATATGCCACAAAGGAGGAATCCAACAAGATATATAGCAACAACACGAGAGAGAGAGAGAGAGAGAGAGAGAGAGAGAGAGAACAACTACATTGAATATGGTTGAAGTCATCCTTCAAGAATTGAGGAATATGAGAGTCATTTATGATGCTAAGCTTTCATTAGTGGAGGCTAACAAGAGGAGGAGAAGAAGTAGCTCAAAGACCACAAGAAGAAGTTGAAGAACAAAAATACCCTAAGGAGTTGAGATTTAAAATATTGTGAAAGGAAGTTAAAGTTGAAGGATATAATATCAAATTGGAATTTCTAGTGTATGTAGGTAGCTTGAATGGAGAATAACTCCTTGATTGGATAACAAAGATAGAAAAACACTTTGATTTTGAGAATGTTCCTAAGGATCAACACGTTTTCCAAATCAAAGCTCAAGGACATGCATCCCTA
Source organism: Taxus wallichiana var. yunnanensis (assembly GCA_018340775.1). Taxonomy (NCBI): domain Eukaryota; kingdom Viridiplantae; phylum Streptophyta; class Pinopsida; order Cupressales; family Taxaceae; genus Taxus; species Taxus wallichiana. The sequence goes on along the minus strand of CM031239.1, from coordinate 958,001,855 downwards.
TGGTGGGACTATGTTCAGGAGGAGAGAATAAAGAAGAACAAAGAAAATATCAATTCATGGGATAGGATGGTGGCCAAATTCAAAGGTAAGTTCTTACATGCTGATTATATGACAAATTTATATAAAAAATAAAATATAAGGCAAAAACTAGGAGTTAAAGAATACACTAAAGAATTCTATAAATTAAGCATCAAACCAGGTCATATGCAATATGAAATATATAATTTTGTAAGGTATTTGAATGGTGTAAGGTGAGATTCACTTAGTTTGACTAGTCCTAGAAGCCTAGAAGAGTGCTACCAACTTTCTTTGAAATATGAAGGAAAAAAAAAGGCAAACTCAACAAAGTAGAGGAAGAAGAAGGAGTTACGATGTAGAGGATATCCTGGAGGTAGAGGAAAATCACAAAGTAATCAAGGTGATTCAATCCAAACACAACAAGAGCAGTCTACTAGCTTCGTATGTGATTTTAAAGGTATAAGACCCTAATTTAAATGTGTCTATGGAATAAGGGGAAGAGGAAAAAATGGATTCACTGGTAGGTGTTACAAGTGCAATAAATTTTCAAGTCATGGGTCATGGGAATGTCTAGAGGGGAATCCTACAAGAAACACAATAAATTAAGGAAAAAATAGATTGTACAAGGTGGAAATGAAGAAAATGTTTTCTCACCCAAGGAAAAAGAACCACCACAAAGTAAATCATTGTTCAAAACTAATTTCAAGATTCAAGGTAAGTGCTATAAAATGGTTATAGATTCAAGTAGCACAAACAATTTAATTTCCATTAAAATAGTTAATAAATTGGGCTTGAAAAAGATACCTCATCCCACACCATATAAAGTCTCTTGGTTGAATAAAGGACAACAGGTGTTAGTGAATGAATAGTGTTGGGTTGATTTCCAAATTGGGAGGTATAAGGACAGGGTACTATGTGATGTTATTCCCATGGATGTGTGTCATGTGCTGCTTGGAAGGCCTTGGTAGTATGACAGGAAAACCACACATGATGGGAGGAAGAATGTCTACATTCTAGAGAAGGATGGAGTTAGTCACACCTTTCTACCCATGAGAGAAGAAGAAGGAGAACAACAGATAGGTTCTAGTGTGATGCTCATAGGGAGAAAGAGTTCTTGAAAATAGTAGAAGAAGAAGAGATAGGCTTTGCATTAGTGCTAAAACCAAGGACAATCATAACAACAACAAGAATGGATGAGTTTCCTCAAGAAGTACAAGATATATTAGGGGAATATGCTGATATAGTGGTGGATGAGCTTCCTAGCTCCTTTCCTCCTATGAGAGAAATAAGTCATCACATAGACTTCATACCAGGTGTTAGTTTACCAAACAAGGAAACCTATAAAATGACACCAAAGGAAAATGAAGAGATTAAGAAATAGGTGGAGTTGTTGGATAAAGGGATGATTAGAGAAATTCTTAGCCCTTATGCACTACCTACAATATTAGTGCCTAAGAAGGAAGGATATTGGATAATGTGCACAAATCCCTTGCCTAGGATGGAAGATTTGATGGATTGTTTATGTGGTGCAAGATATTTTTCAAAAATAGATCTTAAAAGTGGATATTATCATATTAGGATCAAACAATGGGATGAATGGAAAATGGAATTTAAGATAAATGAGGGGCTATATGAGTGGCCTGTAATTCCATTTGGAATTTCTAATGTACCTAGTACTTTTATGAGGTTAATGAATGAGGTTCTTAAGCCATTTATAGGAAAAACTTTAGTTATTTATCTGGATGATATACTAATTTTCAGTCAAAGGAGGAACACATACATCATTTGAATTTGGCTTTGAAGAAGTGTTGGGCACTAAAAAGTGGCTAAGTGTTTAAGCACGAATGTAAAATGAATTACAGAGGAGACACAAAGAGGAGATCTAACAAGGTGAGTGTCTGGGCATGGGAGACAAAGCAAAGGGAGCTCAAGGATTATTGTAGAAGGGTAGAAGACTTGGTCAATTTTGGGAATTGATCTAAATATAGACATGGAGTGTGCGACATGCAAGGAAAAATACAATCAAGAAGAGTATTTTTGGAATAAGGAACTTACATTTTGAGCTGAAGCATGAGAGGTAATAATAGGAGTAGAACGGAGTTAACTATAGTTAATCAATTATTACCAGAGCTTGCATGATTCTTGATTTATTTTGTAGTGGAACATGGCTATTTTGAGCATGCATCTTATTTTGAAAATGCATAAACGGTGAAGGGAAATTCCCACCCATACATACATACATACATACATATATATACATATATATATATACATATATATATATATGTATGTATATATATATACATACATATATACATACATATATATATGTATCTATATATATATATATATGCATATATATATATATATATATATACACACACACATATATACATATATATATATACACATATATATACACACACATATATATGTATGCATGTATGTATGTATGTATGTGTGTGTGTGTATATATGTATATATATATATATATATATATATATACACACACATACATATACATAAACATATTTATGTGTGTGTGTATTGATTTGCATGGTTTACTAGTTCGAGAGACATATGTAGTAGAGTTATGTTGTTGGTTTTATGAGCGTGTATAAATTATGGAGACACTATATGTATGTATTTAGCTCTGGTTTGTGATGGATTAATATGATGGATCTTTGTGGATGGATATTGATTGTTGATGTTTCTAATCCTGGTTCTTCTATGGTAAAATTAATCTTGATCCTTATGTAACTATTATGCACCATGGTTGTGATCTAGTTCTTGTTATGCTTTATACTTGATTACTTGTTATGGATCCGGAATGTATCTTCATTTATGCTAACCCTTGACAAATATGGTATAAAATAGGGACATGTTACCCTTGCGCGCTTCAAAGCGAGAATTCAGATTCTTCTCGATGATGTGCCAACATGCCAAGGGATGTGATTGGTAAAATAAAGGCTATATTTTGGTTCTATTTCCGAACTCTTTTCAAGCTATTGCAAGGATGGTGCATGATGAAGACATATTGGTTAACATTGGACAACAACTGAGAGTTGGGTAGTAAATTTTGAGGACGAGTTTCCTCAAAGATATAATATTGGACCTGGTTGTGATTCGTGTGTGTAGGTTAAAGAACATATATATCATGACCTCTATTAGACATTTTTGTTACTTCCCCATAGAGTTGTATGAGTGGTGGTAACATATTTTTCAAAGAGAAATTGGAGATATAGATCTATTATTTGGACACATAAATATTATCGAATCTACATGATGTTGATGTAACTTGGACACACATTGTATATCATTGGTGGAGTGTTTTTTTGCATAGTTAAACATTGGAGTATGTTGTTTCTACTTATTCATGTCCGAGGTTGTTGAGTTTCAATTTTTTTGTGAACCTAAAGGATCTTATTCATGCACTATCCCTTTAGAAATTAAGATCTTATTCGTAACACTAGATTTGGAGGAACGAACTATGGCTAGCTAGCTAAACCCACCGCCGCACATGGGGATAAGAGAAGGTGTAGTGAAAGACGATGGATTCTATGGCAGAAAGGGAAAGAGAATAAAGGCTTCTAAGTATAATGAAGCTAAGGAGAGGGAATTAGCGAGGAAGTGTAGTGTTGATGAGTTTATGGGACTGTGGAGACAGATGATGTGTGAAGTATTTGAGGTTCACATAGAGGATGTGGAACCTGGATCAGCAAGAACTCCCCATTTAGGAAATAATAGAATATAATCCCCTTCACCTTCTAATGAGAGTGCATTAGAAGAGGAAAACATAAGGTTCATAGTTGTGCATCTAATCCCATCTAGCAACCTTACCCTTATGCATTGTGTTCCAGTTCCTAAAACATTTATTAAGAGTGAGGTTAGTGTTGGTGATAAAGTAGTGACTGGTAGATATAATTTTTTGTTAAATATAGGAGTTTCTTAGATGGCCATGTATTTTTCTTTTTTGATGATCCTATTGGTGGTATATTTTCTAGCACATCCTCGTGGATAGAATGTGGGTGTGTAGATTGTTTATAATTCATTTGGAAGTAACACAACTTCATGTGACTGTGGGAGTTCAATTTAGTGCAACATTGGGACACAATGCAGCACATCCTCTCGGTCCGATGCCCACTACAGGGGGAGGATTAGGAGGTTTAGGATCTAATGTATCTGGTGGTTCTGGAGGTGGATGGAATACTAGAGGTAATACAGGTTCTAGACCTAGTGGGCATGGTTCACACCAGCCCCAGTAAGTTTATTACGAGATGTCTCTTCTTCTTCTAGAATACAAAGGTATTAAGGATGTCACGAGCATGTACATATGTGTGAAATAATATGGCGTGCTAAGGTAATTTTAGCTTATGAGCATAAGGAAATCCATTTTGCTACTACTTTGTAAGGGCACACGTATAGTTGGTATATAAATTTTGATCTCAATCAAATTGTTGTTTATTACAATAGAATGTGTGATGAATTCTTACCCAAGTTCCATATACCCGAGTTTTACCAAAGACCAACAATGCACTAAAGGAAAATAATCAAGACATGGCTTAGAGTGTTATGGAGTATGATGCATGGTTTAAAAATCTGTTATTGAAGTTGTCTTATGATATTCACCCTATATAACATGTTCATTGGTTTTGTTGTAAATTTGATCACACGTTTTAGAAGGGATCTCTCTCATAAGACCTTTATAGATTCATATGAGTCACTAGAGGTGGCTTTGCGTGTTCATGACAGTTAGAAGTATAGACATTGGATTTATTCCATTCTAGGAGGCACAGATATCATCTATGGCAAAGCAGTTGGAGAAATTGTCTCACAATTCATCCTATGAGATGCACACTAGATTGTGGTGTACAGGTTACGAGGTATATGGACATACCAAGGATAGTTTCCCTCATAAATCGGTGCATTCCATGTTGCTATATTATGAGATCTGTCACTTGGATCATGATTCAAGTAGGTTCCCTTTGTTGTAGCATGTGGTCGTGAAGAATGTATCTAATTACTATAATATTTGTAAGTCCCACACTCATGATACAGAGAATTATAGATTGATTGATCAAATTCATGAGGCTATTAAGAATGGTGTACATTAGACCAGTGTTGCAAATAGTTCTAATGAACAAGGTACACATTATTATCATCATCATAATCATAATCATAGTGAAGGTCTCTCTCGATGGAGGTGGTAGAGGTAAAGGTTACCGTAGAGGATTTAGAGGTCATGGTCGTGGTTGTGAAAGGAGTGATTTTCCTTGTGGAACATGTTTTACATGTAGATAACTTGATCATTACAGGTGCAAATTCCCTAGAACATTATTTTCTCATGGTGTGGAAAGAATCATAAGTTTGAAGAGTGCCCTGATTTATATGAGCATATGATAAAGCAACACAAGTAGGATAAAGGCACATGAATGATTAGAGTATAGCTCATTGTGGAAGATCGAGTAGATGTCAAATTTAGCACTTGATCCATAGATTATACCTGTTCTAGTGACCACACATGCTAAGGCTATGAGCTCTAGTGAATTTTTGAAGCATAAGCCTACTATTTCAAAATAGGATGTGATAAATGTAAAGTATCCGGATCTTTCCCATCAAAAAGAAGTATATCAAGAGACTATGAAGGTTATTAGAAATTTACAGGGGTGAGATACGGTGCGTGAAGGAGAAATCATGGAAGTTGGAGTAGGCAAAGACAAATGAGATTCCTATAAGGATGTTGATGACTTAGAGTAGGTTTGTAAGATGCTACACCAGAGAATATCATTCCTTTTTTACGGGAATGGCTAACGGAGAAGAAACCACACATTAGATCTAAGCATGAGAGGAAGATATTGCATGTGAACTTACCTCCTCATAGTCTTGATAATGATAAAGATATTACTTTGAATGTAATTGTTGATGGGTGGTTGTTGAGTAACATATTGATTGATATAGGTGCAAAAGTAAATATATTAACTTTAGATACATAGAATCGATAAGGAGACCACCACTATAGCCATCATCAAATTTTTGTATATGGTGAACAGGACTAGAGCCATGCCCATTGGAGTACTAAAGGATGCCACTATTACTATACATGGGGCCAAATTTATCGGGAATTTGAAGTCTTGGCACTTGCAAAAGAATATAGTTTTCCAAAGATTGTTTGGGCATCCCTAGTATTAAATGAATAATTTAGATCTATGCTTTAATAAAGGTTATATCAATTTTTATAACAAAAATGAGCACGTGATTATTCATCTAACATATGGGAAGGTTGCACTATATGTAGATCCCTTGGGTGAAGAGGATCTGAACAAGATATATGCACACACAGCTAGAGACCCTAAAATGCTTGAGACATCAAAAGAAGGTGTTATTCAATGGGATGATGCTCGTTCTATGAATGATACAACTAGAATTGCATGTAACAAATGGGTGTATGGAAGTTATGATATGGTTGGGAGATAGATGAAGAATACCATAACTCACGTAGTCAAGTTGCGCTCTGTTAGGCTTTTGGGCAATAACCAACTACCAAGGTATACCGGTGAGGTAAACCCCGATGTATTTATGTGCGCTATGGAAGCCTAGTGGAAATATCAAGTGGAGAGAAGAAATATGTTGGTACATACCTTAAGCGAGAAAGTAGTGTACTAGAAAATTCCACACGTATATAATCTTTTAGAGTGGCGAGAGGTGAGAATTTCCTTCTCTACTAGGTTTCTTAGGAGCAATGTGCCTACCAAAACATGTGAATTTCATGGGAACTCTCTTGCCTCGAATCATGTTCAGGATTGTGAGAGACTCTAGAAAGAGGGGTAGGAGGCCTTACCACCTTCACTAATGGTGCATAATTTATACTTCACATTACGTGGTTACACATGTGCATAGTATGTCTATGTGGAATTGAATAGAGAAATAGTAAATTGGAAAGAACTGACTACAAGTATGATTCAGACCTTTGACTATTTTTCTACTAAACCACTAGTGAATGAAGCTTTATAGATAATGAATCACCTTACAATGGGAGATAGTTCAAAGGATGAGGAGATTATTGATGATCTAGGCAGCAATTATAGTGGCGCAACTTCCAGAGACCATAACTTTTGCACCGTAGCTCCGATTGACTCCGTTCAAAAGGCAACAAAAAGCTTGGAATGCGTAGAATGTGATGAAAAGGTGATTTTTTTGGAAATGTTTGACCCCCGAAATCCATGTTTAAGGGGCCCAAATTGTGATTTTTGTAGTGTTGTCTAAAAATAGTAAATTCTAAAAATAGTATGTTTCACAAAATTAGTGCACATGTAAGTCTTGGAAGATGAAACACCTCATCTCCCTCGAGACCGATGACCTTCCACATTCCTCTAGGTGCCCTTTCATATTTCTAAAATTATTATAAATGCATATGTAACCCAAAAAGGGATAGACATCTCCTGGCAGAGATAATTGATGTATTTGAAGTCTTTGAGTAATTTATTTCTCTTTTAAGAGATAGTTTTTTTCAATTCATCTAGCACAATTGTTAATCTATTCCTTAAGTTTGAAACCCCTTGGTTTTGGATCAATTGAGGAACTGTTATGAGAGCTAGCCCTAGAGGCATGCCATAATGAAGAAGAGAAAAATGAAGAACAACTTGGGCGTGCCTAGCTAGAGAAAGAGAAAGGTAAATTGGCTTACATGATTAATGATGAAGAAGTGGAGAAATTGGATGTTAATCACACTGCTTGTAGGTATGCACAAGGTCTTAGATAGTGCCGATGAGTAGATGCACACGCATCGATCCTATTAAAATGAAGAAGGTCAACACTGGGATAGATAAAAAAACCTAAGGAGGCCATTATTGGTGATTATTTTTCTAAATCAACGGTTAAAAATATTATTTAGTTGTTGTGCGAATTCTAAGACTTATTTCCTAGAGGCTATCATGAGTTGAAAGGAGTGCATCACTCTTTAGGAAAGATGACAATCAAATTAAAATAAGGTGCATGCCTGGTTAGGAATATGCCTTACAGATGAATCCTAATCTTTGCATTAAGGTAAAAGAAGAGATCGATAATATGTTGAAATCTGGAATCATTGAGCCCATTGAGGAATCAAATTGGGTTATCCCAATGGTGATAAGAATATAGAAATATGGTAGGTTAAGGATCTTTGTTGACTATAGAGAATTGAATATTGCTTGTGTTATAGATATTTTTCCCACACCATTTATAGAGGAAATTTTGGAAGGATTTGTTGGGTGTGAGATATACTCTTTCACTGATGGATTCTCTGGTTATCATCAAGTGCATATTGCTAAAGAAGACAAAGAAAAGACAACTTTCACCATTGAATGGGGAATTTTTGCATACATAGTTATGCCTTTTGGATTGAAAAACATGCCTATAGTCTTTCCACGCATTATTGTACAAGCATTTCAGGACTTCATTCATAAGTTTTTACAAGTTTACTTAGATGATTGGATTGTTTATGGGTTGGTAAAATATTATTCTTACAACTTGAGACTCATGTTTGAGAGGTGTCAACACCGAGCATCTCTCTAAACATCAATAAGTGCATTTTTTCCACATCCTTTGGAACTCTCTTAGGACATATCATATGTAAAGAGGGATTTTGGTAGACCCCGCTAAGGTTGATATTATTTTGGGCTTAGAGGAGAATACTAACCAAGCAAGGTGCACGAATTCTTGTGGAATATAGGTTAATACAAAAATCATCACGGTATAAGCTACGATTGCCGCACCCTTAGAGGAATTATTGAAGAGTAAAGAAAAGTTCTATTGGGGTGAGGTGCAACAGTGCGCATTTCAAACATTGAAGTAATGGCTTACATCTATGCTCATTTGTGTTTTCCTTCATGGACTAAGTGGATGCCTCTAGCACCACCATTGGCATGGTCTTAGCTGATCCTGGAGAGGGTATTTTTTATCATTCTATTTGTTTCGCAAATAGGAAATTGACCTTAGCTAAGCGAGAATTATATGACTATAGATTTTGAAGCATCGTCCATGATATACGTACTTCATAAGTTTAGACAATACTTGTTGGCATCTCTATTTATATTTTATACATATCACGTGGCACTTAAGTATTTGGTAAATAAGTCTTTCTTATAGGGGCACATATGTAGGTGGATACTCTTGTTTCAAGAATTTGACTTTACACTCGGTGGTAAATCCAGTGCAAGAGTAACTTAGGACTATATCATTTATCCATAATTAACTTGGGCGAGGACACACAGAGCATTGAGGACACAACTTTGAATGCACATTTGTTCATATTGAACAACACACCCTTTAAATTAGAAGATATTACAATATTTTTTTGTATAAGTGTGGCACCCAAGGGATGAAGGCTCTAGAGAAGAAACAACTTTCTATATGCGTCACGCCTTACATGCTAATCATTCAATATTTATACAAGTTATGCCGTGATGATTTTTTGAACTAGTGTGTACTTGAACATGAGTGTACTTCCATTATAGAGGAATATCATGGTGGAATTGTAGATGGCCATTATGCAGAAATGATACCGCGCAAAGATTCTATTGGCAAGCCTTTCGTGGGAAATAATATATAAGGATTGTATAGAATATTGTAAGGCTTGTGTGACCATTATTAAGCACCTTGGAAAGCATGGGCATAGGGATGGGATTCCTTTGAGATCTATTTCAAGTGTTGAACCTTTTGAAAAATTGGTGATTAACTTTATGAATCCTATTTTCCCACTCGCATGAAGGACTAGGTCGTACTATATCATTACATATACCGACTATCTAAAAAGGTGGGCGAAGCGCCTTCCTACAAAGGATTACACAAAAACTACAACAACAAGGTTTCTATGGGAGAAAATAATTAGGAGGTATGGATGTCCATTGAGTTTCACAAGTGATAGCAAAACTCATTTTCTTAAAGATACTATTTATATATTATTGGTAGAATTTATGGAGGCACACCATAAAACAACACCCTATCACCCATGGAAAAATGGAACTATTGAGACTTTCAAAAATATTTTGGGGCTTACATTAACAAATATTTTTGATGTTGGAAGAAAGGATTGGGATGAGAAAGTATCTGATGTACTTTGGGCATATGAGACTACTTACAAAATATTGAACAAAGCCACATCTTTTCAACTGGTGTTTGGTAGAGATTTGTTTTTACCTTTAGAATTAATGTTTCTCTCCATGGATATTATGCGTGTAAGAGACCTAGATGATGAAGAAACACTTTAGTAATGTATAGATAAGCAGGTGTAGTTAGATGAGAGGTGTGCCATTGCTCGATGGAGCCAAAATATATAGAAAGTAAGATAAAAGGCATGACACAATAGGCATATTAAGAATAAGTAGATTGCAGTTGGACAGATGGTTCTTCTGTATAATTAAAATTTTGTGCGCAACCCTTGGAAATTAAAGGTGCATTGGTTGGGGTCATATTTGTTAACTTATATACTTGATTTAGGTGCTTGTCATTTATAGGCATTGGATGTCACTCGGTTGCCCGATTACTATAACGGTAGTATTTATATTTATATTATATTTCATTTAATGCATTTCCTTATACATGTTTCCTTCCATCATTGATATTATTTGTCAATTTACACTTCATTGTTTCATTATAACAAGCATGTTTATGTGCCAATTGTTTATTACTATCTATTGATTTCATGCCCAGAGGACCATGCATACATTTAATGTGGGGTGGATTAGAAGCAAGAGCATGTATAAGAGAGTTTTTGTTTACAATGGGCTAAGTGCTTGGGATTGCACACGTCCAATAAGGATGATAATTGTTGAAGCATAGTATCATAGTTTCATAAGAGGAATGGTGTTAGTAAAAATAATACCCAGATGAAAATCCACATACAAGAATAAGAATGCGAGTGTAATGCAAGGTAGGAGCGACATGGAAAACTACTTAGTATAGGAAAAAAGGTTTATGTACTTTGACACTTGGAGTGCATGTAAGGAGGTTTGCGGTCGGGGAGATAGTTTATGTGCTAGAAGGTTATTGCTAGCACATGTGTTGGAAGCACGGGGAAGCGTGATTAAAAATATAGGAAAATGTAAGAAAAAGTAGAAATGTCGATTAAATACATTATACGATGGTGGTTGACAAGTAAGTAATGTGGGTAAAAATTGAAAACTGATAAATAGTGTCGTGGTACAATCATTTTTACCTTACCTTGCATGAAATTTGTGAAGAGATTTCATATGACCTAGGGAAAACTTCAAAGATTGAACAAGAAATTGAGAGAAACGTTGAAGAATCTTGAACCACATTTTGAAAAAGAGTAAGGTCGAGTGAAGTGTGAGTTCAGTGGAGAGAATATTGCAAGTTGAGATGGCATGGTGAGAATTCAAAGGAATCACAAATTTTTGGCTAGGGTTTTGAAGATTAGGTCACATGATACATAGTTTGAGCTGCGAAGTGTATCATTGTTGAACCTAAGGTCTATAACAAGGAGGGAAGATCATGGAAGAGGTAAAATGATTGGATGCTACATAAATAAAATGACACCAAGAATAGTAGTGACCTGTGTCACCAAAGAAGAAGGAAAAGACAAGGTAAATTTAACACCTACCATTTATATCCGGGAAGAATGGTATCCATAAATTCAAGTACCCATAAGGGTGTTGTTAAGAAAGGAGTGGGTGTCCCATGTTAGGAACATGGTCGTGAGAGACTATAATCATCGAACAAATTTAACGATGCGTGACATGGTGATAGAGCTTGTTCATCCAATAGAGAAAATAACACTAGATAGTAAGCTAGTGTATGATGACAAGGTGAAGAGGGTATTAAAGAATGTTGGGCTATTACAATTATAAGAGCTTTCACTCTTTGTGAATCCTGAGAGATTATACTAGAGGCTTATGTCATGTGTTCATGAGGACTTTTTTGCTTTGCAAGTAATAGGATGAGCATTACATGTAGTTGATTGAAAATTATACTTGTTTAATTGATACATGGGTTGCATTTGAGAACAACCTAGGAAATGACGCTGAGGTAAATAAAATTGCTAAGGAGCTTGCATATAAGAAGGGAAGGTGTGCGATGGATATCGCTAAGCTTCATGATAATGTCTTAAGGATGTCCACACACTTTCTCACAAATTTTAATGGGAAAAAAGTTGGACCCAAGTAAAGAAACATTGGTTATATGTATGCAAGAAGATATTATAAGGAACAATCTACAACATTTTCACCTTCATAGCATAAGAGATCATTAAATATATGCATGATGGGGATAAATCATCTTTGGTAATGCTTAATTAGTAATAGTGTTTTCTAAGATCGGGGTGCCTAATGGGCCAAAGGATAAGATATGGGAGTATCCTAAAAATTACCCCTCTCCTGCAAAAAAATTTGTGAAGTACACTTGTGATTCGGTGACACCCACATACAAGGCACATGTAGATAAAAGGTACAAGTGAATCCGTGATGCATTCAAAGCATAGGGATACATATTCTAAGTGAGTTACCTACTCTTGTAAATGGAATTACCAAATTCTTATTGTACTAACAATTATGTATTTGGTGGTTCACTTTGAAATATGGTACTAAGAGCCCATGGTGCAAAATTCCATTTTCTTTCATAGCGTAGTATTTTTCAGGCACTATGAACAGAGTTTAAAGAGGCACACAAGTTAAAACTTAACATCAACAAAGTGGCTAAGGAGCACCATGAGATGCTGAAGACACTTGTTTACCCCAAGAAGAGAACCTACGAGGAGAAAAATATATCGAGAAAATCCATTTGTACAAACTCATCAAGTTGCCAATGGCTTCGGTAATAACAAAAAAATATATATTTATCTAAGGCCATGGGTTATATATGGAGTATTTATGGAAGATTATGTGAACATCCCCGAGGAACCCTCTATGTGGAAGAAGTTTTACTAGAATAATTGAGTGCACGAAAAGACTCCTGTTGTCGGTGGCAATGAAAGAGTAAGTAAAGACAAGACTCACGGTTCTAGTGTGCTTGAAGAGCGGAGACATCAATGCATAAGAATTTAGGGTTGAGCACATACATAAGAAGGAATTACACCGAAGGAGGTCACTAGTGAATAATAAATAGAATATAGTTCCAATCTCATATCTAAGGAGACAGAGAGCCAAGAAGTAGAAGAAGAGGCCGAGAGTGAGGAATAGTTGGAAAGAAATATGAGCCCTCATGTGTACACCATCAATGAATAAAATGAATAAGGATAGAGTGAGCACTATAAGGAAACTCATGTTATGGATGTGGATGAAGGATGGATTAGGGTGACTGTCACAAAAATGTAGAAGAAAAATTTGATCCAACTACCGAGCAACAAAGGCCGTGTACCCCGAACTTGAGATAGAACACATGTTGGAGAAGGAAGTTGCATAAATTATTGAGTATCTAGTAGAGCAAGAGGTGGCACGAGGTGAAGGAGAAAAGAGTGAAGGACATGTTGAGTCTTTGAGAATGAGGACATCTCTTATAGTGGGTTTTCCCAAGGGTGTTCGGGGAAGATAAGGAAGTTGAGGTATATTCCACGGGGTCCAAAGAATACAATATGTTGATGACCACGATAAATTTTTTCATGTTAGGTATCATAGTATGATATCCTTGGACAAATTATTTTTCTATTCATTTTTTAATAAGGATGAGGCACTACTGCGCACACGTAAGATGTTATCATGGGCACTTGAGTCACACAAAGGTGACATGCCGAGTTTGCGGTAAGTGGATATTCTTTTACATGTACAAAAGGAGTGGAAACCTCTAGTGATACAATTCTGCAGTAGTAGATTCATAGGGATTATCGGTTGAAAAAGTGTGCAATGCGCTAAGTAAGCTATCAGTAAAGGTGGGTGCCATAATTTTTTATAAGATTAGAAAAGTGCGGTTTATGCAGAGAGATCTGGATGAGAAGGATAATGAAATAAGGGAAAGGGATAAGGAAATAAAAGAGAAGGAGAAAATTATTGCGCAGTTAAAAAAGGAGTTGAGGTAATAAAAAGGATGGATGCCATATTATATAAAAAGGTAGAGTGCATAGCTGATGCAATCTTAATAACACACCTAGATCTAGCCCCTCATGATAATGTGAAAATTGCTCTAATCTAATACATATAATACATGAAATAGCTACACAGACAATAATTAAAATCACCAACACTATATTATTCTCACACTCATTTTTTATCAATTCACTATTTCATTACACTCCATTATATAGGAGATGTATAATAACAATCGTCACAACAACCTTTGTCTGCATATACAACCATACACCTGTATGGTTTCAACCTCTCACCAATATAATAATAAAACAATACTAATTGTTTTATTATTGTAACTTACTAACTTACCACATACTAACCACATTTTACATTTACTATTTACATTTACATAGTAACTATACTTTCACTAATTTACCATAATAATAATTACACATGTAATTATTATTCACCCATACATACAAATGGAGCACTCGAGATATATCTCCTAGCATTCCCCCTTAGTGTGAACATGGGGAAAACTTGCCTTTGTACTTGCACTTACTTTCATGATTTGATGATTTTACAAGATGATCATAAACCTAATAGATGGTTTTTCATAGGGTTGACCATAAACCAAAAATGATGGTTTTGCAACTAATTTACCACAAACCAAAAGGGTGATGGTTTTGCATAGGGTTTACCAATAACCAAAAATGATGGTTTTACAAGTGGTGTACCACAAACCAAAAATGAAGGTTTTCAAGTGGTTTACCTACAACCACATCATGATGTGTCAAATACAATTATCAGCTCTCATCACATTTCACTGCATGGAAAAACATAGGAAATATAGCTGCTCACATATAGAAAATACCATAAATGTAGAAAACTAGAAATGGAACATTGAGATCATGTTCCCCCTCAATGTGAAATTTCTTTTATTCAGAAACTACAATAGGAGCACTCGCAACCAAACACTCTGCCGGACACATAGAGAAACAATAGGAACACACTGCGTATAAAAAAATCACCATAGCTAATACTGACCTCGTCATTGGTAAATGATGAGAGGTCGCTGAATGACCTCCAACCTCCTGTGCCTCCTTCCTCCAAGAACTTCACTTAGTATAGAAAGTCTTCAGAATTATAGTCAATTTCATCTATTATTTGTTCATCTTCATTGTCTCAGCCTTCTTTAGTGATTATATTTGCTTCATTTTTAATATTTCCATTAAGCAAGTCTTTAGCTCGATCTCTACAAAAATACTTAGTATGACCCTTTTTCTTGCAATAGAAACATTCAATTTCATCCCTTTTTTTCAAAAAAAAATTATATTTCATTTTAACATACAAAGCATTTCCTTCTATATCTTCTTTAGTTCTTTTCTCTTTAGCTAGGAGAATTGAAATCATGCCCTCTAATGACTGAGAAGACATTTTCCCTAGAGTAAAGACAAAATTATTGTACTTTGATGACAAACTATTTAATACTATGGCTTTTGCATCTTCATCATCAATAAGAGCTTTAACTTCTGCTAGTTTTCTAAGAAGAGATCTCAATTCATTTATATGACTTGACATTGTGACTTTTCCATTCATTTTCAATTTGAATAATTGCAAGTTTAAAGAGAATTCTGCATTATTTGCTTTAGTCCCAAAATTTTGTTTAGTAAATCCCATATTTCTGTAGAAGATTTTTCTAAATCTACATGATGTAATTTAGAATCTAAAAGACCAAGTCCAATTATTGCTTTGGCTTTGTCATCTCTAGTTTCCCATTCTACAATTTTGCTTACATCTGTAGGTGCTTTTTCTTTTCCATCTACTATCCTCCATAGGTTTTTATTCATTAACTGCATCTAGATTTTTACTCTCCATGTATGGAAGTTCAGCCCATTAAATTTATCTAATGGTGTATCCATTTTATTGAATCTAAATATCAAAAAAAATTGAATGTAGATTTGAATTACCTTTGATTCTCTGATTTCTTAAAAAAATAGTGATCAATGTGCTATATAGTAAATTACATGTTTCTCCCAAATGACGAATTGGGTTTGGCTAAAATTTCTTCTGTAGCTGTCTATATATCAAATTGTTCCACGTGTAAAATTGTGGAGAAACCCAGATCACAAAATAAAAGTTATGAGATATTCTTTGAGACAGATTTAACCTGCTCTGGTACCAAATGTGAAAATTACTCTGATCTAATACACGAATACATGAAATAGCTACACAGACAATAATTAAAATCAGCAACACTATATTATTCTCACACTCATTTTTTTATTAATTCACTATTTCATTACACTCCATTATATAGGAGATGTATAATAACAATCCTCACAACAACCTTTGTCTGCATATACAACCATACACCCGTATGGTTTCAACCTCTCACCAATATAATAATAAAACAATACTAATTATTTTATTATTCTAACTTACTAACTTACCACATACTAACCACATTTTACATTTACTATTTACATTTACATAGTAAATGTACTTTCACTAATTTACCATAATAATAATTACACATGTAATTATTATTCACCCATACATACAAATGGAGCACTAAGATATATTTCCTAATAGATAAAACCATGTATGAGACTACATTCTTGTCTAGAATATTTAAACCGCATAATTACCTCTCAATAGCCAACCCTTGCATTAGAATCTATAAAATAAGTTTTGGCATGGAAAAAGCAATGGGATAAAGATCATATTGAAACCCTCATGACCCATTTTGATGATTTAGTAGGGTAAGTAAAGGCAACTACGCATATGGCATAGGTTTTATATGACAATTGCGATGATCGAAACCATGTAGTGGGATTGTTTATTTCTAAAGATGAATCAAATAAAAAGGATCTCCATGCCAAAAACAAGGGAAATAGGTCAAAACAAGAATGGATATTGGATGAGGTGGACCGGAAGAGAGAGGTACTTGATACGTTAAGGGCCTCAATTAATAATAAGTTGAAATAACTATTCCCCGGGTTACACACAAGATGGATATGTTAGCTGATATAGGGAAATATCCGGAGTCATTGTTCAAACAATGAAGGCAAGGGGTAAGGACTTAACCATTGCAGAGGTTACTATCAATGTGGGTGATTCTTTCACTCAATTCAACAAGGAATTAGAGGGCTCGAAAACATTAGAAGCATTATTGAATAAGTAATCTCCTTTTTTCCCGATAAAATTTGAATCCTTTCATTCTTTGGTGCAAACCGTGAAGATATTTTTTCATTCTTTAATTATCTAAGGATTATTTATCATTTATTTGTGTGCTCAAGAAGATTGTTTCCAAGGATGGACAACATGCCTAGTGTGAGGTAATGTTGGGAACTATAAAAATGGTTGTGTGTTGAAGCATGTGCACGCAAAGAACTACGAGAGGAGATGCATGGAGGAGATAATGAGGTGATTGCGCTAGATGGAAGTATCTACACATGGGAGATAGAAAAGGGAACTCAAAGATTACTATAGAAGGGAAGAATACTTGGTTATTTTTGGCTTTGAGATAAATATAGACATGGAGTGTGTAACACACAAGGGAAAAACACGAAAAAAAGAGTCTATTTTTGGAAGAAGGAACTTGCAATTCAAACTGAAGCATGAGAGATAATAATAGAATTAGAAATGGAGTTAACTATAGGTGATTTATTATTAGCGGAGCTTGCATGATTCTTGATTTATTTTGTAGTAGTTCATGGCTATTTTGAGCATGCAACTTATTTTTAGAGTGCATACGCGGTGAAGGGAAAGTCCCCACCTCTATATATATGTACTAATTTGCATGATTTACTAGTTCATAGATACATATGTAGTAGATTTTTGTTGTTGGTTTTATGAGCATGTATGACTTAAGGAGACACTATATGTATGTATTCATCTCTGGTTTGTGATGGATTAATATAATGGATCTTTTTGGATGGATATTGATTGTTGATGTGTCTAATCTTGGTTCATGTATAGTAAAACTGATCTTGATCCTTGTGTAACTATTATGCACCATGGTTGTGATGTACTTCTTGTTATGATTTATACTTGATTATTTGTTATGGATATAGAATGTATCTTCATGCATACTAACCCCTTGACAAAGCTAGTATAATAGAGGGACTTGGTACCATTGCACACTTTAGGTGAGTGTTTAGATTCTTTTGGATGTTGTACTAGTGTGCCTAGTGCTATGATTGGTAAAATAAAGGCTACAAGAAGCTTCAGGAAGAAAGATTACTAATTAATCACAAAAATTGTGAATTTATGGAAATGAATCTTTTATATTTGGGGTTTGTGATCACTAAGAGTATGTTGAAGATGGATAATAACAAGTTAAAATAAATCCTAGAATGGCCAATACCTAAGACAGGTAGGAGAGGTAAGAAGATTTCATGGACTTGCAAACCTTTAGAGGAAATTTATCATGAATTTCAATAGGATATGTGCACCTATTGTTTATACTTTTAGAGGTAATAAGAAAAAAATTGTTTGGGCTTAAGACACTAAAAGAATCTTTCAATATTTTAAACAAGAGGTGACTGAGTAGGCAATTTTAGCATTTCTAGAATTTAATTTAGTCTTTCAAGTGGAATTTGATGCAAGCAAAATTTCTGTAGAGGTTGTTCTAATTCAAGATAATAAACCAGTTGCTTATTTTAGCGAGAAACTCAATGAGGAAAAAGGAAGTATTCATCCTATGATATGGAATTTTATGCCATGGTTTAGGCATTGAAAAAGTGGAGACATTATTTGTTTCTAAGGAGATTGTTATTTACATTAATAATTATGTTCTTCAATTCATAACTAATTATCTAAAACTCATTAAAAGACATGTAAAATGGGTGGAATATTTACAAAATTTCACTTTCGCTATTAAGAACAAGAAGGTTCAAAACAACAATTTGGTTGATTACTTAATTAGAAGAGTGTTGTTAGTGTAGTTGATAGTGCATTTTTAGTTCATGAAACTTTTATCTGGAAAGTGTGGGTATTGATTCTCTTAAAGAGTCATGTGAAGATGATGAATATTTCAAGGAAGTGTATGAAGCATGTAATCAGCCCACAAGAATGAATAGGGAGTTGTGGTTGGACTATCTTCTTCATGATGGTTTTATTTTCAAAGGGGTACAACTATGTGTACCTATAAGTTCTATAAGAGAAAAACCATCAAAGAGAATCATGGTGGGAGTATGCCTAGTCATTTTGGCCTTGACAAGACACTAGAGAAACTTAGTAGACACTACTATTGGCTAAGAATATAAATTGATGTAAGGAGGTTTATAGAGAGATGTGTTATATTTCAAAGAGACAAAGGTAAGAGCAAAAGTATTGGACTGTACCAGCCACTTCCTATACCCAACAGGCCATGGGAATCAATTAGTATGGATTTTGTTATGGGTTTTCCAAAGACACGGAAAGTTTATGACTAAATATATGTAGTTTTGGACATATTTCCCAAGATGGCACACTTTATTCTGTGCAAGACTACAATTGATGTCAATCACATTGCTGGTTTTTTTCTTCAAAGAAATGGTTAGGCTACATGTACTTCCAGTGAGCATAGCTTTAGACAAGGATACCAAGTTTTTGGGGCATTTTTGAGAACTTTATGGAATAAATTGGGAACTAACCTTAGTTTTAGATTAGCATACTACCCATAAACTGATGGAAAAAATAAAGTGGTCAAGAGGATCTTGGGAAACCTATTAAGGTGTTTGTCTAAAGATCATCCAAAATAGTGTGATCTTATGTTTCCATAAGTAGAGTTTACATATAATGATTCAGTGAATAGAAGTATAGGTAAAATCCCTTTTCAGGTAGTTTATGGTATGCAACCAAGAGGTGTGTTTGAGCTGAGGGATATTAGAGATATGGATAAAAGGAGTGCTGAAGGAGAGGAATTTACAATAGCCATGCATGAGATATATCAACAAGTAAGAAAACATTTATAAGAAAGTGTAGATAAATACAAACAATGGGCATATTTGAGAAGGAAAGAGGTGAATTTTGAATTTGGTGATCTAGTGATGGCACATCTTAGGAAGAAGATATTTCCCAGGGGTAATAAAACAAATTGAAAATGAAAAAGATAGGACCTTGCAGGTGTTGAGAAAATTTTCAAGCAATGCTTATGAGTTGGAGTTTCCTAATGGAGTGGGCATATCTCCCATATTCAATGTTTCATACCTCTATCACTTCAAAGAAAGTGAAAAAGATGAATATGTAGCGAAGAAACATCTACACCAAAGGAATATTGGGTGCGGGGGTTTCCAAAGGTCAAGACTAGGGAGATTAACAATATTTTGGATAAGAAGGAATTCAAAAGGACTAGAGGTAAACAATATTTTTAGTACCTCATCAATTGGACGGATAAACCCTTTGAGGAGGCCACATTGATGACTGCAAATGGCATCCTACATCATGGAAGGACCTTGGAGGAGCTTCTCAATAGCATGCCTTGAAGTCTTTTCTCTTTCTTGTGGAGTATGATGTAAGAGCATCTTCTCCATTTTGACAATTTTTGTTTCTTTGCTAAATTTTGTTTACAAATGGTTTAAGAGGATTAGAAGAGTTTTTAGATCATAGTTATTCATTAGGCATTATTAGTCTAGTTCATGCCTTTTCAAAATTTTAAATTTATCTTCCCTCCAAAATTGGAATTCAAATTTGTGGGGATCTTTTGTATTTTTTGTTTACAATTTCTTGTAAGGTTCTTGGTGAATTTTCATGTAATAGGTGGTAAGAAGGTCCATCAAGGACTCGATGTCACGAGTTTTGATGTAGGAATTCATGTTCATAGTTTAAAATGTAATATCTTGGTCCTTAAATTTGAAAATTCATCTTGTTAGTGTAAAACTTAAGCTTAAAATGGGTGGGTATAAGGACTTTAGGAGGATAGATTAATAGAAAATGAATCTTGAAGTTATATAAATTAAATTCATAACTAACTTGAGCTATTCTATTCAAAGTTATATGAAAAAGACTTGAATAAGATTGAACAATCATTTATGGTGGATAGAATTGCTTGTTATAGTGAATTTTGTGTTGCGTGTGTTATTTTCTGAGAAAGTCATAATGTGATTTATTCTTTAAATCAAGGTTACTTCTATGTTTAATGAAATCATATAATATTTATTGAATTTTGGTGAATATAGGGTTGTTCTATTGAATAACTTGGGTAAGCACCATGTAGTTTTGTATTGGTCATGGTCTAGATAGAGACCTTCTATGAAAGGATAAATTCTCAAGAAAATGTGAATAGTTAAACATTGATAAGTTATTTGTTGTAAGGATACATTTTAGGAATCTTCCTTAATCATTCAAAGTTGAAAAAACCCTCAAGAAATATCTATAGTCTTCCTAGATTGAAATAGAGAATTCTATTTCTAAGGAGTTTGAGCCCTATCAAACATGAGTTTTGGAAGTGTAGAACATCGTTCAAGGAGAATTTAGGAATTGGGGAGTTCTTTATGATGACACAGAGCTCTAGAACTTGAAAGTTTTGAAAAACATTGAAAAATGAGCAAGAATCATCAAAATTTTGTCTTTCACCTCATGCAGACTAGCAAACCCCGAAACTAGGGTTTCATAGGAGGAAACTTACTTAAATCGAAACTAATTGATTAAAAATATTGAAACTCTATATAATATATTGAATAATTAGATCAATTTAGTTCATATTGGGGAGATTTCTCCAACATAATTTTAAGGGAGTTACTAGACCTAAGAAGGAACAAGGTAGCAATTAAAGAAGTAAAGTTTGTACTAAAGTTTGGAGGTTGAATCTTCTTTGAGATATCAAAGAAAATAATGTTCTTGGAACCCTCAATAATTGTGCTTAAAAATTTTGTGATAAAAGGGGAATCCTATCGAGTAAGAATTGAGGGCTAGAAGGTCTATGACAGAATGGAAAGACAAAAAGAGTAGTTTGAGGCCATTCAAAGGAGTTGGTTGATTAGGAGTACTAAACCTTGTCTAAAGACCTATAAGAGGTGAGAGAGCAGTAATTTATTTTTGGATAATTTGCATTTTTCATACATTACTTGAAACCTAAGACATGGACTTAGTGAGGGTGTCATTAAACTAGACCTTAGAGTTCAAATTTAGATAAAATGAGTAATTCCCAAACCTCTTTGTATCAATGGTTAACGTAGTAGTCTACTAAGGAGCTCAAGTTTAAAGTACACTAATACAAAATGAAAATATTGTTGCTTCTACATGTTACAATTAACCTCATATTTTTTGTGGAAGAAAAATGATCATTTCATCTTAGGTTTTAATTTCACTATGAATGTTGCTAGTTGAGATGGGTGAGTACCTCAATATGAGGAAAAACACATCACCATTGTTTTATTATATTGGAGCAATATAAATGTTCTTTCTATTAAATCTACTTTTTCAGCAAGAACAACATCATTTTCCCACAAATATTGTATTTTACCCCTAGGTGTGTGAAAATATGAGCTTTCAAATAGGGTGTTAGCATCCTCTAAGTTAATGGAGAGTATTCCTTAGACCATATTTGTGGCTATTGTTGCACTACTACATAGGCATAAAAATGTGTCGGCATACACTAGGAATTCAAAATGTTCTACAAATTCCTCAAAAAAAGATGTTCATAGACAAAATGCAATGTTTGGTGTGGAACCAGGACCACACATTATATCATATTAATCACATGTTTGGTTAAGTTCTTAGAGATGTAGTTTTGAAATGAATTTTTTTATGAACATGTCACATTTTTTTATGTCTTTTTTGTATTTTAGTGAATGGTTTACTATATTTTAGTCTAGGGTTTGTTGTTTTTGATATTTTTAATATATGATTATTTCTCCTATAAATTTTGTATTTGGCCTAGGGTTTTTGTTTTTATTGTTTTTAATATTTAATCTATACGAAAAATGTAGTAAAATAATGCACATACCTCTCTTCTTGTGTTCCTAGAGTATTCCTCCTCTTCCACTTCTCATTACACAAATATTATTTTTCCTCTCTTCTTCCTCCTCAAAGGCTTTGTATAACTATTTTCTCCAGGACATTTCTTCCTTCATATTCTTCTTCTTGTGAAAATGATTTTGTTCATCTTTCCTTTCTCCTCTCTTTTCCTATTTTACCTCTATTACATTTAACCCCTGACACATTTTCTGCATAACTATCTTTTTATCAAATTTTATAAAAGCAAAATGATGAAGTAATAATGAAAAGGATGTAGATGCGACTAGCCTTTTTTATTTTTTAAGTTATGCTTTATGGTGTCACAAATGTAGTTCAAATGTGATGCTAATAATGTCATGTTTGTGCCATATTTTCACCGACATTTTTTCATCAATTTTGTATTGGAAACAATTCATAAATAAAAAAACATTTATGAATCAAGGAAAAAATCAACCTGATTTTTGATGTTTTTTACACACAATGTAGTAGTGGATTTGTTATGCTAAGACACATTCTCACATTCTAATCTCAATTGACATATCTTTATATATCTATCATGACGTTATAATCTCTATATTCTATTTTTTATTCAACCTTGCAATATTAATTATCTAGAGAAATAATATAACCCCGGTCATCTTTCACAAACTTTGGATCCGTCATCATTAATTATATGGCATGGACTATATATAATTGGGACAAGATATATTATGGTCTCATGTAAACCTATACAATTCCATACCCTATCAAGTAATGAATATTTTAAGAATTTTAATTACTTATGTGAGTTGATTTATCTTCCTTAGATTGCCCATAATGCAAAAATTTTACATATAACATCGTATATAAGTAGGCCAATTGTATTATATAACTCACTTAGAATTCTCATAAGTTTATATTATAAATATCAAACTAAATCACTCAAGGCTCTCATAAATCTTCTTAAAGAAGTTGTACATCATTTAAATAATCCACCACACAATTCTAAAGCACTCAAAATTGGTTCAAGTCTCTAGATTTCTATGTTCTTAAGTAGGAAAGGGTCTTGGAGCCATGTCTTAACAAGAGCACATAACATAAAAAATTGTCAAATATATTCAAGGGACAAAGAGGATTAGCCTTAAAATTTGACGTATACCACATCATAGTACTACCTTGCTAGGTAATTTTTTTACTATATAGCTATTATATGTTCTTTGTGTTAAGAGACATGAGGGAATACATAGTGGTTGGCCCAGACTAAATATATTACTTGCACCTATACAAGGAGAGACTCCACAAGTCTTTATCCCACTTGATGGGAGGGGTTAAACTCCATAGGTAGTCCAACCTCACTGACACATGGATTTATCCTTTTTTAGGTAATGGTATTATGATTTTTGTTGCGGTGTCTAGCATTTCTAATTTTTATCTAGGTCATTACGGATGTTGCCAAAGTTGTGTGATCCGTGGCGATAGAAAACTTCTCTCATTTCTAGGTTAGGGAAGATCAATTGAAGTTAATTAACCTCCATATTTATAGTTTTAAAACATTACAAATAATTCCATAACCATATTATGCCCCACTTTGAGTTGTACAGTCTTGTACTACATGATCATTTTCTAGTTCTAGTTCAAAGATGAAGCATTTCTAGATTCAAAATACCCTTCTCACCTAGTTTATACACCTAGATTAGTATTTTATCACTATGTGTGGCTATGTACTTATCTCTTCCTTTGTTTTGAGAAATATTCATATAAGTTTATGATAGTTGTAAGTATTAAATGTTTTATTTTGAATTTTATGATTAATATTTATTAATTTCTTCAAAATATTCAACTTGTAACATACCTTACATCCTCACATAATAAATCTCACTAATATATTTTTAGGTTGAAAACATATAAAATCCTTTCTATTCTCATTTTATAATATACTAAGATACTATTTTTATATTTCCATAAAATTCTTTACACATAGGTCTACTACTAATTACACACTACTCAATAACCGACATAAATTTATATTGCCTTGACTTTTTATACTTTTTTATTCCAACAAAACACAAGTATTTTTATGTTGTAAGGTTAGAACATATAGTTTGTAAAACTTTTTTATTTTGTTAGTTATTATAATTTATTTATAACTTGACTAGATTTTTGGGTTGACATTATAGACACTCATTTTAGTAATCCATGTCTTGCAACAAAAAAATCTTACAACACTTACACTAGCCTACACTTGTCCAACTTGGTCAATTATGTTATCCCTAGTTACATTCCATTCATTATTTATTGCACATAGAACTCATTTTTTCACACAACAGTCATATCATTCAATAAATTCTAGTTATACCCTCACACAATACTATCCTAGTTTTTAAAGCAACGGCATGTGTATCCCTGAACAAAGTGCCCAAAAAGGGTCATAGTGTCTATATATTATGGTCTTTCCTATCCACTTTGGTCCCTCTTACTTTGATAGTAATTTTTTCAATTTGAATTTCTTTGGTACACTTATAGTCAACCTTGTCTCGAGTTTTCAGATCCATAACAAATGTGTAAGCTATTTATTCACCCATTATGAAAAAAATTGATACACAAAGATCCTAATGAAAATAAACTAATATAAATCATAGAAAATTTCATTTCAATGCTCCATAGAGCTTCATATGCTCTCATATTCATTCTAGGGCAGTCATCCACTAAGATTTATAAACATAAAGAGAATATCATCACTCCAAGTTAAGCTAGGAAAAAGGTGCAAGTAATATCACATTGTTACAAGATCATGGTTATCTATTTGGTTGTATACATTATAAAAATAATATTTTAAAGGTGAAATACATGATGTTTAAGCCTTATTTGAAGTAGTGGAAATGTCGTAGGTGCATGGGGGTATGCACAACCCACCTTATGTTATTTTTATATGACTCCTTATCCATCTAAGTTTGTAAAGGATAAATTAGTTACTCAATGAGAATCACATATTTTTGGAATTCCAAACTCTAGATAGCAGAAGAACATGAAGAATAGATTAGGTGTACAAAGTTGTAGAAGTTGAAAATTCCAAACAACAAGATTTTATGAAAATAATCATAGTTGGGTATGATTTAGAATGTTTCATCCTTTTTATTCCATGTAGAAGAAAATCACATAGTTTCATAGTGAATATCTACTGACCATTTCTAGTCCTTGATGTTCTTTCAACTACAAACATTTCTCATGCTAAAGCTTCTCATGAGAGCATGCTTCAAACTCTAGGATATTCCTATATACCTACATCCTCAATTATATTTTCTATTACTCCCATTCATAATATTATTAACTCTACGGTACCTACACCTTCTTGTCTCATTCCTTTTACCCACACCTATGTGGGGGCATATAATATCAATGTTTCCATTCATATATTTACTAGCCATTTTTATTCTCCTCTTATCACTCACATTAAACCTACTTATTCTTATAGCACCCATACCTTAGATTCCTTGGTTGAAAACCTACAAGAAAAAATTTCTTCAATTACAAAAAGGTACCACCATCAATTCTTCTTCTAAGGATTCTTCACTTCTTCTACAAAATCCTCTTACAAGTGAGGTTACCTCTTATCCTCTTCCTCTCGGTTTTGTTTCACCTAAGATTCCTCTTTTCACTGGTAAAGAAGATCCATAAGAAAATCTTAGATTTCATGTTGATTTTTATATTATGCTTTCGATCATACGATTAACGAAATTATTTCCTATAAGTTTACAAGATTATGTATTGCAATGGTTTTATGATTTTCCTATTCATTATGTACGATCTTTTACTCCATTAGAAAATAATTTTTTAGCACATTTTTCTATTAATATCGGAAATAAATTTTATTATGTGCAAATGGATAAAATGAAACAAGGACCTAATGAGCACCTTATTGACTATGTTTTGCATTATAAGATTAATCTCACTAAAATGAACAATATCCTAGATGATTCTGAATTACAAGATCTATTTCTACATAAACTTTTTCCTCCTATCCATTATTCTTTCATCATTGATACATTTCATTCCTTCAATCACTCGTGTCATATCCTTAAGTACCATGAAGAAAAAATAATTTATACGAGAAAACTCAAGTATAGTGACCATGCTTCAAATAAATCTAATGCCAAATTCCAAAATAAATATACCTTTAAGAGAAAACCTATTGATCCTTGAGTTGAGGCTAATGTTTTTATTAATGCGGTTTCATAACCAAAAAAGCTAAGAATCTAACCTCCTACATGAAATTTTACTAAATTGTCCATCCCACATTGAGCGATGTTGCAACAAATCCTTAATATTAACCTTATATCTTTTCCTCCTCCTATCAAGTTGGATTCTAGTCATCCTCAAGGCAAGATATATTATGAGAAAGTATATTGTGATTATCACCAATACAATGGGCACTTCACCATTCAATGATTTAAGCTTAAACATGGGATCCAAGACCTAATTGATTATGATTCAATTGAATGGGATGACCCTTTATATCCAAACCTAAATATTATAATGATAAGTTTAAGATATTTAATATCCAGATTCCTAATCACATCCGAGGTGACTACCGATCATGTTTATTGATAGTTCCATCTCCACAATTTACCAATAATCCTGTAGACTTTCTTGTTGGTACTACTACTACTTTACCACCAGCCATTGCTTTTACTGATGTGGATTTTTGTTATTCTTTTACATCTTCTACGATTCACATTGATGTAGCTATATAATCAAGGTCTTAATAATGTCATGGTCAATCCTACTTTCAATCATAAGGCATGTTCTCTTCCACACTTTCATTTTAT
This sequence comes from Taxus wallichiana var. yunnanensis, assembly GCA_018340775.1. Taxonomy (NCBI): domain Eukaryota; kingdom Viridiplantae; phylum Streptophyta; class Pinopsida; order Cupressales; family Taxaceae; genus Taxus; species Taxus wallichiana. Next base: position 957,974,095 of record CM031239.1, on the reverse strand, counting down.
TATATTTAAATTATATCAAATCAAGTGCAAGTATCCTATTTCCTATGGGTGTATCACTCTTCCCATCATATTTGGGCCTCTTAATATATACTTTCCATTTTTAGCATCGAGAATCAAACATTGTGACATGATATTGGGTCTTCCATAACTTAAGGCCACTAGGGTTGTTCCATATATTATACACCAATGTGTCAAATTCATACATGAACTTCAATTCATAAATATTCAAGGTATCCCACCTCAAAACCATTTACATGTTGTCTCTTAAACTTCACAAGTCCCTACAACTAGCACACCACTTTCTCTAGTTAGCCTTACTACTACTCCACCTTCTTTTACAATTACCTCTACAATTAGTGATACTCGATAATTTTTTCACACACTCCTAGTTTGAGTCCCACAATTTTACCATAAGATATTATCCCACATAGGTATCCTTGACCTTAACTTACCATTACCCACCATACACGTATCTCTAGGTATCATAGTCTACCACATAGGACTAGGCCATCACACAAGGTTCATAGTACACACCATAGATCTAAGTCTTCCAATAGGTTTGTTTCAACTTGTATATAGTACATTTCCTTACAACACAACTTCGCTACATAGACTCAAAAACCAATATCACATGAAACTTGCCCCTTGATTCATGATCACATGTTTCCTTCAATCGAATGGAATATTTTGGGCCCTCACAAAATTACTCATTGTCTAGTTCCTATGGTACTCACATAGGGGCATCCATTTCCCCCATTTCCCGATGTAAAACTCTATTTATAGGTTCAACTTGACTATTGAGGGAGTGATTACATACCCAAACTTCACTTTGGATACACACACTAGGGGAAAAGTTTACATTCTCACCTCTTCTTACACACTCTATAATTAATCAAAACACTAAAACCTAAATATTCCCCTCCCTGGGCATTCTTGGATCACCCTTTTGTCTCTTAAGAGAATAGGTTTTCATATATACCCTTAACATGCCTAAAATCTAAAAAACACTCAAATATTCTAATATCCAAAAAATATTCGAATATGTTAAAAATTCAAAAACATTTACATTTATCTTGTTTTGTTTCTTATATTGCACACTTATACTCTTCATGTTGTAATTTACTTATCGTGTTAGCTTGATACACAATGCATGCATGTTCATGTGGTACATTGATTTTAATGTAAGCTACACACATATTTTTAGATAAAGCATGATGTTTGACACAACTCTTTACCAATTCTTATGTTCTAATTGGGGGCATCCACTTTTACATTTTCTCATTTCTTTTACCTCATTCACTCAATACATACATTGTGTCATAATATTTATTAATATAACATAATAATGGGTGCTTCATGTGTATTACTTATTTTGTAGGTCACTTCTAAACCAAGATCATTTTTATTCTATGGTTTGTCTCTTTATTTACATGCTTGATCTATGTTTTCACTTGTTTATAGGTGATGCCCTATGTCACTTACTTATTGTCTCTTGTCCTTGAGTGTTTCAATTATCTTGTGACATATTAAGTGGTGTAACATGTATGTGGCATATTTTTTTCCATGTCTGATTTCATTGTGTTTCTTTGTATGCTTTTGTTTACATCTACTACATATTTTCCTATGGATCGTCACTAAAACTTTGTTATATTTTCTATTATACTATTGTATGTGCCATTGTATACACCATTCTCTCTCCCATATTTCCCCTATAGGAATTCTTTAAAAATGTCCACATCAGCTACAAGTCCTCTTGTTTGGGTTGAATTCACATTTCTCTGTCTTACACACCCCAAAAAGGGTGAAATCATCGATGATGTTTCATCCTCACAAAAACTTAGATCATGGAAATAAAATAATAGGTATAGAATGATACATTAAAAAGTCCACAAAATGGATCAGAAACATACTTGGATTAGGAAATATGGAGGGAATAAACCATGTAGTAGGGACCATAGTGTATGGATGTTATGGACCATTCCATATGATTTTATCTTGAGCTAAAATTCAATAAATTTATAAGTTGGTATAGTTTCTCAATAACATCTACCAGTTCTTTACTCAATTATAATCATAGAATTCATGGTACAAGTCAAGGTATGGTGGAACTAAGGGTATGTGTAAGCTATCATTTCCCTAGTACATTGTGTCATCATTTACAAATTAATAGGGTTGTTCATCTATATTGGAACTTATAGGTGGGTCTTGGGAAGTATCAAGATGATTAATATTTTTGTAGACTTGATTTCTCATTTATCATTTTATGTGAAGGGGTGCAGAGAAAATAGAATACTCTTGATATATTTATCTTCACCATGCAAGATAGATTTACACTTATTTTTTATTATTTTCATTGCATTCCACTTGGGGATTGATCACCTCCAATTCCTTCCAACCAGATCTAGGACAAATATCAACACATCTACATGGAAACATTAGTAGGATTACTTATTCCCCCTCTCTTTTGAAACAATCAGTGTACACTTTCCTCTGTTTTAAATTTACATTTACATATTTCTATTTTCACATCAAGTTCAAAAATTTCAAGTTAAATTTTATTTCATATCCTATGTACATTGACTACACTTTATGATGCAGAGGTAATGAAATAACTCAACACAAAAAAATATTTAGATTCATCACCCTACAAGAGGATCCAAACCATACCCTTTGAAGATAACTTAAGAAGATTAAACTACTTACCAACACCAAAATGATTTAATCAACCAATTTAAAAGCTACAAATGCCTCGATAACTTTTAAAATGCATCAAAAAACTTGTTTAGTTACTTAAAGAAGTTACAAATCTTCATCTATCAAGAATCATCATATAGACCTCCAAACTACTAGTATCCATTCAAAAAGGGAAAAAATTTGATGAAAAAGATCTTATATTATATTAATGCAATAAGATACAAGATAGCTTTCAAAAAAAATGCGGGAGGTATGAGAGCATGCCCCAAAACCACGAACAAGCTAGGCCGATCCTAGAACATCAAAAATCAAACTAGGCTGAGCCTAGGAAAGTACAACAAAACAAAAAGCATCGCCTCTAGAAAAAAACAAAGGCACAATCGAGTAACATTTACAAACATGCCCAAGGCGGTGGATCCTAATCATCTGGCTACACCAATTTTAGCTTTGGGAAAAAAACATAAGACATGCAAAAGCATTTCTAGATGCCCACAGAAGGGGCATTTGGGAGTTGGAATCCCAATTTGAACAAGACAGGCCTCGATAGGAAGGCCTTGGTGTAGAATACACCAAAGAAAATGAGCAATTTTGGGCTTCACACATATAGTCCAAATAGTCTCAAATCATCTACCCTAGGTAGACATAGTGGCATAAATTCCCAAATGAGTATTAAGTTTGTCTACCATGGGAAAATGGGGTGAGATCCATCGATATCCTTTACTAGATTTGTAGTTATAGAAAGGAGTATCAACATACCACTTCTAGTCTGTCCACCAAGGGTGAGAGGAATGCACAACAAGATTATGCAACATGTGATCAGGAACGGAATTGATCACAATATTGAAAGTATCTTGATCTTGGTTGGAAAGTTGAAACAAAGATTTAAAATCCAGCCAAGATAAACATGATTGCATGTTCTTACATAAGAATTCCTCAACAATGTGAATTCCACACTTAAAGAATTTGAGCGTGGAGATTCTCGGGACCTCTGCTAAGCACTGATCTTGGGATTGAAAAATTTATGTTCACTAGAGAGGTTCTTGGTTAAGAGATAACCCATTACAAAATCCATCTCCTTTCCATAAAATCTAGGGTTTCACACATTCCCATGCTTTCCAGATACTTTTAAGCACAAAAGTCCTAACAATTTTGACAGCACATGAGTGATGAGAAAATTGAAAAACCCTAAACCTTTCCACGTAGGGAAGTCATAAGGAGAGATTTCTGCAATGCCATATTATATGAGAACTTTCAAGCTTCTTGGCTAGTGATGCTTTTGATAATCCACTTAGCACAGAGAGCTTTCCCTTGGTGCTGAATGTGGATAAGCCCGAGGCCTCCAAAATTGTGAGGAAGACAACATATATCCCATGCTACTCGATGAAAACCTTTTCCAATAGAAGCATTAGCCCATAGGAAATCTTTGAGAAACTTTTCAATATTTTTAATGGAGGCCTTAGAAGGAACCTAGCAAAACAAGTAGTATACATGGGTAGCAGCGAGAACTTTAGAGAAAATTTGGAATTTTCTAGCCAAAGAAAAAGGCCGAGTAAGCCAATATTCTAGTTTTTTTACCACCCATTGAATGACATAATGCCATAGTTCAGCCGGGAGGCTTGAAAAGAAAAAAGAATACCTAGAAATTTGAAGATCTCACCATGCTATAGAATTTTCCAATCAAATTTGGTAAGCCATTCTGGTGCAAGAAGGAAAGATTATCGGTAACATTGAGTTTCTTGCCATTAGAAGGATGAGCCAGAAGCTAGGTAGAAAGTATCTAAGCATTACAAATGTTGTTCTCATCCTCAATAAGTATAAGGAAGGAATCATCCAAAAATTCCCATTGAGAAGCTGAGAATTGGGCTCATCAGGCAACGAGATTCCACAAACAAGACCTTGCACTTTGGCATGAGCTAAGAGATAACCAAAGCCTTCGACCGCTAGCACATACAATGCATGGGAAAGATGGCATCATTTTCTGATAGACCATAAAAGTCCAAATGGCTCCAAGCTAAGGCCATTGATAGAAATTTGAGAAAATCATTTGTAAAGAGCATATTAATGGGTTGAATAAAAATGGGTCCAAAGCCAAGGGCCTGAAGCATGGTGAGAATGAATGGCCATTCAATCCGATCATAAGCCTTCTCAAAGTCAATCTTGATAAACATAGCAGCTTGATGAGATATATGAGCCCATTCCATGCCTTCCCATAACGCGATGATGTTATTCAGGATGAAACACACTGTATGAATCATGTTTTCTCTAGCTAGATAATAAAACGTAGAAGATTGTGTAATCATAGATCTAACGCTTTGGAAAACATTTTTAGGAGACATTCGAGCGTAGTTGGCTGCTAACAAGTGATTTCATTATAATATCCTTTCTTAGGGATAAATTTAATGTTTCCCTTATTAATATGTGGCCCTAGGGATTGGTTTTGAAATCCTTCAAGATAAACCTGAAGAAGGTCTTTCCCGATAGAATCCCAAATATATTTATAGAACTCACAAGGGAATCCATCATAACCCAACACTTTATCATTAGCCATTTGTATAGTGGATTCATGGAGGTCTTCAATGGTGGGCATTCCTTCACAGATCACCTTCTAAGCCTCTAAAATCTTGTGTGGCACAACACCCAAACATTGGTCAAGTGCATCTTAACGAGCTGCGGAGGGTGGTTGAGCTTGAAATACGAGCTTGTAATGGCGCACAAAGGATTGGAACATAAGTTGTGGGTTAATAATTTGAGCTCTATTGTCCATGATAGCTTGGATTTGTTGAGAAGGATTTACGCTCAGAGAGAAATAAAGAATTCTTTCAAAACCCGATCTCCAATCTTGAGCCAATGCATTCGAGCACTGGATCTGAGAACCTTTGGCATTATAGTTGTCCACAATTTAGATTGGATGCTAGAATGTTGCAAATTTCAGCTACAGAGCATCAAATAAGGGATCACCTTGAAGCACCATTGTTACCCTGTTGAGAGCTGAGGTGTTAGTGGTGTATGATTGTTGTCAAATTTTTACCAGCTAGTGGCCGTAGATTCTAAGAAATCTAGTAGTCCAAGTCAATGTATCTTCCCACCATTATAACCAGCTTGGTTTTCATAGGTGGATGAAATTGCTAACAATGACTAGGTCATGGAGCTAAATTCCAAACCCACTTGATATGATCGATAGTGGGACCATGGTGCATTAAGGTAATATTAAGAAATAATTGGCCTTTATGACAAAATGGGTGTGCATCATGTCAACAGATAAAAAATTGTATAGAAGAGTGGTCTAAAAGGCAAAGTTAGGCATGACCTCCACTGGCATAGAATAAGGGCCTCCATGCCTTGCTTCATGATTGCTACAAAAATCCAAGCTATCAGACCAGATGGATTTGCATACCATCTGTAACTAAAAACCTATAATTTTTACTTCGTGCAAAAAAAACATCCATATTTACACATCGTTGTTGAATTTCATGCACCACATACTTAAGACATGATTTTTTGAGACCCTTAACATTCCAATATAAAAATTCATGGCAAACATTGGTCAAGAGCCATATCGCCATCCTCCAAGCCATCAAGGGCATCCTATTGATTATGCAAGAAATGAGCAACATTATGCTTTGCAAAAATCCCATGAGATCATATTTTTCCTATCGGCATACTCAATGTTGTATTCTGCTTCTATGGAATCCACGTTACATGATGGGCTAAGGTCTCGAGAGATGCGAGAGGGACTTCAGGCCCACTAAGAAGGCCCTTGTGAGTTGCTTGGTAGTAGTAGTGGAACTGAATGTAGGATGGGGACGTGAGAAACAAAAATTTTCTAGTCCATGAGAATCGACACCAATTGGGGCATGTTGGAATACTTTGGTAATGGGGTAGCTGAGATAGCATCGTAGTTGGTTCCTTAGTAGCATCTATAGGATCCTTATCCAGAATATTGAGAGAATGTTCCTTAACAACTGGTTCTTGATGGCCATGGGAGCCAAAGGATTTGGATTGTTGGGCTTTTTTCTTATTTCGCCGGCCCCCGGTAACTTGCCAACCTTCCTCCTATTGGGGTTTGACTAGCTCGGGAGTTATTTTTTCCATAGGTAAGTTACAAGGTACATAAAGTAGACAATCCCTAATCTTGTGATCAGATGCTTGACAATGGAATCAAGTATTGGGTAGATTGATATACATGACCCACAGGGAGTAGTGTTTATTACCCATTTAAATATCCAAAAAAATTTGAGATCCTACAAGAAATCAATCTCAACGCATACTCACTTCTGGGGACAAGCATGGTAGAACTTATCGGCTTCCGGCATACTACCCACCCAAGCGAAGCAAAATTTTATGGCAGAAAATGTACACATGGCAGAGGAAGACTAGGAAATTCAATCCATACAGGAACTTTAAGGGTGGTATATTCAAATACCACAAAGTCCTTGTGCTAGGGTGTTAACACAAGCAATGAGTTACGGACATACCAAGTGGATTTCTTAGCTAGAATATTGGGTGCATTAGCAGGGTTAGAGAAATGAAAAAGAAAGAAACCCTTGGTCATGTTTTTAATGTTATCTAGGTGGACCCCATGAAGGGTCCAGACTATGTTATTCCAAGATTTGAGCATTCTTTCAGAGCGGACTCAACCCAAAAAATACCCAATGAGGCAAAATTGTTCTAACCTTTGACAAGCAACATTAAATTTAGGAATGGTCAGAACTACATCTAGAGGAGACAGATTACCTTGTGAAAAACCTTCGAGAAAAAATTCCTAGGGTGTTTCGTTGGCGGTGCCATTATTTGCTCCACTATCTCTGCTGCCATGGTTGAAAACAACCGGGTTTAAATATAGGTGAGGTCATTATATAGGGGACACCTAGATGACGAGAAACCCTTGGAGAGACTATAGTAATAAATTCCTGTAGAGCCCAAAAAAGACACAGTATGATGGTCAGTAAGGGGAAACCCTAGAAGAGTTTACTCCGTATTACGCCAAAGTTATAGAACATTTTCATCTCTATATTTTTTCAAAAATATTTTTTTAATAAAAATAACAGTTCACAAACACTCATGCTTCACTAGTAATATTTTTAAATACCCTTTATGATCCTTTTAGTATTTCCAAAGTTTAATAGCTCAATTCTAACTCCATGCAATTTTATTCCCTTTTTTACTACTTTCTAAGAGGCCTAATTATTGGCCCTCAAAGCATACAAAGATTGTAGTCTGAATGATCTAGAAAATTTCAAGAAAAATTGAATATATTTTCAAATAACCTTTATCCTCTTATAATTTCATGGTCAATTTCATTATCCAACACCTTGTATGACTTCTCCAACACATATTTCTCCTTTTTAGGCTTGTCTCAATTAGGTCTACCTAAGGTTTTAGTGACCTTCTTATATTTTTTTCACTTACCAACTATTTTACAAGCTTATATATACCTTTCTCCATCTATAAAAACTTGTTGAACACCTCTCAATGTTGCTTTATCCTTTTAACTTCATTCATGTTATTATCATTGTTTTGGTTTCTTAAGGATTAATTTTTCTTGGCACACAACTATTCTATTATCCTATTTCTAACCTTCACCTTGAATTCTCTCAATATTTTTATCTCTATTCCTTAACATATCTTAACAACTTCTTTAGTCAAATTCACTAGTCTCATTCAAGACAACTTCCTACAAACTCCTATGTACTCCACACAAGTTCCTTCAATGATTGTAACACGATAATTACATTTAGTTCTTGAATATGAATTTTTAGAGACTCTTAATAATTTTAAGGGATTTAAATCCTACTAAAAACCCTTCTAAAAATGTTTCAATATAATCTCTTTATAGAATTCTTTTCAAGATAATTGTTTCATTCATATGATCAAGATTGTCCCAAGAGGAGTGTACAAGAAATATTCAAGATTTGGTTTTTATAAAAAAATCCAATCTTCATAAACTTCAAACATGCTCACACTACATTCTAAACATATTATACTATAACTTATTTTTAAATATTTTCTTTCTTAGACAAATTTTGTCCAAGATAATCGTGACTATCACAAGAAGATTGTATATGCATTATACCTCTAACATTTCAATGATTTAACTTTCACAATTGTTTTATTGAGTCCATGTAACTTGATATTATCTCTCCAACCCCTCGGTGCCTTCATAGTACACCAATGTATGGACCAAATTTTATTACACTACAATGCTTCCTTCAACTCCCTCAAAATTGGGCATTATTAATTAAGACTATGTTTTTACTACTTTGAACTAGTAATCACTTTTCCTCTGATTTTACACCTCATAATCACCTTGAAAACACTTATAACTCAATTATCACTATCTCATAATATGATTCTTTGTTCCTTCTTATAATTTAACAGTTTTATTTGTCTTAAAATCCCCTAGAATAGGGTATCTCAAGTAAAAGGGAAGGTTTCTTGTTTGTTACTCTTGTATTAGACTTTTTCAACTTTTTTGATGACTCAAAATGTTTCCACAAACCTTATTGCATTCATATAATCCTCTCAGTAACTCTACTAAATTGATTATATCTTTCATTCAATTATTCACAACACTATCAAAATGGATTCTTAGATTTTAGACCCTTCTAAATCACATATAAGGTCTTTTACCAAGTCTTTAACCCTATTCATTGTGTAAACATAGAGTACATTAGGTTTAAACCTCTGCATAGGGTTTCTTTCATTAATTAATCTAACTCTTACCTTTGAATATAATAAAATTACACAATCTTACCTCATAAACATGGATTTGCCATTCCTTTTAGTATTAGATTGTCCACATTGTCATTATTACTTCCATAAACATATTCAAGCCTCATTAGGACTATACAAATCCTTCCATACCTTTAGTGACATTCATACAACATTTAAAAATGATATTCATTCACTTAGCTCTTAATAATTCAATCAATGATATCATAATAGATCTTTATACATAGTTTTACAAACTAGGAATCCTTTATTTTATGTAATAATGAAGTTTTACAAAGCTTCGATCATATAGGCTTTATTACGTAACTTATCCTCCAATACTAACTTCCTACCATTCACACATCCTCCCCTATTCAAATGCTCAAGATGAGAATGAATATAATAGAGGTGGTTAGGGTTCTCACCAACGAACTCACCCATGAGAAGACTAACCCCCAAAATGAGTTAAGTGTTGTTAGGTGTATTAGGTCATGTTCTTAGATGATGTTATATCTCATGACCACTTATTACATCATTTCTTGAACCTATTCTAACACCTTTACCTCTAACACACCTATAAGACAATTCAAATATTTGAAAATGTGGTTTTGGATAGAAAACCCTAAAGACCACTTATTACAATGCTCAAAAGTCCAAATAGACTAAAAGCATGTTAAGTCATTCAAATAAACCTAAGGAACCTATGAAAACCAAAATATGATTATTTACATGGATGCTCGTGCATCATTCTCCCCAAGTGGAGATAATTTGAGTTACAACTCAAATGATAGGTTTCTTTCTTTTCTTCCAATCATGTTCCAAAATTTAAATGTATCTTATTTCAATTCTAGTATTTTCATACTTTTAGCAACTTGCTTGTTTTTCTATATCTCTCTCTTTCTTGATGTTTATCCTTTTTCTTCTCTCCTTATTCTTGTACCTTTTTCTTCTCATTTCCTTTTCAGCTATAAATATCCAATTTTATACATCACTTTCATATACTTCATATATTTTTCTCAACTTCCTCAACCTTTGAATACTCTTTTGCGGATGTACCTACACCATTGTGATATAGTTCTTGTCTTGGTTAGAGAAAATTCTTGATTTGGTCAATTTTCTTTCCACCATGACTTGATTCTCCTTATTAACCTTGATATAAATAATATTTCTCCATCATGAGTTCTTTCTTAGACTCTTGTTTTGATAAACCTACATAATCAAAAACACATTAAAAACAATGACTTCTTGAGTCTTTCATGCATTGCTCTTTTCTTGAATGTCTCCATAGCTTTCTTGTTCATCTCCAAGATGATCAATGAGTTCATAAATCTGATCTTGACCTTTATCTACTACCAACTACATCTTAGAATAGTCAAATATCTCTTCTAACATATTCATTTCCTCTTGCAATGATAGTTCATCTATTTCTCCACTTTCTTCATCAAATTTAGGGACTATTTATCCTCTATGTCTACCATTTGTCAATTGACATCTTAGTTGTACTTATCCATTTATGGAAAATTATTTTCACTCTCTATCTCATAAAAACATCATTCTCTAAAATTTTCCCTTCTACTTGTCTCTCTTGGCTTTCATGGCATATCGAAACTCATAACTAATAGCTTGCACACTAGTTTTGATCAAATCCTTTAAATTTTTCATCTTACTTCCCTCATCCGCTCTTGGAGTTTTTCCTCTTTGGGTGTCACATTTTATCCGTCTCTTTGCTGCATGTTATTCTTCAATCCATTTCAAAATCATATTCACTTCATAAAATATTATTTAATGATTTAAATGCTTCATCACTTAAAGAATCTAAAATAATGCGTTTACCTTTCATTTCTCTTGTGCTCTTCATATGAAAAGTTCTTATTAGGCTTACCCTTATTCTATTAGGATCTTCCTCATCACTTTTATCTTTCTTACTTGTATGAAAATTCTATGAAGACCTCCTCTCATCTCTTATTACATTTTAACTACATATTTTTTTCATCCCTTATGTATTTTTAAGATGTTACCTCCTCATCATGTTTGGTGATTTCATTATTCTTCACCCCTTTCATGATCTTGACTACCCATACTTTTTCTTCATGAATTTTTGTTGATAAAAATTCATTTATCCATTCATTCTTCTTTCTTCATGAGCACATTCTTGTTTTTGAAAATTTTCTTTATACCTCCATCATTGACTATCTTCTTTGTATACTTGTTTGATCATGGAATATGTTCTTTCTTCCTTGTTTTGGATTTGTACTCCACTTGCGTTTTCAACCTTAATAGCATCTTCCTTGAGCTTTGTATCTTTCATAATATATATTGATTTCTTAACTGCTTTGGAATTACATATCTATCCTTTAGTTTAAGTTTAGAAAACTCAACATTACTTTCTTTTATATTAACCTTTATATCAGATATTTCATCCTCATATGTATTGTCATAATCATGATTCAAATATTTTTTACATGTTTAATAGCTTGTTACATGGGAATTTTCCTCTTATGTATTCAATTTTTTGATTCATCCATTTCTTGTATGCTTTCTTACTAGGATATAAAGAAATTACTTCTAAGGCATTATGGAATTCCAACTCATCTTCAATATTTTGCTTGGTATGATAAAATTTTCAAATTATTGTGTACAAGTTATCACAACTTACTCTCTAATCCTATCTTATTCATCTATCTTCATGGACTCTTTTCTTTTTCCATGTTTTACAAATTTTGAAGCCTTGTATTTTATTTTTCTTATAAATTTTACCATACCTGCATACATATACTTAAACAAAACAATAGATAGAAAAATTAGAGACTAAAATTTCTCTATGAGTTCCTCTTTGTTTAACACTCTCCTCTTGTTCATCATTCTTTTATGAAGTGCTTCCTTCTTCACTTATCATATCGTATCTTTCTATTTTTTCTCCTCAATGAGAACTCTTTTAACATTTTCCTTTTCATGTTTCCCAAATGGAAACTCCCTTTTCTTCAAGCCTCCATCGTATCTTTCCTCTTTACATCCCGTAGACACCGAAATCATGTCGTAATCACCTTGGTCCCCTACCGCAACCCTATAATCACTTCCTCATCCTCAACACCTTATCACCTACCTCCTGCACCCCACACATTTTAATTTAATTACTTTAATTAAATTAATGCCATTTACCTCCATACATATTAATTTAATTATTTTAATTAAGTTAATGACCTTTTACCCACACACACATTAATTTAATTATTTACATTAAATTAATTCACTACCCTCACACACCTATTTAATATAATTGCCTTTATAAAATCATGGTCGGTCTCTCGTGTCGCCCGATTTCTGCTTAAAATAACATGTTTATGACCCACATCTAACTTAACCTCATTTTTTCTGACATATACCTACTTGAACACCTATTTGACCTTCAGATCTGTATCTAACCTATCCTGTTAGCTCAGATTCACCTATAACCAACCTACTTGACCTCTGGATCTCCTTCTAGCCTAGCCTGTTAGATTAGATCTAGCCTATTGTGTTTTGTATGAGATGCCTAAATCATATTAAACTATAGTAGGAAAATATTTACTTTATTTCAGCATTGAATTGTTTTAAACAGTGGATTGACAGACCATCTAGGAAGTATCGCACTTCCAGGATCTAGCATATGCTAGGCAATCCATTGCATATATATTGTTTAACTCTCTTTGGTGGTCTTGTTTTGGTTCTTATATAGGTAGTTCCTCCTAGCCAAAAGGAAGGTCTCATAATCACTTTGATTCAGAATTCAGATATGCGCATATAACCTTCAACCATCCCAAAATAGGTATTCCTCTTACCACCTTTACCTTATCTGTTTTGTCAAGTACTTCTCAGAAAACTAAGAAATCAGGTGAAACATTTTGGCATGCCCGATGGGACCCATTCGGGGTTCCTTGCATCTTTCTTCATTCCTAGGTGAAAAATTGTGTGTTTGTTTCCCTTCTAATAGCATTCACATTAAAACTTTCTCCTTGGTAACATTCTCTTCTTTCTACTTGCTCTCGAAAGACACATTTCTTTTGGTGTATTTAAAAAGAACCTTCTTATTCTTGTTTTCTACATTTTAGTGAAAGAGCATCCCTCTTCCTGTTCATCTATTTTTGTCATCGAATATCATACTTTCAATTTGGGTTTAAAACAAGTGCACTGCATTCTGATTTAGCTCATTAGCTCACATTAATTGAGGGAAACCTATACGCTGGAAGTCATGACCAGCTGATGGTTGATAAACGAATCATAGAAAAGAACTTCTATCCTTTTCTCTTTCTCTAAGTCTTACCAAATCACACAAAAATCAAAATACATACATTATTAAACAACATCCTACCTAGAAGAAGTTGTAGGTGATCACACAATCATGGCACAGTGGGCACCCAACTTGCTGCTTTGTCGAGTCATACTTTAGAGCGAAGCCCGCCCCACCATAACATTCCTGAAACCTCACCCTTTAGAATTCTTTCTTCATAGGAAGCCTTCCTCACCAAGAAATTCTATTATTCTATTCATAACAGTCAGTCCACACAAATAGCATAAGCTAAACAAATGTAATAGAATAGGCATTCTAGAACGTTCTTTCGTAGTTTTCTCGATTGATTTGCATTTTGAGGTGAGAGCTTTCAATCATTATTTTTGTCTTTCCTTATGCACTCCCAATCATAGTCGGTGTATTCTGAATTCGTCTAAGTGTGCCTGGACCACATCTACATCATTCTCATACTTCTGGGTTTGATTCAACATAAAAAAATTTAAATCACAACCATTTTTCTTATTCTCTATTTCAATCTCACAGTAACGGGTTATGATTATCTTTAACCGTCACCGATTACATTCCAACCAGAATCGGTTTAACCCAATTGGCATCGGTCTGAAGTCTTTTTGGATACCTATCCAAAAGACACCTATTTCACTTTCTGAGTTGTAAAAGGATCCTATCACCTTTCATATTGTCATTACTTCAATCACAGTCACCTTACGTCTCATCCTATGTGAAAATTGTCAGTCTGGGACCATCATTTAATAGACTATTAGTTTTTCACAGTAACCGACACCGGTTAAGCCTAACCAACATTAGTTTACCCAAACCGGTGTCGGTCACCTTGTGTTATTTTATAGCTCACCAACCGACCTAATTCACTTACCATTGATTGTTTTCCTAGTTTTGTTGTGTTATGTGCCATTCAGACATAATATAGTCTCACCAAATCAGTTCCTACCCACATGGTGTTGACTCATAGTCAGGAAAGTGCCCTCATATTTCACGCTAGTTGACTACCGCTCCCACCTAGCCCTTCACCACCTTCCATCTCATCATCCATGGATCCCAATCAACCTATCACCATTCGTACATGTGACATGGAGTTTTCACGAATCTTGGATTAGAATCCCTCGCTTTGAACCACTACCTCACCCATGCCTCCACTCGAGATGCCTCGGGTCAATTGATCTATGGCATGCCCATATCCTTATCTCCATCCCTAATGATCACTTCCGCCTCGGCTCCACCTCCTACCATGGTGACCTCACCTGTTTTATCCCCAGTTGTGTCATAGCTAGGTCCCACGCCAACTTTGACCGCTACATCCACCACTTCTATTACACCCACAGTCTCCACCATGCCTTCATCCACCACCCAAAACATAGCATCATCTACACCTGTTGTCTCATATATACCAGTCACAACACTACCACCCTTAGTGTCGGTAACCTCTACCCCATTTCAAAACATTGTCCTTTCTATTCCCCAATCTCTACCTCCCATCTCTACTAGGGTCACTATGAGTGTCCCACCCTCACATACCTACTACCAGCCGCCTCCTGTTTCATTAGTCATTTAGTCCGGGTATATACCCTTTATGTTTATCTCTCAATTCCTACCTCCTTATTTGACACCACCATACTTTGGAATGTCGTATTCTTCATATGTCCAACAACAACCTCCTTTCACTCCAGGGGGTACCTAATCTTCACAACCTAATAATGACTTTATCAAGTTAATGATGGACAAGATGTAGACATTAGAAGCATCTGTTTCCGGCTCCCACAATTCTCTCACCTATGATGAGATTTGTAATGAGCCTATTCACCCATCCATTCCCATTCGCCCATATCCCATACACTGGGAGATGCCTAATTTTAACCACTTTAACAGTAAGGAAGACCCACAATAGCATTTGTGATCTTTCAAACATGGGTGTTACTTAATTTCCCATTATGATGCTTTGCTTTTGCGAACCTTTCCATGTCCCTAACTAGTCCAAAGATTGGATTGTATAGTGGATTACCTAGACATTCCATCTTCTCATTCAACCAAATAGCCCAAGCCTTCTTGGATCATTTTTCGATTAACGTCATCAAGAAGGTTACCATGACCGATCTTTATTCTACGTGTCAATATGACGATGAATCTATCACGCATTCTCGATTACCACTCATTGGCGTAGCCTAATCAACCAACTCACTTTCTAATTACCACAAACTGAACTCATAGAGCTCTTCACATGAGCCTGTGCTAGACATATCTCACCTACCTTACAGTGTAAAATTTCTGAACATTCGATGAGGCTTTCACCATGGCACGTAAGCTCAAATTGTGCCATTGAAGAGAAGAAGATACAATTACAAACAAGAATTCCTTGTTTAAATCACATGATACTTCCTCTTCCTCGAAACCTTAGACGAGTTATTCCAAAGCCAAGGGAACTACCAACATAGTGGTACTTAAGGCTGGCCCTGCCCATCCATCTAATCATGCTAAACCTTCATCCAATCTGTCACCAGTCCAAACCTTCCAATTTAAATGAGAACAAAAGAAATACACCTCAATTAGGGAACCATATTCATCTGTTTTAGAAAAGCTTATTAAAGCTAATGCCATCACCCTTCCTCCTATCAAACCACATACTAGTTTTGACCCTCTTGCCCCATACCAGGTTGGTATAAGGAAAATGACTACTGTAACTATCACCATGTAAATGGTCACAATGATAACAATTGTATCACCTTTAAAAACATTGTTCAGGGAATGCTCGAGAGTGGCGAGTTAGTCCTGGATAACCCTAATGCACCTACCAATCAAGACCTTCATATATTCAAGAAACCATTCCCTAACCATTCCCCATCTAATGATCAAACTGGTGATGCCTCACACAACGAAAGTAATACACGTGAGGTACATGTTATCTTTACCGACTTACCACTTGTTTCCCAAATATCTCCTATCCCCTCCATCGAGGAAATCCTAGCCCAAAATCCTCTACCCACATAGGAACCTACTTTATCTATTCCTCTACCCATAGAGGAAATCCCTTCACCTCCCTGTACACGTGCGGAGGAGTCTCTCGTTAGCACCAATATCATTTCCCCTTTAGCTTCCCTACCCAATGAAGCACTACCAATTGTACCTCCTCCACCCACAGAGGAGTACCCATCATCTTCTCCACCTATTCAGGATCCAATAGATTTTTCATTACCGCTCGGTGACCATTCTCCATCAGCTACCCAAGATCCTGCAGACCTACTTTCAGCTCTCTTACCTACAGAGGCCAAAGCCAGTGAATTCCCTATTTCTCAGACACATTTTATGGGAATCACCACTCACTCCACATCTACCTCATCTACCACAGTGTCGTTCTCACGTTTGGCTAACCACCTAGACTATGTTGATAGGTCTTCACTTTAGGGCATCTCTTACTCCCGGTCTTGACCCAAATGCAATCATCTTCCACTGACACTTCTACCATTTATCCGAATATGTTTCAACAACCCAAACCACACATGAACATAACTCTCGATACATCTTCTATTGCATCATCCTCATCTATACCCACCCCTCTACTTGCTAGCCGACATGTTCCAACATCATCTCTTGTATCTAAACCCACTAGTGTTCTAGGGGTCACACCCACATCAAACCTTACACATCCTCCTATCAGGATACACTTGACCACATCTTCCCATATACCTATTGAACCAATCCCTCAACCTAAACAAAAACCCAACCTTCTAATCCGCATGCACTAACCTCACCAACTACACCTTTATCACCTTCACCCCTACCATCCATCTTGGGACCTCACCCCTCTACCTTAACAAAATCTACTCTCTCCAGGGGTAAACCTAAAATTCCCTTGACCCCTTCACCATAGCCTATAGCTCTACCTAGGTGAACCTTGCATCCTTCATCACCATCTATAACTTCTTTGCCTCCTATACCACCATTACCTTCTATACCTCCTTCACTACCTATGACATTTTCTTCCACCTCACTTGTACCTACCTCTCGACCTCAACCAACACCTACCACTGCATCTCAGTTGTCCATTTGGGTCACTCATCCTCTCCCACCATCTACCTTGCCATCTACATCACGTGCTCCCCCTACACCTCTACCTAGGTAAAAGCTCCAAAATTAAAAAAGCTCAAGTTAATTTCCAAAGAGGTGGTTAAACTTACCCCTCTTTCTATTGTTGTACCTACACCAAAGAAATTACAACCCAAATCCAAGACCACATCACCTCAACTACCACCACAACTACCCAATCTTCCAACCAAACCTACTTTCACTTCGCATTGTGATCCACTGGTGGGATCATACACTACCATCTTGGCTAACCTCCTAGAAAGCTTTGTTATCACCCTCCCTCCTCTTAGACCTTATAACCCTCTTGAACCTAAACAGGAAGGGTTTGATGATACCAAAGTTTGCGCTTACCATCATGTGCCAGGACATGATGTTGAGAACTGTAAGGATCTAAAGGTTTCCCTCATTCAATTATGTCCTTCTAACCCCAATTTTGATGACGATGACCTCTTGGATGATGAACCTATTTCACCCTCACCACCTTCTTCACATCTTCCTCCTACACCTATACCACAACCTCCATCTTCACCACCATGACCTTTCTTTCCATCTCCAAAATTTGAAATCAACATGGTCCGCATCCGAGAGATTGCTCAACCTTCTCCTAAATGCCAGTGTTGGACACTCATCACAGAAGGCTCTTATCCACCTCTTGGTAAATGTCCCTCCTGCTGGTATACCTTTCATGATAACCCCACCCCATCCACCTCTCTGCCTCAAATTAATATGGTTCACGTCGTTACCCAAGGTCAGCGAGACAAAGGGAAAGATAAAATAGCCAATCCATCACCCAACCACGTACCCAACATACCAATTACACCTGCACCTAAAGTCACTATCTGTGGTCTAGCATATCCTATTTCTGATGGGGTTATGCACCGTGTAATGCTCAAATAATTACACCAATCTCCTCTCAAAATGTCCTTATATGATCTCATCCAAACCTCGGAGTCACATCGTCAAGCCCTCATGGAGGTCCTTCAATCTATTGAGGTTTTACCTAATGACCCCACACCTGTAGCATCTATTATCACACCTCATCATGTCACTTCTCTCACCAAATTTCCATCTACCTCATCACCTCCACATGTTCACCAAGTTGTTATCCTTAGTTTCTCGGATGACGAAATTGTCCCCCACCAAACCAATGACCCAGATCCTACACTTTTCATCTCCGTCCATATCGATAATATATGTGTCCGACATGTTATGATCGATGGGGGCACTAGCATTAACATCATCTCCTCTCACGCATTCGAAAAAAGTGCATACCCAACAACTACATGCATAAACATCTAGTCATGTTGCGTTCATTCAATGACGTTATCACCTCTACCCTCGGCACTATCATCCTCCACATTCGTGTGGGTCCTTGTACTATTCCCGAGCTATTCTACATTTTGGAAGGGGAGTTTCAATACAATTTGTTTCTTGGTAGACCCTGGATTCATGCCATGGGTTGTGTTCCTTCTACTTTACACCGATGTGTAAAGTTTGAACATGAAGGACGTTCCTATACCATTCCAAATTGACCCATCACCTTTCAAAACCTGCAACATGCTTTACAGCCCAATGATGTCCTTGTACCTGTTAAGGCATCTACCTCCTTGCCTACATCTTCTTCACACACAACCCCATCCACCAGTGCCATTACAACCTCACCTTCACCCAAATATTCTATTCCCACCGCTGTTGTCACTTCTACCAGTCACACATCAGCTTCCCAACTAACCGACACCTCCGCCGATCTAACTTCTAATGCTTCCTCCATTCCAGCCACCAATATATCAACCACTGATCCCTTGGAAGGTGTTTTTCAATGCCTCACTATGGGGGAGTATCGCCTGTACAATGTCAATACATTCCTTACTCCACAAGAGTATGGAAACCTTCACCAACATCCTCACTATGATCACTACATAGGAGCATCTCCTTTATGGTCCTCCCCACCTCCATACCCATCTTACCTATGGGGGACTTGATATTTCCACTTACACACCCAAACCACCATCACAAACCTAACCTTTTTCAGCTGACCTTCAGTCACTTACCAACCGTCACTTCACTCACACTTTCCTACACTCATGTTGTGTGTAGAAGGGTTTCAACTTTGGCCTTTATGAGCAAGTCATCACACCATTATTTCATGTACCATGCATAAACACAATGATCGTAGTGGAATCAATTTTACCAAACTACCTGCCAAAATCCCGTATTGAACTCATTCCGGACATTGAACCCTCTCCACCTTCTTCACCTACCCCACCTTCACTACCTTCACCAATGGAGTCGATGGATCCTGAATCTATCCCTCCTACATTTTTTTTTCATAAATACCATTTCCTTGGGGCCTGTCGACACTAAAATTTTCCTCTGTAATTTCTATTTCATTAATGTATGTATTAGGAATATGATGTTGTTAAGTATAATTAGTAGTAGCGTCGATAGAATATAATGGCACCATCGATGCGGTGCCGCCAATAATGTGGAGTATGGTAATGTGAGTCAAAGTACAATAGGAATGTTGTAAAAAGTAAATATTTGTCGTAAGTGGTCCGTAATGTTAAAATGTCAAAGTTTGGGTAATTAGAGAAGTAGGGTCTACGTGATTAGGAATTAGAAATATTATATTGGTAATAAGGACAAGGAGTGAGGTCATAAATATTTTATATATTTTATTTGTAAAAAGTCTAAAAATGTGGAACCCATGTAAAATGATAAGGTTTATCTTATCTTAAAAGATAAGCTTACATGTACGATATAAGAGTTAAGGTATGGAATATGATTCGTCAGAGTGGATTTCTTATCCTATCTTAGAGATAAGATGGATAAGCTGGAAGTTCTATAAATAGAGAGGCCACCCCCTCATTTAGCATAGAAGGAAGTAGTGAGAAATATTGTAGGAAGTGTGCGAAGGAAGCCATCGCTTTAAAGGTGTGTTGAAGAAGCCATTAAGAGGTGTAATTGTAAAGTTTCTCCCATAGTCTTGGTGAAAGGCAAGTGAAGTCAATAACACTTGAAGTACCTCATGGGTGAGATTGTAACAGCTTTCATGTTAATATTATAATTTACTTTGATATTTCAGATTTTCATCATTCCGTCTTATCATAGTCGATGGTATTCTTGTGTTATGTTTTTGTTTTGTTTCCGTGATTACATCCACCAAACTAAAGGTCAGGTGCATTAGTAAATAATCATAAAGACGAGGAGTTCTCGTGAAGAATTATCATAGTGCCGGATTGGTGATGACATTTTGGTTCCGTTGTTGGGACCATTCCTCATTGGTGGATTTTTTGGAGAGATATTCCCACTTAGTCAAAAATCAATTGGAGGGTAACCTTGTTTTTACTGTGCATAGTAGTTACCATGGTAAAGTCATTTTTGCCATGAATAGTAGTTACCATGGTAAATTCATTTTTGCTGGGAATAGTATTTACCGCAGTAAAGTCACT
Organism: Taxus wallichiana var. yunnanensis; assembly: GCA_018340775.1. Classification (NCBI taxonomy): domain Eukaryota; kingdom Viridiplantae; phylum Streptophyta; class Pinopsida; order Cupressales; family Taxaceae; genus Taxus; species Taxus wallichiana. The sequence goes on along the minus strand of CM031239.1, from coordinate 957,952,858 downwards.
TTTTACCGTGAATAGTATTTACCGCAGTAACTTCACTTTTTATCGTGAATAGTGTTTACCACAGTAAAGTCAGTTTTTACCACAATAAGTCAAGTTTTACCATAGTTTACCGTGGTCATTTCTATTTTATTGTAGAAAGGTGTAAAGTCACTTTCTAGTATAGTGATTCCAATTATTTGTGCACATAAGTCTTGTTGATTGTACTTGTGGGTTGGTATTTCACGGTGGTTACTTTTGAAAATGGGAAAGATTCCTATTTTTTCAGCTCAATCTAATGAAGATGCTTCTTCTTTCATTCAAGAGTTTAAGCGATATTGTATTTGTAATGGCCTTATAAGAAGGGAACAATGGACTAAATTTTTTCCTACCTTTTTGGATGGTTCAACACTTAGGTGGTTTGAAACACTAGGTGATAATGTGAAAAATTCATGGGATTTATTAACTAAAAGTTTTCTTGAAGAATATGGTGAACAACAGAAATATGCAGATCTCATGATCGAGATCACAAAGCTATCCCAAGGAGAGAAGGAGAAGATAAGGGATTATCATGCTCATGTTCTAGAGCTAAGGAGGAAGCTCGATGCCCAGATCCGGAAGGAAGGATTAGCGGATGGGTTGATGAATGGTGTGGATAATCTCCTCTGTAAGCACTTCATTCTTGGGATGAAGCTAGAGATCAAACAACGAGTGAAGTATGACCACCCAACTACCATTGAACAAGCAAAGGAGATTGCAAGAAGGCAAGAAGAAAGCATGGAAGAGGAGCCCAAAGAAATTGTTGTTAAAGTAGAGCCTACACCAACACCTTTGGTCCGTAATCCACAACCACTCCGGTGAGCACAAATATTTCTCCTAGTACATCTACCGAGTATGAAGATTTTCTTAGAAGATGGGCCGCTTAACTATTAATCTTCTTCAAGGAAAGGAGTTTAGTTCTCGGGAGGAGATGGAGGTCCAAAAAGAAATATTTCTGAAGTTGTATGTTATGGTTGTTATAAAAGGGTCATTATAAGTATAATTGTCCGTATAGAGCTTCTACATCTAGTAAAGGATATAATGATAAAGGAAAAGCACTGTGAATTCTTTTGATGTAGTAGATAAGAGTAGAAATAATGAAGTAGATGTGTTTGTAACAAAAAGAAAGAAATAAAAAGATAATCAAGATGGAAATGATCCTAAGAAGATGAAAGAAGAAACTAGTAAGAAAAATAGGAGAAGAAAGTTGGGTGTGCGGGATTTTCTGATTTCACAGGGGCAAGGACCATACTCCATCTTGGAAGATCTGTCCAAAAGGCACTCGCAAATATTACATATGGTCAACTCTTGGCTATATCTTACGAGAAGAGGCGGGAGTGCGAAGTGGACTTAATGCTCGAAGAAGAAAGGAGGTTGAGGTCCCTATTTTGGAGGCAGGCGGATCCCTATACTCCACAAGCTGAGGTATTATGTAATGGTATTTCAATTCATGATGTCTTAGTTGATGGAGGTGCTGCAGTTAATGTAATGACCGAGTTTGTAATGAATATGTTGGGTTTAAAAATTGATCGCCCTTCAACACTTATGTTAAGGTCATTAAATAAGGGAAAAACTAAACCAGAAGGTGTAGTTTCAAATGTGGCAATATCTGTTATGGGTGTTGTATGTGTGGTAAACTTTCGTGATGAAAAATGGTACTTTTTGCGTACCCAATGCTGCTGGGAAGACCATGGCTAAGGAGAGTTCATGCAAGAAACTACTGGAATGAAGGTTTCATGAAACTTGGACGTGGTAGAGAGAGGGTGAAGATAAACGTGATCCTCGACATCATAAAGTAGATCCTGTGGATTCAAGTGATGAAACTGATGATTGGACATCCTCTGATTACTCTAGTACCAAAGAAGTGGACACCGAAGATGAAGAAAGCGAGGTGGATGTTTCAATCATGGATATCCTTCCGGTCACACCAACTCATGACTCCATAAAATTATCTCGAAGAAGAAGTTGATGATCGTTTACAACAAATAAAGATTGGTGATCTTTGTGATGGAGAGTGAGAAGGAATCCTACCTCCATTCTTTCAAGGTACATACACCTATTCACTTTTGATTACAAGGAACTCCATCAAGTAAGTTGGGTAGAACATTGTATTGAGTTGGTAGATGGTGCTTAAGCCCATAAAGAAAATGCCATATAGAATGAATCCTAATTTTTCTAAGACTGTAAAAGAAGAAATAGATAAGTTGCTTGATGCAAGATTCATATTTGCTATGGAGAATTCATAATGGGTTTCTCCCATTGTGATCTCAATAAAAAAGAATGGGAAGCTACGCATTTGTGTTGATTACAGGAAGCTCAATAAGGCAACAAAGAAGGATCATTACCCTCTTCCATTTTCAGATCAGATCTTGGACGCCAAGTAGCTGAAAATGAGAATGAACATCCAATTTACTTTGGAGTTAGCAAGAGTCTTAAATTATAATCAGAAGCTGATAGTTTTGCTAATGGATGTAAAATATATTGCTGCCCATCTGACCAAGTTCGTATAGCAAAAAATATCAGATGAAGACCACGTTCACCACTCCTTGGGGAGCGTTTGCTTATAGAGTTATGCCTTTTGGGTTGTGTAATGCTCCAATGCAAAGACTAAGAAAGATTACTCAACATTCCGCATGCGTTTGATGAATAGGGGTGTTCGAACCCTACATTGGTACACGATAGGACCTTCATCGAGTATTTCGGATGATTTTGCATCTATGGGAGCAAGTTGGACCACCTGCACCAAATGGAGACAACATTTCAAAGGTTAGATGAAGCAAAAGCCTCACTAAACCCCTAAAAAATTGTGTCTTTGGATGTTATAAAGGCGTTTTGTTAGGGCATGTGGTATCCAGAGATGGTATTGGTATGCGATCATTTTCACCAAATTTTGATAAAGTTTCAAAATCAAAGATTTACCATTTCCTATTAATAGAAGTAAGTTGAGATCATTTTTAGGCCATGTGAGTTACTATAGAAGGTTCATCAAGAATTTCTCAAAGATTACATCAAATGCCACTAACCCTGATTCTTGAAGAAGGATGTTACTTATGAACTAGGAAATAAGGAGAAAATGAAGTAAGCGAAAGGAATACTTTGATCAAAAGATCTGGTGGTCTCCATTTCATGTGAATGACTTGGTTCTAGTATATGATTCCAGATACAAAAAAAGAATATAGAGAAAATTTCTTCCAAAATGGATGGGGCCCTACAAAATAGCTTGTGCATGAAAATGGTGCGTGTGCATGAAAATGGTAAGATTTTCAAGCACCAAAATAGTCTACTAGCGAGGATGGAGAAGCTGGGTACGAGGATTTTCTCGGATGGCACTACCATTACGAAATGGGTCAACCATGACAAGTTGAAGATTTTCTAAGCACCGAGTAATAGTCTACTCAGGGATGGAGTAGAAGCTAGGAAGGGGGAAGATGTCGACACTAAAATTTTCCTCCGTAATTTCTATTTCATTAATGTATGTATTAGGAATATGATGTTGTTAAGTATAATTAGCATTAGCATCTAATAGAAGATAACGGCGCCGTCATTACGGTAGTGAGAAAATAATGTGGAGTATGGTAACGGTTAAAGTACAATAGGAATGTTGTAAAAAGTAAATATTTGTCGTAAGTGGTCCAGTAATGTTAAAATGTCAAAGTTTGGGTAATTAGAGAAGTAGGGTCTCGTGATTAGGAATTAGAAATATTATATTGGTAATAAGGACAAGGAGTGAAGTCATAAATATTTTGTATATTTTATTTTATTGGGAAATTTATAATTTGTTCATAGATTTATTTCCCAACTCTCTAACCATTGTCAACCATTTCATCACCTTCTCAAAAGGATGTCTCTTTCAAATGGGATGACGATATTGCCACAAAGCTTTTGAGGCCTTAAAACAATACCTTCTCCATAGGGGGACCACCCATATTTGTTCCACCTAAAGACAACCAACCCTTCTACCTATACATCTCTCTACACAAAACTACATTCATCACTCTTTAGGGGCTATGCTCGCTCATCATGACGAACAACATAGGGATCAGGCGGTTTATTACATAAGCCGTACTCTTCTAGACTACAAAACCCAATACACTCATCCTGAAAAAATTTTCTTACCCTTAGTTTTTTTTGCCACCAAACTTCGCCATTACCTACTCAACCACAAAACCTATGTTGTGACCAACACTGACCCCTTACACTTCATGTATGCTAAACCTTACCAAAATCAATGTGCCGCATGTTGGCTCATGCTTCTACCGACTTCGCCACCTAGACCTTGAATTCATCCACCAAAAATCTATCAAGGGCTCAGGCCATATTCATCCACCAGTCATTGATGCGCTCTTTCTAGGAATCAATCTTCAAACTTTGATTTCCCTGATGAATCCATTACTAACCTCTCTTTGGATGATGAACCTTACCAAATGACCTTATTCTTCAATGGTTCCAAATGTCAGCGTGGGGTGGTGTAGGAATTATCCTCATTCCTCTTGATGGTGAACCCATGCCCTTATCATTCAAACTCAACTTCGAATGCACTAACAATATCGCCAAATACAAAGTGCTTGTATTGGGTCTCATGACTTATGCCTTAGAGGTTAAGTCCATTAATATCTTTGGTGATTCTCAATTGGTAGTAAACCAAGTCAATGGTGTTTATTAGTGTCATAATGAAATACTTCAAGAGTACAAACGTTACGTCGGCATCATGTTGACTACCTTTGATCGCTATAAAATTCAAACTATTCCGTGATCCACCAATAAATTCACGGATACCATGGCCTACCTCACTTCTCAGATACCTGCTTTTCCTACCGATTCAAACATCTTTGTTACCGTAAAACACATACTAAGACCTTCTTATAAATCTTTTTATGTTAACCTCATCCGAACTACCTCACTAAACACACAAGACCTTTGGTATAAGCAGCTTATGGACTACCTTTCCCTTTCTATATTGCCTCCTGATCTCACACGTAATGGACAACACGCCTTTCTCAAAAATGCCTCTCATTATGTCATCATGGGTGGCCTCCTCTATAAATGTAGCTTTGACAGTATCCTCTTACGATGCCTTACCAGCTCTGAAATCCCCTATACCATTAAAGAAGTTCATGATGGCATATGCGGAGGTCACTTCAGTGGCCTTGTTGTTGCTAAGTGCATTCTTCGCCTAGGATATTATTGGCCAACCCTCAATCATGATTGTTGTGACTACATTAAATGTTGTGTAAAATGCCAACAACATGCCAATCTTCATCATACACCTAGTCACGCCTTACAGGTTTCTCATGACCTTTGGCCCTTCTCTCAGTGGGGTTTGGATCTTGTCGGAGAGATCAATCCTCACTCTTCCCTACGACATCAATGGATCATAACCACTGCTACTGAATATTACACCAAATGGGTTGAAGTCATACCCCTCATCTCCACTAAAGCTGAAAAAATATGTGAGTTCATCAATCATCACATTTTTTTCACTTTGGTGTTCCACATCACCTTATCACTAATAATGGAAAATAGTTCAAAAACAAACTCTCTGAAAACTTTGTGATGCCTTCGGCATCTAACTAAGCTTCTCCTCACTATATTATCCACAAACCAATGGCCAAGCAAATCCACCAACAAAACCACGAAAAAAAATTCTCATGAAAGTGGTTAATGATCTTTGGGAAGGATTGGTATACACACATTCCTTTCACCCTCTGGGCATACCATACTAGTATTTGCACCTCCACCACTGCCACTCCATTTTCTCAGTCTAGTAGTACCAAGGTTATTTTTCCTCTCAAATTCTAGATCCCATCTCTCTGTATCTCCCTTCAAGATATGCTCACTGATGATGACTTTTGCCAAGACCGTTTAGCACAACTTGAGTTATTAGATGAACATCGTCTTCATGCCCTCGACCATCTCCAAGTCTACCAAAAACACATCAAGCGTGCCTATGAAAAACATGTCCATGAATGCACCTTTAAGGTTGGTGATCTCATCCTCAAGGAAAATCAACATGTAACCAAAGTAAAAAAAAGCAAATGGGGAAAGTTTTCTCCTAATTGGCTTGGACCATACATCATGACCCATGACTATGGATCAGGTGCTTATCACTTGTCTTCACTTGATGGTAAGCCCAAACCTGAGCCCCTTAATGCCTTGCATCTTGACCATTTCTACTGTTGACTTCTAGTCCTACATCACTACTTCTCTATTTCATGCTCATCCCTTGAGTGTCATTCACCTTTCTCTTTTCTGCCCCTCCACTTCAATGACTAAACAAGAATCATGTGATTACCCATCACCCTTTTTCCTTCTCTTAAATATGTGCACCACGGCTCTACACATGGCATTATTATCATGGATACTTTTCATATTCTTTTAGATGAGATCCCATGGTTGTTCACCCTTTCCTTTTAAATGAGGACCAAATGCTTCATTATAGTCTTGTCCATCACTTAAAAGCCAATAATAATAATAATAATAATTCTTTCCAAAAATAAAGGGATCAACTCCTTGACTCAAAATTCCCATACAAAGATGAATCCCTCAAAAGGACATCTTCCGCTATAAGTAGACTAGCTCCCTCGAAGGACAGCTATAAAAATCTCGCAACTCTACATAGTCTATCTAAAGACTATTTCCTCAAAAATACCTATTCAGAAGCTTCCCGCATCGATCAACTTCGCGAAGACCTCAAGGAGACATATATTCATCCTGTATAGACTTCCCGCATCGATCAATCTATCTAAAAAGTCAAAAAGAAAAGAAAAATAAAAGTAAACCTTTTCATCATGGACTTGCCTATTGTGAGCTTGGATCTCTTGCTAAAGGTAGGCTGTACCTTATCATATGACTTAATTACCTTCACCTCCTTACCCATTGTCTCTTCACCTCATACCGCCTCAAGGGACCTACTAAACCTACGACATTTGGTGATTCCATGTGACTATTCTTCACCTTTAGAGTAGTCAATCATGCAATGTCTTTAGGGTCTTACATTCACTAGCCTATCTATAGATATGTTTCGCCTATTTTAATCCTTTCCAATCAAGTGGCTCTCTCACCTCCTCTTATCTTTTCACTTCTTTGTTACCTTTTGATCATCCTATATAGGACTAGACCCTCGATGCTTGTCTTTTGGGATTTTCTTCTCCCACCTCAATCAACCTAAAATCACCTTTACCTATCTACCTATACTCTACCCAAACTTAATTGACCTTGACCTAATCATCCCTATGACCTGGACTCAACCCTACCTATCAACCTACCTACCTCTTCTTCTATCTTCTCATATTCTTCCCTAGCTTATGGGAGAACTACATCGGTCTGAGGTCCCTTTTCACCGAGACTATGTAGGTAACACTTCCAGGGCATGGGGCCCTGAAGGTTAGCTCGACCACTCTTTACCCTAACCATTTTCCCCACCTTTACCTGATTTCCTGTTCATATCAAAAACCTAGAAATCTATCCCATATCCACATCATTCAACCTACATACACTCCTCATGTTTCACATACTCTTTTACCACTACCATTATTTCCCATATTCATCTATAACCCATATTTAAACATTGTACACCATTACATTCATTTGCATTAACATGTATTACCAAAATACTGAAATACACATCCATGCTTAAAACTAACCTTACTCGATCCATGCCTAAAATTAACTTTGACTAACCATGCCTAAACCAACCTAACCATCCATGCCTAAAATTAACCTGACTCGATCCATGCCTAAACTATGCCTACTTTGACTCGATCCATGCCTAAACTAACCTAACTCTGTCATGCCTAACTCACCTAATCCATTCATATCATAACAAAAGTAAAATAAAATACACATCACAACACATAATCATCTAAACCTTGTACATCTCATCATATAAATACTGTGTATCACAATAATGTACACTCATCTCAAAAATACATGTGTCTCTCATACATCATTGGCTCACAGGCCGCTATCCAATACAAAAATATCTTTGGCTTGCAGGTCTGGTATCATGTAAAAATAATAATAATAAATACAAAATCTCTTGACACAGCCGATCTCATATATAATCCATACAAAAATGACTCGGCATGCAGGTCAGTCCATAACAAGTCAATCATCTCCCCATATGATGTCGGGGAATGCTCCTGTGACTCTATCTCTCCCAACCCCTCTTCCACACTGCTTGCAGTGCACGGCACTCCGCCTCACCTCTTATTGATGGCCCCTCACCTGGGGCTGGCCTCTGCACACTAGTGGCCTCACCACGACCCTATCTTTGGGCTTGTGGCCCCCTGTACTCTCCACATTGTGAGTGTGGGATCTAGTCCTCTCACTGGAGGCCTGTTGTGCTCTGTACTCAGCATAGGAGGGCACATCTAGCCTGAAGCTAACAAATGATCCTGATAATATCATGCCTCTACTAGGGAATCCCTGAATCTAACCATGGTCACTATCTAGTGGGGGTGCCATGGGTCTCCCCTACTGTGTGGATGTTTTACTATGGGACTCTATCCTGAATCTACCTGTACCTGTGTGTCGGTACCATGGCCTTGACTCGCCCCAGGAGTTGTGCCTATGCCTTTGAATATGGGCCTCTGCAGAGTAGTAATTTGTGCCTATGCTATTAATCAGTTGGCTCTGCTGACCTATAACCTCTCCTGCGCTGTGTGTCAATCGGCCTGTAAGTCATGTACCTATACTTGTAGGGTGGCTATCTACTCTCCCCCTCCACCTACCTCCTCTCCATCTCCATCTCCCCTTCCTCATCCTATGTAGGTACTGTCCCCCCCTACCCGAGCCTACAATGTCACTATCTCTGGGCTATAATGTGGAAACTTGTGCCTCTATACCTATTAGCTACCCTGCATAATCCCGAGCTACATCACCAAGGTAGCCACCTACCCCTGTAGGGCATCCCTCTGCACTGTGATGGTGGCTAAGTCTGGTTGCCCTTACCTCGGTGGTACGGGTCTCTAACTGTGCTACCCACCACTTCTATATCCATCTGCCACTCTGACATCATCAATCTGTGAATCCACTAGGCTGCTCCTCCCATTCGAACTTTTGGTCATGGTGGAGACATAGGTCTCTCCACGTCATCTCTCCTGTACTATAGGAACGAGGTGGTACATCCTGGACTAACCCGAACTGGTGCCTAACCCACTCTACGGGTATCTGCTCATGCTCTCCCGCTCTCCTCCCCTCTATCCATATATATATTTGTAGCCCATCTAGCTCATGTGGCCATCTATCTATATGAGGGGAAGCCCACATATGGCCTCCAAATGATGTCCACCCCGGAAAACCCCTCCAACAACCTCCTGTAGTAAGCTACATCATGAGTAGCTCTGGCACCTCGGGCCTCTCCAATGGCCGGTACCCACCACCTATACCCAACTCTCAAAACTCTCTGTGGGAATGCATCTGCTGGGGCATCCCCACTAGTCAAACACAAACAATGTGCTCATAAGCCTAGCAATGCAGTAGTACGGCGCAGATGTTAAACCTCCACAGTCACCCATAGGCCCATAGCTCTCTATATACCTATGTCAGCAATGCAGGTGCCCATGCAAACCGTGTCTATTATATCACCATGTCATGAAGGACTCCCATCAGTGACCTCAGAATCTCCCACCCTCTACATCCGATAGTGTGAAGTAGCACATTGCCTCCATCAAAGTACCACTAACCTCATCTCCTCTGGATGAGCTCTATACATCGCTCCATAGCTCATGCTAGCACTATGGAACGTCAGGTCTGCTACACCCTCACCAAAAATGGGTGCTAGTAGCTCCTCAGACGCCTCTAAGAGATAGAATAAACCTGGGCCCCTAATATGGGCAACCGTAGGATCCTGTAGACGTCCTCCAGGGTGATCGTCATCTCACCCATCGGCATATGGAAGGTGTTGGTCACCGAGTCCCATCTATCGATGAGGGAAACCATCAGACTTGCCTCCTAGACTACATGTCGGTAGCGCCTCACCCCTATCAACCCCACCTCTACAACATGCTACCACTCCTCCACATTGTGCTCACCTATACTATTAATAATAAGGGTAGCACTGGGGCCCTCATCCGCAACTCGTCTCGGGCCTACATCCCATAAGAGAAATGTATTAGTACACCTTCCCAACTTACCCTATTTCACCCCACATCCCAACCTAATATCTTTCCCCACCCCCATCCCATTGGCCTTATCACTAATCCAACCTACCCAAACCCATCTACCCTACCTATCTACCCTAACCCTCACCCAAACCTACCCAAACCCATCCACTTAAACCTATCTACCCTAACCCTCACCCAAACCTACCCAAACCCATCCACCCAAAACTATCTACCCTACCCCTCACCCAAGCCACCCTAAACCCTTCCCATCTCCCTTAACCCTTTTCCCTCTCACCTAATCCTTTCCCACCTACCCTACTTTCCCACCCTGCCCTTACTCTATTCCCTTTTTTGTCCCAACTTAACCTTAGGTTGACCAACCATGGTCTCCCCTTGACCGACATCGGTCACTATTCTTGTGACTGATACCGGTCACTACCTACCGATGTCGACCACAAGTCGACTAACGTTGATCAATTGTCACGCCCACCCGCCATGATTTCCCAACCCCCTTTTCCCCCTAATCCTCCTACCCACCCAAATTCCCCTTGCACCCCTAATTATTCCTATAATCCTCCTCTTCACCTACCCCCTACCCTTCCCTATTCCCATTTCCCCTATTTTTCCCATTTTGCAATTCTTCCCCCCCAAACCCCCATTTTTCATATTTTTCTATATGTTTAATCAAATTAACTAAAAATCCATAACAAAGGTTCCAAACCTACCTGATCCCACTTGCCACCATCATGGTGGAACCACCAGCCTCCATGCCACTCCTCCCGATCCCTCTCTGGCCTCCACCATCCAAGAATGTCCACCGAATCTCCACACCAATCACCTCACTCGATTCGATCCTGTGACCCCACCTCTCACTCAACCAACCCCGCCTACGTGGCTTACCAACCAAACTCTCGATGTCCTTGTTTTTCCTTTTCCTCTTTTCTCTCTTCTTGTCCTTTTCTCCTTTTCACAAATACCAAATGAATTTTTAAAACACGGGTTTTTCACCTTTTATAGCCTACCTGACTCAACCGACGTCGGTTAACCCTTGACTGATGTCGGTCTAATGCCCTAGCCAACCATCGCCATTGGTTCCTCTCCATCATCATCGGTTCATACTGACCACTTTCGGTTACCTGCATACTCATTTCCCTCACATTGACCTCATTTTCCTTACCTCCTCTTTCTTTTTCCTCCCCTACACCTACATGGACCACTTTACCTTCCCCTCTAGCCCTCCACCTTCTTCACCTCACCCATCAGTCATTGAAGCCTCATTATTTTACCCCTACCTTGGCCTTACCCATGCTATGACCTATCTACCTAGACCCAAAAACTATTTGTGACCTTTGAACTAATGTGCTTGTTATACCTTGTGACACCATTATTACCCGTGTTGTTTGACCTCATGCCCTTACCTTTCCTATTGCCGTGATGTCTATCCTGACCCAACCTTGGTGTACTGGCACATACCTAAACATTCCTACACCTAACCCATGTTGTGTTTCCTAACCCTATCCTATACCTGGATACCGGAATCACTTCAACCTTGTTTGGATAAACCTATCGACCTTAGACGATGTAGAGTTTACAAGCTCTTCAACCTAGTACTGTGTCGCAGTTTATACATGTGCATGCATTCAACTGCCCCTACCTTTGACCTTGGCCCATTTACCTATATGCCCGATTTTCCCTTTACCCCATTCCTCATTTCTCATCATTCTACTTTGCATCCACTTTTATCAAACCACTCGCCAATGTGCTCTGTCACCTCATCAGTTCTTGGTTTGAGGGGGATCACCCTCATTCCCACTTGGGGCAACCACACTCTATTCTTGTTCGCATCGCTTACCAATACAAGCTACACAACAAAAAGGGGAAAATGTAGACACTAAATCATGTCGTAATCACCTTGGTCCCCTAGTGCAGCCCTATAATCACTTCCTCATCCTCAACACCTTATCACCTACCTCCTGCACCCCACACATTTTAATTTAATTACTTTAATTAAATTAATGCCATTTACCTCCATACATATTAATTTAATTATTTTAATTAAGTTAATGACCTTTTACCCACACACACATTAATTTAATTATTTACATTAAATTAATTCACTACCCTCACACACCTATTTAATATAATTGCCTTTATTAAATGCACCTCACCTAACCACCCCCATCATTTGACCCATTAACCTAAACCCTAAACCAATGTCCTAAATAAAACCTAACATTAGACCCATCCCCTCACCTCACATTTAAAAGCCTCCTAAGGTCGGTTTTCACCCCAAGCACAAAAAGGAGACCCTTATCAAATAGTGGAGCAACTTCCCAAGTAATTTTGAACAACCTGAGATATCTCACCTAAACCATGTCGGTTCACCCTAAACGACGCCGGTTATGCCGAAATGGACCAAATGGCCTATTTAGACCCATCTACAGCTTTGTAATACGGGTTGAAAAACTTCTGATCTCAAGTTCGATCTCTTTAGACGTGACAGTAGAAACGAAGATTGATTTGTGATCAACAAAGAAACCAAATACACTGGCACAACAGTGAAACTTTCTTCCCAACATCCTCCAACATAGCAACTTCTTCATTATTCTTCAGACCTGTACCTCACAAAAGAGTAAGTATCCTCCTTCCATCTATTTCATTTTCTTATCATCATCTATAGTATTTGTGGTAAAGGAACCTAGTCTTTTACCCTCTGTCCATTCCCTCTCTCTAGTTGCAGCCACCTTCCATACCTAATCATCTTAATACTTGGCCCAATTTCCTATTTGACCTCCTCAGTAGTCTCAGACCTTTCGCAACATATCTACACCCCCTCTGTGATCAATCCCCGTCTTTATCCACTCCACTTTTTCCCCAAATCTCCAAAAACCTGACTGTGTGATTTCTGACCCTTCGACTTAACCATTATCGGTTCTCTCTAACCGTCACCGGTTACAGTAAAACCGTCATCAGTTTTATAAAACCGTGGTCGGTCTCTGTGTCACCTAATCTCTACCAGAATAACAACATGTTTATGACCCACATCTAACTTAACCTCATTTTTTCTGACATATACCTACTTGACCTTCCTTGATCTGTATCTAACCTAGCCTATTAGCTCAGATTCACCTATAACCAACCTACTTGACCTTTAGATCTCCTTCTAGCCTAGCCTGTTAGATTAGATCTAGCCTATTGCATTTTATATGAGATGCCTAAATCATAATAAACTACAGTAGGACAATATTTACTTTATTTTAGCATTGAATTGTTTTAAACAGTGGATTGACACCATCTAGGAAGTATCATACTTCCAAGATCTAGCATATGCTAGGTAGTCCACTGCATATATTGTTTAACTCTCTTTGGTGGTCTATATTGTTTAACTCTCTCCTAGCCAAAAGGTGGTCTCACAATCACTTTGATTTTTCATATACGGTTCTTATAAAACAGGTTTTCCTCTTCCTCCTACTTCTTAGCCAAAAGGAAGGTCTCACAATCACTTTGATTCAGAATTCATATACGCACGCATATAACCTTCAAACATCCCAAAACAGATTTTCCTCTTACCACCTTTACCTTACTCTTCATCAAGTACTTCTTAGAAAACTAAGAAATCAATCAAAACAAATCTTTCACCTTTCTTGGTATGTATCCCTTATCTTCTTCCTTTCTTGTAAGTGACTCTATGGGCCATTTCCTCTGTCTTTCATCCTCCAGCCATATATATGACTTCTTTCATGTATAAAAACTCTTACCCGTAGAAACTTCTCCAAGATTTATAACCTCTTCAAATCACTTCTCTATTCTAATATCTCCTTTACTTAATTATGTTCTTTGCTTCATATTATTTGTCTTAATGGTTTCTCATCTCTAGTTAAGGCCAACTCAAACTTGAGTAATGCACACTTGTATCAAATCTTATTAGGTTATTTTTTCTTCTAATAAACGTGGGATCCGATACCAAAATGATGCAAATGTAATAAACTATCTTAACACAAATAAACAATTAGATTCATCACCCTACAAGAGGATCCAAACTATTCCCTTTCAACATAACTCAAGAATCTTAAACTACTTACCAACACCAAAGTGCTTTATTCAACCAATTAAAAATCTACAAATGCCTTAAACCTAAATGTATCAAATAAAATTTCTTAGTTACATCAAGAAGTTACAAATATTCATATATCACCAAATCACCATATAGACCTCTAAATCTAGTAGCCCTTCAACAATAAAAATGTTGATGAAAATGACAATTCACAAACACTCATGCTTAACTAGTAATATTTTTAAGTACCCTTTATGATCCTTTCATTTTTTCCAAAGTTTCATAATTGAATTCTAACCCATGCACTTGTATTCCATTTTCACCATTTTCTAATAGGACTAATTACTAACCCTCAAAGCATGCATAGCTTGTAGTCCTGAATGATCTAAAAAATTAAAGAAAAATTAATATCTTTCAAATACCATTTATCCTATTACAACTTCATGATCAATTTTATTATCCAACTTTTTGTACAACTTCTCCAACACAAATTTATCTTTTTAGGTTTGTCTTAATTAGGTATACCAAGGGTTTTAGTGACCTTCTTAGGGTTTTGCACTTACCCATTATTTTATTGTCTTCTATACACATTTATTCACCTATAAAAAAATTCAACACCTCTCAATGCTTCTTTATCCTTTTTAACTTCACTCATGCTATTTTCACCATTTTGGTTTCTTAAGGCTTACTTTTTCTTGGCACGTAATTTTCTCTTACCTTGTTTCTAACCTTCACCTTGAATTATCTCAAGCTTATTTTCACTCATCTTCTCACTATTCATTAATACATCTTAACAAATCCTTCAACCCAATTAAGTAGTCTCATTCAAGACAACTTCCTAAAAACTCCTATATACTCTACTCAAGTTCATTCAATGATTGTAATAGGAAAGCTACATTTAATTCTTGAATATGAATTTTCAAAGACTCTCCAAATTTTTTTAGGGCTTTAAATCTTATTTTTTTAATCTTATTTTTTAGGGCTTTAAATCTTATTGGTAACCCTTCTAAACATGTTTTACTATACTCTCCTTATATAATGTTATTTAAGATAATTGTTTCACTCATGTGATCAAAATTGTCTTAAGAGGATTGTACAAGAAATCTACATGCCTTGGTATTTTAAAACATTTTTCCACTCTTCATATACTTCAAAATTTCTCACACTACCTTCTAAGCATATTATAATATAACTAAATTATATATATTATCTTTCTAAAACAAATATTTTTCGAGATAACCATGACTATCACAACAACCTTGTATATGCATTCTTACTTCCAACTTTTCAATGGTCTAGCTTATATAATGGTTTTATTGATTCCTGTCACATGATATTGTCTCTCCAACCCTCAATATCTTGAAAATACACCAATGTATGGGCCAAATTTTATTACACTACAATGCTTCCTTTAAAGCCCTCAAAACTAGGCATAATCAATTCAAGACAATTTTTTTACCAGTTTGAACTAATAATCTCTTTTCCTATGTTTTTACACTCGTAATCACCTTAATAAAACATGTAACTCTCTTATCACTATATCAAAACATGATTCTTGGTTTCTTATCATGTAATAGTTTTCTTTGTATTAAAATCCCCTAAAGAGGGTATCTAAGGTCAAAAGGAAGGTTTCTTGTTTGTTACTCTTTTATTAGACATTTTCAACTTCCTCGATGACTCGTAATGTTTCCACAGCACCTTGGTGCCTTCTTATAATCCTCATTCACTCTATGAAATTGATTATATATTACATTCAATAATTGACAACGCTATCAAACCATATTCTTATATTTTAGACTCTTCTAACTCACATATTAGGTCTTTTACCATATCATCAACCTTAGTCATTACATAAGAATATAGTACATTAGTTTTAAACCTCCACTAGGGTTACTTTCATTCATTATTATAACTCTTTCCTTCATCTAATAGAATTTACACAATCTTACCTCATAAACACAGCTTTACTATTCCTTCTAGTTGTTGAACATAAACCCCAACAATGGTGTGAGCTTTGTGAAGTTTTCCCTTCATATTATAGATGTACACGGAAAAGTGAACTAATCTATTTTGTGAATAAAAACAATGTAAAAACACATAACAATATTTTCTCCAAACATTAATCTATATTAATATCTCAAAATGGATCACATCAGTCTCATAAAAAAATACAAATCTCTCCATACATCATACATATTTTACTCATTAATGACACACATGTTTAATCTCTAACAACTCGAAACATATTGTTTGCATGTAGAACATATATCTTGATGAGTGGCACACTCTATACATTAGATTAATTATAATAAATATGTTTCCTACAAACTAATCAAAAACTTACTACTTTTGGTCATGCCTCTATCAGCTTCTATCTTGTTCTCTTTTTGGTTTGCAACTTATGTGTCGGTTTCTTTGGCTTTCTCATTTGTATCGCAGCTTTCCTTCTTTACTCGTGACTTCCTCTAGTCCTTCGTGGATTCATTCTTGTATCTCGCATATTTCTCTAGGATTCAAGAATTTCTTCTCATATCCACGCATTTCTTAAAACTTGATGAATAACCTTATCTACATCATCCCCGGCTTCAAACGCGTTGTCTTGTCCTTGAGACAATAAACCGATGAAGAACCATATCTTCTTCTTCGAATTTTCTCCCAAAATTTTTAGACTTGGCTTCAATGTTATATAGGACTCAACCCTAAGAACTTAGATTTCTAACATAATGAAAGGTTACCTTGCTTGACTCGCCCAACAGGAATTATGGGATGCCATCTTGAGAGACCATAGGCATCAACTTCCAAAACTTAGACATCTAGTGTAAGGAATAGTTCCTTCGCTTGACTTGCTTGGTTGCAATTATGGGATGTCATGCCTCTTATTCTTCTTTATGGTGGAGCTTGGGGGATATACTTGGTTATATGTGGAGTATTGTTCTTCTCAAAATTGTATCGTTACTCTAAATAGATGTCAATTTGTTTTACCCATTCTTGAAGCTATGAATTTTTGTGGATCAAAGGAAATATCTCATAGGGTGGTTACTTTCCTCAAATTTGATCCAGTCTTTATTGAGAAATTATGAACTCTTTTTGCATCCTGATTACTGATCTATCCATGGTGGCACTACCTTCTTACATATCAATGATTTTATTTGTCCACATCCATTGCTTGGTTTGATATTTATCTATGAGATCAACGAGTTTACGTCTTAGATTTCCATTTGTGTCCTTGCTAATATCATACTCTATGGACTCTAAATGTATTTTTTGTTATAATTTTTCAATTTATTCTTTGTCCTATTGATCATACTAGGCCACCCTATTGTATATGTATAATATGTCATTGCATTGTTTAATTTGGTTTCTACTTTATTAACAACAGACTTGCATCTCCTTCCTTAATTTTTGATTCTCCAATGCATGCAGTTTTATGATATGTTCGTTATGTTCTTTAACATATTCCTTACAAATATTCTTCTTCTCTAACTCCTAGGTGACTTTTTTTCCTTTAGTATCTTTTTAATAACATGTTATATTACCACCTCTATCTCGCAGACTAGGATTTGTATTGGTATGTGTCCTTGTTGTCCGAATGGATGAGAGTATTTTCTATATTGATTCCTCCATGTTTACACAATGTTGCATCTAGTATTTCTTTGAAATTTGATCCAATACTTGGTTGCAAGAAGTTTTTAAAGAGGGGAGAGTTTGTTCAAGTGTATCTTAAATCCTTTTGTTGTTTGTTCCACTACCCCTTGTTGCAATTGAATGGATTGATCTTTCTTTCTTTGTTAGAGTTCATGTTTAATTTTTGCTAGTGAATCCCGAGGAGCCCGTACATATACCATGATAGTAGAAGTGTTAGGTGATAGTTTTGATGGTGGAAACTGTAGTGGATTCTTCCCATATGTGCTCTGCTTTTTTTCTTTCTCTTCTCTTTCTTTTTCATCCTTTTCCTTCTTCTCCTTTTCTTGTTTCTTTTTTATTCAATCTTTTTCTTTTCTTTTTCTGTCTTTCTTTCTCATTCTTTTATTATGCTTCTTTCTTTCTTTTCATTTCTTCTTCTTCCTTTTCTTTTTGATCTTTCTCCTCATGTTATTTCTTTTCTTTTTGTTTCTTCCTTCTTCTGTTTTTCTTGTTCTTCTTTTTCTTTCTTTTCTTTTTCTTTTCTTTTGCTTTTGTTTGTTGCTTCTTCTCTTAATTTTTGATTCTTCTTTCTCCTTTCTATATTTTCCTTCTTGTTATTGTTTCTTCTTTTTTACTTCTTCATGTTCATTTTTATATTCTTCCTTTTGTTTCTTCTCCTTTTCTTCTTCCTCTTTTTTTGTTTTTTTCGCGGCTATTTGGTGTTTCTCCTTTTTCTTTTTTGTTTTCTTTCTATTTCTTCCATCTCTTTTTCTTCATTTATTTATGTGCTTTCCTTTGTTCTTCCTCAATCTCCTTATTATTTTCTTCTTGTTCTCTTTTTCTCTTCCTCCATTGTGTGTTCTTATTTTCTTCATATTTATCCTTCTCTCTGTGGAATTTTTCTATTATTCCTCTTTACTTCTTTTCCTTTTCATTTTTTCTTACTCCTTTGTTTCTTCCGGTTTTTGCCCCATGCTTATTGGCTTATTCTTCTTTTTCTCTCCTTGTTTTTATTAGAATCCCAATTAGCTCTTCTAATGTTTTAATGCGGTTTTGGTGTTTAGTTATCTTCTCGGGATTTCAGCTGGTTAGCCTCTTCCAAGTCTACTTGTTATCTTCTTGGTGTTGAGATTTTAGTTATATTCTTTCTCATTGACGGATTTTAGTTGGTTAGCATCTTGGTTTTGTTTCCTATAAAAACTAGGATTCTTATTGCTCATGTGGTGCTATTTGTGATAGTAGGGAGGGAGTTTCTTCTTCTTCAAACTAAGAATTTTTTTCCATTTCTTGGGATTCTTCTTCTTCTTCTTCTTCTTCTTCTTCAATAACATCAGCTTCTTTTAATTTTGCCTTTAATGTCAAGGCCTTTTGGCATTTGGTAGTGGGTTTCAAAGCACTAGGAAATTTTCTGGCCTTCTTTTGTATGTTTTTGGTCTTGATTTACTTGGCTCTATCTTTATATAGTGTGTTGGGTATTTATTCATGTATTCTTCCCATGTTTCTTCAATTACTTTATAAAAATTACTATATAATTACTTCTATTGAGGTAGCCACTAATTCATCTGAAGCTTCATATGGTAGTGGAGGTATATGTGATGTTTGTGGAATTAGGGGTTTGAGGAAGGTATAATCTGTCAAAGAATGAAAATTACCTCATGTTCATACCTCACTACAATTTTCTCAAATACCCTTGCTTTATTTATGACAAACCTGTCTAATTATTTTTGTCAATCCTATTAAAGATGTAATTTGGGTAACCTCGTCCAATGTGTTCATGTGTTCCCAAATTTTTGTTGCAGATGGGTGTATCATACCATCATTCAACAAGTTCTGATCTGGTTGGGAGGGTTTTTGTGAAATACATGGCAAAACATATTAACAATGACCCATAACAAAAAGTATGTTTCCTTCCTTAATTTTACTATTATTATCATGGAATTCAGAGGTCAAGAGTTCAACAAGATTGTATTCTGAATGGGAATTTACCATATCTAGTGTAATCTGAGCACTAATCCCATGGGCTCCATCTTCACGATTTATATGATAAATTTTTAAATAGATGGCCTTGGTGGCATACTTGAGGGTAGGATTTGATATGTTTGTAATTCATACTCCCTAATTAGTATTTGTCACCCCCATCACCCATAATGTATCTTTCATTTTGGTATTTTTCTTTGTGATGGCATAACTTCCGCCACACATAACCATATAACCCTATCCATTAATTTTGTATTGATTAGATACGGTTGATCCAAATATAATATTTAGTTATGTAACCGAGATCAGAGAACCCTAATCATATTATCATCCCTAGAAAAGTAAAGAACTCAACTCCATGTATATAGATTCAGCTTGCTAATGACTTTTGTATTTCACTTGTATTCAAGTTCTTTTGTAGAAGTGTTTTCCTGAAGTAGTTATCTATCCACTTTGAGTTGTGTGTGGTCATTCTATGTAATCTGGAGTGAATATATTTCTATAAGTCACGTGTATAGACAACCTTGAATGGTATGTGTAAAAACTCCCCATATGGATCATGTGTATTGGATTTGAGAGATCAAGCGTCGATACTTCAACTTTGGGAGCTCATCCTTTGTAAACATAATTAGACTATCCATTTTCCTAGATTTTCTTTAGTGTGCTCTAGCTTCCTATTTTGTCACAATTTTACATCTTCTTCACTTTTTATGGCTTAAGCCCTTATGGGTCGATACTTTTGATATCATTCCCATCTTCACCTATTGTATTTATTTTCTATGTCATCACTTTATTATTTCTTGTTTCTTTCTTCATAGTTTTTCTCATCTATTCCTTATTTATGTGGTTATCCTCCTTTTGTAGTTTTTTCCTTTATTCTCAGTGGGTATCCTACCTCCATGGATTTTTCATTTATTCTATGGTTTTTCCTTTGTTTCACAAGTATCCTACCTCTATGGATTTTTCATTTATTCTATGGTTTTTCTACCTTCTCGGATTTTTCCTTTATTCTCATGAGTATTCTCGCCTCTGCATCTTTTCCTTTTATTTTATGGGTATTCTCGCTCCGCGTCTTTTTTTTTATTCCACATATTTTTTCCTATTTTATTTTCTTTGGTAGAGTAAGGATGACATTGTGGGTTTTCATCCTACTCATCATATCTCGCTAAATTTCTAGTTTTCAAATAGGCCATATTTTTATTCTTATATATATATATATATATATATATATATATATATATATATATATATAATTATGATGTTTTTTTAACCTTTCTCCATTCACATATCCTGGTAATTCTTTGAGTTGTAAGGTTTCTAAAAAAATTCTCTTGAGGGTAATATGTCCTTGATGATTTATGGTCCTATCCATCAAACTTTAAGTTTTCACGGATGCTTCCATTTGCTATCATATAATAGTACTTGGTCTCCAATGTCAAATTATTTCCTCTTTATGTAAGTATATGTCGATTTATGTCTCCTTTTTTCCTGAGTTTGATTGTATTCAACTATGAATCTTTTTTCATCTAATTTCTCTAATTCAATAAGTAATTTATACAAATAAAGGTCTTGTTGACATTTTTCACACCCTGCAAAAGGTCAACTCAAAACTTTTAAAGTTTCTCATATTGGTTGAGTTACAAGTTTTGTTATGTTTGGGTCAACCATCTCGGAAGAAGATATAGATTTTAATTGTTTGGTTATGGACAGTCTTGGAAGTCACATTTGAATCAAAATTACATCTCAGGTGTAGTCACAAAATGTCATGCCTCATAGATGCATTCATTCCAATTTGTTACCTTCATTAGAACTATGCAACAACCATAAAATACCATCGCAAGGCCTTGAGGAAGGATGAAAGGACAACATGTATCAAACATGATGTTCAAGTTGCAAACAAGTTACAATTTTGAAGGAAAAGGTACAATTTTACAAACATCTTGCATTTCCAATGAGCATCAAAAAGGTACATTTGATTTTAATTTATTTCCATGATTAAGTGAATTATTTAATTGTATTGATTTGTATAAGTTCATTTATTATCCATATAAATGAAGAAAGTACAGAAAGGAAAGACATAAATCTCATTACATGAAAATAATTTCACTTATTCATGAGGATTAAATGTGCATGTTTATCTCACACAAGCCATGAGAAATAATTTAGAAAAGGAATACATGAGCTTATGAAATTGAAAATATAATGAGGTAAAAGAAACCCTTCATTACCTTGTGAGTTGTTCCATTTCTTCCTAGTTGTTTTCTTTGGTCATTCCTCCACAAAATGCATCCTTGTACTTGAAAACAAAAGAGAGAAGGTTGTCAATTTTGAGCTCAAGGTTTGATTCAGCTCATTATATTTTCAACTTCAGAAATACATGCATTCAAAAGTGCAATTATTAGCTGAAACATGTATAATTTATCAAATATATAGGTATATTAATTATAAATGAATTAGGTACAATTATATTAATAAAAGATGGAAACTATCACAACAAAATATCAATTGAAATACAACTATGCATTGGATATAGAAGAATAGAAATCTAGATTGAAAGTCTCATAACTTCATGTGAAGTTTCATCAAGATCAAGAGCATAGAAAGATATGTTTTATCAAACATAATACATCTCAGCATACTTGAATGATTAGAAAGGATCCCAAAAATTTTAGTAGGTTCATCAAGACCAATGTTATTAAGACTTATGACTATCATAATTTTACAACATTGTAGAATGTCCAACATTTCAGAAATAAAAAAGTATAGTTGGCATAAGTGCTCCTAACTTTACCAGCTTCCATTGAAGGATGGGGTATGAGATAGTAAAAAGAGAATCTATGGTATGCTCATATAGAAAATTCACAGTGGTGTGTCTAAGGAATTATCAAAGCTCAACAACACAACAATTTTGTTTTAAGGTACAACCACAAGAAATAGCACATAAATGTTTATGCACAGCTTTACATAAATTCTAAAGAATAAGCCTTGACGAGTCGATTAACCAAGCTCGTGATATAACAATATGCTAAATCAATAATGCAAGCTACATGCGCTTAATGAGGAAAAGAAGATTATTGTGCGCTTAAAAGATTTATCAGTTCACAGATATAATTGCATGCCTCACGTTTATTTGCAATGAATTTTTAATCATCTTTCAATCTTCAAGTGCTCCACGCAATTGACAATGCTCATCAAAGTATAAGTGTAACATGTAAATATCAAGAGATTAATTACAAAGCCAAGTATTATACGAGTCACAAAAGGTGACTTCAAGTCAAAATAAAAATCAAATCACTCATTCCTTCATGTAACAAAAAAATTTACAGAGAGAAAAAAAATCATTCAATTCACAAAGCAGTTTAGTTTCATCCACACCAAAATAGAAGAGTCGAAATGAAATAGAAACAAGTTCCCATGAGATAATACTACAAATAAAACAAACATTGATCACCAGAATCATTGATGATCACATAGTGTTATGAAATCAGAGCCATAGAGGTATGTAACAAAAATAACATTGAACAACTTAATCTATGGCAAGTCATTTTATACTAAGTTGTACCAATTGATAGATCAATCAAGTATAATAGTGAAATTCTCTCTTCGAAAAAAAAAATCCATGGTAGCTTGAAAATATTGGAAATGCAAAGATGTTCTACCTTTGAACAAGCCAAGCAAAAGAAACGACCCAACTCTAGTTGTAAAGCCACGGTCAACAAAGTCAAGCAGATATATATGAGTACCAAATATCATTAATGATTTTGAGCCCATATATGAGGGAAACGGGTAGTTGAAACAAAAAAGATCTCAAAGCATAAACTTAACCAAAATTTTTGAAGATAAGCTACTGAAGGATACCCAAAAACATATCAAGTCGAGAACTTGGTAAGCTCAAATAACTAAAAGAAAAGGTGTATTTTTATCATACCAAAAACAACAATGACCGCTACAAAGTGATCAATGAGCAAGGTGAAGAAAAGAGATTCAATTATTTTAGTGCCAAGGGTTACAATAGCATCCCACTCAAATTTTAGAGTTCCAACCACTCGTAATAATGACCCAAAGATAGGAAAATAAAATAAAAAAAAGTAACAAGAGTTTTAGCCATTTCCATTAAATAAAGGCAAAATCTCAAAGGACTACATGAATTGACACTTACAACTAAAAGGAAAGTGTAAATTTATTTCACAAGAAATGGTTTTAAAACCGTAACCATGCTACAAATTTTAATGGCAATCGTAATGGTGAAGTAGCCAAAAATAGTCACCAAAAAAAAAAAAGACTTTTGGACATAGGAGTGCTGAAGCATATTTCTAGCTAGTTTTTCCTTGAATGAGAACTAGTTTTGGTCTTTCCAATTATTTGCAGTGGTGTGTATCTTTTCATTAATTCTTGTGAATGTTAATTCCTTGATTAATCATCTTACCTTGCTACAAATTTGGTATTTTCTGCATAGTCTTAGTGTGCATGTTTATCTTGTTGTGTTGTTGTGATTTATCCCTCAATACATAAGTGTTTTGCCTTAATATTCTGCTTGAAAACCATTGGTTCATGCATCTAAAATTCATTCTCAATTTTTTTGCATATACTCAGTCAAATCCCTCAATAAGTTTGGTGTATCACCCATTTCAATTTTAGTTATAGTCATCTTTTTACCCTCAAAACCCCAAAAAAATAGTTTAGGATACATCAATAAGGAACCAACCTTGATACTGGAGACTCACCTCAACAATAGGTATACCCACAGACCTGAGGTGTTTCCATTGTATCTACGAAAGTGAGAGATCAAGCAAGCTTAGAACCCTTGTTGTCATCTCTCAACCAGTACACTTTCAAGAGATAATACGTCTTCATTCATTCTAAATGTTACTACTAATCTTTAGCTTGGAAGACAATATTATATTGGGACTGCGACTTCAAGTCCATACATTAGTTAGAATGGAGAGTATTTAGTTAGCCTTTTATAGGTAATGCGGTGTTGTCACCCTCAAAATTCACCTTATTTTTCAAGTCAAGTTTTGAAAATTTTGAGTTGGTGCATGTTATCCCAATTTACCCTTAAAAATTGATCAAACACGACCCCACACAAAAGAAAATTGAAGGGGCAGTTCAGTCATGTGAGCCCACATTCCAAATCCAACAATGAAGGGTCAAGGTTGGCGGCGGCCAATGGCATTAAAGGAGATAAGATCACGCAGAAAAGATTGAAGAAAGGACTCAAAGTTTTCATACTTCACATACGAGTCAACTCGGGAAAAGTAACGGACCCGTGGAAGACTCGCATGCCTCATCGGCGCAAATTCAAAAGGTGCAGCCCAAATATAGACCCCAAAATTATGCCATCCCTCCATGTGGTCAGAGCCTCAAAAAATTTAAGTCATCCATTGAAAATTATGAAGGCTAGCGGATGGGGCCACGTGTCTCATTGGCACACCTTCAAGGGTCAAAGCCAAAGGTGGTTCCCCAAATGAGCGTCAGCTCTCCACATGTCTAGGGTCCAACATAAGTCAAAAGGGGCAGAACTGGCTATTGAATTCACTCAGGAAAGGAGAACCAGTGTAAAGGCCAACATGTCCCTTCAAAGCACTCCTTGGGGTGAATCCAAAAGCATGTCCCAAATGTGTGCCAGCTCTCCACGTGTCCAATCAATGTACCTCCAAAGGTCGGGTCCAAATAGATTCTTCAAATGAGCGGGAAGCCTCCTCATGTCCAAGGTCTAGTAAAAGGATAGATCCGGCTATTTAATTGACTAAGTATAAGAGGGTCGGTAGAAGCCTCCACGTGCCTCATCGGTGCAAATTCGGAAGTGGGACCTAAGGGCTGACCCCAAATGAGCACCAACCCTCCACGTGGTCAGAGCCTCAAAAAGTTAAATTGGTCGTTGAAAATTCTAAGGCCAATGAGACGGCACCATGTGTCTCATTGGCACACCTTCAAGGGTCAAAAACAAAGGTGGTTCCCCAAATGAGTGCCATCTCTCCACCTATCCCGGGTCAAACATAAATCCTTCACCAAAGAGAGGGACTTAGTCAAAGTCACAAAATACGAAGGCACCCCTATGCCTACTTCAACAAATCTCTTCCACGTGGATGGCTCAAATTAAAAGTTGTAAAAGTAGGTTAACGGTTGTGATATGATGCATCTAGTTTTTCCACTAGGCATGGAAATGGCCGAGGCATTAGAGAAGTTTAGACGTCATTTTCTTGAATTAGTTTCATCATTTTTGTAACCGAATGTAACCAATTTTTATAAGCTATTTAGCGGGTTCTCTACACCATTATTCAAGCTAGATCATGGTACTCCGTAGATGTAATAGATTCAAAAGTAATCAATACAGAATTTTTCCCTTTCTTCCTCTGCTATTCCTCCTTTCCTTGTTTGAATTTTTGAATCATCCATCTTTGCATGATGAGAAACTTTGTAGTCTTGTTAATATAATTTCGTGAACTTTGTGTCTCGTGAAATTATATCATGTTATAAACACAAATGATTCCATTTTGCATCTCCTTTGATTAATATGTATAAGGTTATACTTTACTATCTATATTTTCTAAAAGTATTGTTTTGTTCTTCCTCTCTCACCTCCTTAGCTCTTTTATTCTTTCGTATTGATAATCTTTTGGGCATAAAACACTTCAAAATATCAGAATCAACACTTTGAAAGTTGTACATTTTTATATAAGTTTTGTTGCTTGCTTTTAATAAGGGAACCTCTCCTATTAAAGAGGAGGGACTTGTTGTCCCCCTGTCTATGGTTTGTTAAAGTACCATTTAAACACCCAATAGTTTTTGGTGACTCTTGTTATCCTGTAAAATTGACGAGGGCAATTTTACAGGTAACCATACCAAAATTTCTGGTCCCTTGTTAGGGACCCTCTCGCATTCGGATGTTACAAAAACCCTTTCTAGGAAATCTAGTTCTCTGAACTTTGTCATTTTGGTCCTTTTGGCACACCTTTTGTATGTGTAACAAAGAATAAATTGGCATCCACTTCATTTCCTTTGGCGCACCATTTGATATGTTCACACATCAATTATTGCACCTTCTCATGATGCACCAAAGCGCATGTGCCTTCATGTTAACAACTAAATTGTTGCCTGTGTTTTGGTGTGCCAAAGGGCATGAGGAATGAAGTGTTAACATTCGTAAATTTAAGCCATAGGTAAATATTTCCGTGTTAACACGCGTTTATCCACGCCAAAGGGCACAAAGTTTTATGTGTTGACATGGGTGCACCTCTTGAAAAGTGGTTGGCGCATTTATTGCACCTTCGCCTATATATAGGCACACCTGCCTGTCACTTTCACAATTGAAAACACATGATAACTTTATTCCTCTGCACTATCGTCAGATCACCCATCCTCCTCGTATCACATTCATGGACCCCATTCCATCTCTCACATTCTATATATTTTGGGTAGGTGGTTCTTACTCCTCTTGTGTTTTGTTTTGATTGTTTATGTGGTAGGATACAATGGATCTGTGAAACCATGAAAACCCCCTATGTTCTTATTGCAAATATTTCTTCCCAAGCTGTTTCCATCCTTTTTCCAGATCTGCTGGCCAAGAGGGCTCTACCTCGAAAACAAATCCAAACCTCTTTCTATGCTTCCTTCACCTCTTGAATCAATACGAAATGCATCCTAAAAGATCACAAATATATTAGAGGAAAAAGAGAACTTGAAAAATTGTTTCTAGGCTGTATTTTCCCTTTGGTCAATCACCACCATTATAATAGGAAACACGATCGTGGCCTATGGCACACCAACCTTGATTGCAACACATAAGCTCCCTATGCTATATATAAACCAAGTAAATCCTAAACGGCAAGCAGGTGCATCCCCGCTTACAACAACAAAATGCCATGCAAGTTTCCCCTGCACCGCGCCAAAGTCCCCTTTTGCACACCTAAAGTTGGTGCTACATGCAATAAACTTGCGCCCTTTGGCGCACCAAACTTCCATGTTACATGTCAAATACTCGTGCTATCATTAGCGCACTTCGACCCGCTGCAACACCAAGATTATTTATGCCCAATAATAAACCATATATAACGGTGCAGCGCATCCCCAAGTTTACAATAACAATAATGTCATATGTAAAATGCTTGCGCCCTGTGCCCTTTGGCGCTAATTTATTCCTTGTAACACTCCATTTCTGTGTGCCATTCTTTAACTCGTAGTTTGCAAAGTGTCCTCACCTCGCGCCCGAGGCCTTAAAATTGCTAACTCTCATTCTCGTAGTGCTTTAATGGAAGACTCATACCTAATATGGCTCTTTGCGTTGGACTTCTTTTCTTCTTCTTGCAAACCAACAACTAAACTCAAAACCACATATGTCTACATCAAGCAAGAGGGCAATCAAGTCAAAGGGTAAGGCTAAGCTTACATAGGAAGAGTCAAGTATAAATATCGTGAGGGTCGAATGCCCGAGTCCCAGCAAATGTGACCTGACATTAGAGACTCCGAACTCCTGGTCACATCGACATGGAGGATTTCTGGTTTCTATTTCATTAATGTATGCATTAGAATGGGATGTTGTTAAGTATAATTAGGAGTAGCGTCTGATAGAAGATAACGGCACCATCGACGGTGTCGCCAATAATGTGGAGTACGGAATACCAAAGTACAATAGGAATGTTGTAAAAGTAAATATTTGTCGTAAGTGGTCCAAGAATGTTAAAATGTCAAAGTTTGGGTAATTAGAGAAGTAGGGTCTACATGATTAGGAATTAGAATATTATATTGGTAATAAGGACAAGGAGTGAGGTCATAAATATTTTGTGTATTTTATTTGTAAAAAGTCTAAAAATGTGGAACCCATGTAAATGATAAGGTTTATCTTATCTTAAGAGATAAGCTTACATGTACATAAGAGTTAAGGTATGGAATATGATTCATCGAGTGGATTTCTTATCCTATCTTAGAGATAGGATGGATAAGCCCTGAAGTTCTATAAATAGAGAGGCCACCCCCCTCATTTAGCATAGAAAGAAGTAGTGAGAAATATTGTAGGAAGTGTGCAAAGGAAGCCACTGCTAAAGGTGTGTCAAGAAGCCATCAAGAGGTGTAATTGTAAAGTTTCTCCCATAGTCTTGTCAAGTACCTCATGGGTGAGATTGTAACAATTTTCTATGTTAATATTATAATTTACTTTGATATTTCAGATTTGTCATCATTCCGCCTTATCATAGTGATGGTATTCTTGTGTTCGGTTGTTGTTTTGTTTCCGATTACATCCACCAAACTAAAGGTCATGCATTAGTAAATAATCATAAAGACGAGGAGTTCCCGTGAAGAATTATCATAGTGCCGGATTGGTGATGACATTTTGGTTCCGTTTCGACCATTCCTCGTTGGATTTTCCGAGAGATATTCCCACTTAGTCAAAAATCAATCGAGGGTAACCTTGTTTTTATCAGCATATAGTAGTTACCATGGTAAAGTCATTTTTACCATGAATAGTAGTTACCATGGTAAAGTCATTTTTGCTGAATAGTATTTACCACAAAAAGTCACTTTTTACCGTGAATAGTATTTACCACAAAAGAATTTCACTTTTACCGTGAATAGTGTTTACCACAAGAAAGTCAGCTTTTTACCGCAGTAAGTCAAGTTTTACCATAGTTTATTTCTATTTTACCAGAAAGGTGGTCATTTCTATAGTAATTCCAATTATTTGTGCACATAAGTCTTGTTGATTGTACTTGTGGGTTGGTATTTCACTGTGGTTACTTTTGAAAATGGGAAAGATTCCTGTTTTTTCAGCTCAATCTAATGAAGATGCTTCTTCTTTCATTCAAGAGTTTAAATGATCTTGTATTTGTAATGGCCTTATAAGAAGGGAACAATGGACTGAATTTTTTCCTACCTTTTTGGATGGTTCAGCACTTAGGTGGTTTGAAACACTAGGTGATAATGTGAAAATTCATGGGATTTATTAACCGAAAGTTTTCAAGAATTTGGTGAACAATGTAAATATGCAGATCTCATGATCGAGATCACAAAGCTATCCCAAGGAGAGAAGGAGAAGATAAGGGATTATCATGCTCATGTTCTAGAGCTAAGGAGGAAGCTCGATGCCCAGATCCGGAAGGAAGGACTAGCGGATGGGTTGATGAATGGCGTGATAATCTCCTCTCAGAAGCACTTCATTCTTGGATGAAGCCGAGATCGACAACGAGTGAAGTATGACCGCCTAAATACCATCAACAAGCAAAGGAGATTGCAAGAAGGCAAGAAGAAAGCATGGAAGAGGAGCCCAAAGAAATTGTTGTTAAAGTAGAGCCTACACCAAAGACCTTTGGTCCAATCCACAACCACTCCCTTGGTGAGCAAAAATATTTCTCCTAGTACATCTACTGAGTATGAAGATCTGCTTAGGAAGATGGGCCAGTTAACTATTAATCTTCTTCAAGGAAAGGAATTTAGTTCTCAGGGAGGAGATAGAGGTCCAAAAAGAAATATTTCTGAAGTTGTTTGTTATGGTTGTTATAAAAAGGGTCATTATAAGTATAATTGTCCAGATAGAGCTTCTACATCTGGTAAAGGAGATAATGATAAAGGAAAAGCACCTGTGAATTCTCTTGATGTAGTAGATAAGAGTAGAAATAATGAAGTAGATGTGTTTGTAACAAAAAGAAAGAAAGAAAAAGATAATCAAGATGGAACTGATCCTAAGAAGATGAAAGGAGAAACTAGTAAGAAACATAGGAGAAGAAAGTTGGGTGTGCAGGATTTTCTGATTTCACAGGGGCAAGGACCATACTCCATCTTGGAAGATCTGTCCAAAAGGCCTGCAAATATTACATATGGTCAACTCTTGGCTATGTCTTCTGAGAAGAGGCGGGAGTCATGAGGTGGACTCAATGCTCAAGAAGGAAGGAGGTTGAGGTCCCTGCTTGGAGGCAGAGGCAGATCCCTATGCCCACAAGCCGAGGTATTATGTAATGGTATTTCAATTCATGATGTCTTAGTTGATGGAGGTGCTGCAGCTAATGTAATGACCGAGTCCTCAATGAATATGTTGGGTTTAAAATTGATCGCCCTTCAACACTTATGTTAAGGTCATTAAATAAGGGAAAACTAAACCAAGGTGTAGTTTCAAATGTGGCAATATCTCATATGGGTGTGTCAGATGTGTGGTAGACTTTCAGTGATGAAAATGGTACTGCACAGCACCCAATGCTGCCTGGAAGACCATGGCTAAGGAGAGTTCATGCAAGAAACTACCGAATGAAGGTTTCATGACACTTGGACGTGGTAGAGAGAGGGTGAAGATAAACGTGATCCTCGACATCATAAAGCGTAACCTCGTGGATTCAAGTGATGAAACTATGATCGACATCCTCTCGATTACTCTAGTACCAAAGAAGTGGACACCAAGATGAAGAAAGTGAGGTTGATGTTTCAAATGGATATCCTTCCAAATACACCAACCCAGACCCCATAAAATTATCTGAAGAAGAAGTTGATGATCGTCTCCAACAAATAAAGATTGGTGATGCTGTGATGGAGAGTGAGAAGGAATCCTACCTCCATCTCTTTTGAAGGTACATACACCTATTCACTTTTGATTACAAGGAACTCCGTCAAGTAAGTTGGGTAGAACATTGTATTGAGCTGGTAGATGGTGCTAAGCCCATAAAGTAAATGCCATATATAATGAATCCTAATTTTTCCAAGACTCGTAAAAGAAGAAATAGATAAGTTGCTTGATGCAGATTCATATTTGTCATGGAGAATTCAGAATGGGTTTCTCCCATTGTGATCTCAATAAAAGAATGGGAAGCTACGCATTTGTGTTGATTACAGAAGCTCAATAAGGCAACAAAGAAGGATCATTACCTCTTCCATTTTCGTGATCGATCTTGACGGCGAAGTAAATGCCAGAGTGCTATAGTTTTGTTCACGATGGATATAAAGCTGCTACAACCAAGTTCGTATAGCAGAGAAAGATCACCAAGACCACGCTCACCACTCCTTGGGGAACGCTTGCTTATAGAGTTATGCCTTTGGGTTGTAATGCTCCAAAGAACATTCCAACGCTTTGATGAATAGGTGTTCAACCCTACATCGGGACCTTCATCGAGTATTTCTCGATGATTTTTGCATCTATGGGAGCAAGTCGACCACTCCGCACTGTGATGGAGACAGATTTCAAAGGTTAGATGAAGCACAAGCCTCACTAAACCCTACAAAGTGTGTCTTTGGATGTTCTAAAGGCGTTTTGTTAGGGCATGTCAGATCCAGAGATGGTATTGGTATCGATCCCGATAAAGTTTCAAAATCAAAGATTTACCATTTCCTATGAATAGAAGTAAGTTGAGATCATTTTTAGGCCATGTGGGTTACTATAGAAGGTTCATCAAGAATTTCTCAAAGATTACATGCCCACTAACCCAGCTTCTGAAGAAGGATGTTACTTATGAACCAGAAATAAGGCGCATGAAGCTTTTGGACAATCAAGGAAGCCCCCGTGTCTTCACCTGCTTTGAAGAATCCAGATTGAGCAAGCCATTCATTGTGTACACCGATGCCTCGATGCAAAGACTAGGAAGTACTTTGAGCCAAAAGGATGAAAATGGGAATGAACATCCAATTTACTTTGGGAGTAGATAAATGAGCAAAGGCATGAGGTAAACTATACCAGTAATCAAAAAGAGAGGCTCGCTATCATTTTTTTGTCAAAGAAGTTTAGAAATTACTTGCTAGGGCAGAAATTTATAGTTGTAGAATAGATCATCAATGCTCTAAAATATATTGTCAATAAGCCTAACCCATCAGTGAGGATAGCAAGATGGATAATTTTGCTACAAGAATTTGAATTTGATATTATGATAGGCCAGAAAGAAGCATGTCAATGCAGATGCACTCTCTCGAGCCTATGATGGTTTAGGATCATCTTGTGATGATGATGATTTTCCCGATGCAAAGATTGTTCTCCTCGACACAATCCCTAGTGAATACATAGATATTTGGAATTATCTCAATGAATTCAAGTTTCCCGATGGTGCCAATGCAAAGACTAAGAGAAAGATTACTCAAGCTTATGGCTCATCCATATTCTATTCTCGCATGGAGCATTATTTCGAATAGGACCCGATGGACAAGATAAGAGGGCAAATGGACGTGATCAAGGAAAGGAGCTGCTAGAAGAATTCCACAATGGTACATGTGGAGGGCACTTCTCTGACAACTTACAAAGCAAGAAGGATCTTGATGCAGTTATCACCGCCCACTCTTTTTAAAGATTGTTATAATTATTGTAAGACATGTGATATTTGTCAAACACATGGTAACCGTAAGACTTCATCAGCTCCATTATGTCCTATTCTTCCACTCGTCCCTTTGAAAAGTGGGGAATAGACATCAGAGGTCCACTTCCAACTACATCACGCCAAAATAAGTATATTGTAGTTGCCACATTTATTTAACCAAGTGGGTCAAGCTAGGCCATTGAAAACAACTTCCATGGATGAAGTGGCAAGGTTCATATATGAACGCATTGTCACCGATTTGGTTGTCCATTAGAAATCAGTAAGATCAAGGAAGCCACTTCATTAATGAGGTGGTAGAAGCCCTAGTCAATAAGTTTTCTATTAAGCACAGAAGGCAACAACATACAAGCCAAGCACAAATGGACAGTAGAACGAACAAATTTTGTGTCCGTGGTCAAATTCTAGCAAAAGATGCAAATTTCTCGGCAGTACATAAATGGGATAAAAGGATTCATGCAAAGATTGTGGGCATATAGGCAACATCAAAGTCAGCAACAGATACTCCCCATTTCAATTGGCCCATGGCATTGATCCAGCTTCTTCCTATTGAGTTGATATTCCCACCGTGAGAGTTATGAAAATGAAAGGATGGATGAAAGTGATTCAAGAAAAGAAAGGTTGGTACATCTTCATTTGCTAGAGGAAATGAGGAAATAGCAAAGGATAAAGCCATAAGAAGAAAATGAAGCAGTAAGGAATACTTTGATCAAAAGATCCGATGGTCTCCATTTCATGTGAATGACTTGGTCTAGTATATGATTCCGTATACAAAAAAGAAGACAGAGAAAATTTCTTCCAAAATGGATGGGGCCCTACAAAATAAAGCAAATGCATGGCATGAAAATGGTACGCACTGACCGGAGGAATTGATGGCACTCCCATTACGAAATGGGTCAACCACGACAAGTCAAGATTTTCCAAGCACTGGGAATAGTCTACTCCGAGGACTCGTAGTGGTTGCTAGAAGGGGGAAGATGTCGACACTAAAATTTTCCTCCATAATTTCTATTTCATTAATGTATGTATTAGGAATAGGATGTTGTTAAGTATAATTAGTAGTAGCGTCTGATAGAAGATAACGGCACCGTCAGTACGGTGTCGCCAATAATGTGGAGTACGGTAACAATCAAAGTACAATAGGAATGTTGTAAAAAGTAAATATTTGTCGTAAGTGGTCCGATAATGTTAAAATGTCAAAGTTTGGGTAATTAGAGAAGTAGGGTCTACATGATTAGGAATTAGAATATTATATTGGTAATAAGGACAAGGAGTGAGGTCATAAATATTTTGTGTATTTTATTTGTAAAAAGTCTAAAAATGTGGAACCCATGTAAAATGATAAGGTTTATCTTATCTTAAGAGATAAGCTTACATGTACGTATAAGAGTTAAGGTATGGAATATGATTCGTCAGTAGTGATTTCTTATCCTATCTTAGAGATAGGATGGATAAGCTCTGGAAGTTCTATAAATAGAGAGGCCACCCCCTCATTTAGCATAGAAAGAAGTAGTGAGAAATATCAGTAGGAAGTGTGCAAAGGAAGCCATCAATTAAAGGTGTGTCAAGAAGCCATCAAGAGGTGTAATTGTAAAGTTTCTCCCATAGTCTTGTTGGCAAAGTACCTCATGGGTGAGATTGTAAAAATTTCATGTTAATATTATAATTTACTTTGATATTTCAGATTTGTCATCATTCCGTCTTATCATAGTCGATGGTATTCTTGTGTTCGGTTGTTGTTTTGTTTCCGATTACATCCACCAAACTAAAGGTCAGTGCATAGTAAATAATCATAAAGACGAGGAGTTCCTTTATGAAGAATTATCATAGTGTCGGATTGGTGATGACAAGAAGTACTGCATTTTAATGGGGGATCCCGTCAGTGTAGTAAACAACGAATTTATGATGGTAGTGGCCCGTTGTTACAACAAAGACACAAGGTGTGTCGAAAATGAAAAGGGTGAGGTCATAATCAACCTCACTGCCTGGCACTTCGAAATCATGCTAGGAATCCTCACCACCAACACTTTGTGGCTGTAAGCCAAGAGGACTACACCAAGGCATGGGAGGACAATGAAGACAAGTGCATGCAACTGATGAACAAAGTGTACTTGAAAACAAGAAGGTAATAACTAGATGGCCACAGGTTATTCACCGCAGTGACTTCTCCGAGGAATCGAGCGACCATCATATTCCTAAGTAGAGTTTTTGGGCTTTCTGACACCCATTACTTTCACAAATGGATGCTCAGGTACCTTGAAACTATGAACAAGAATGTGCCGATCAACGCTTTGAGTAGGCAGAGATCATAAGCAAAGACCATATCCAAACACTCCAACAACTCACCACAACGGGAGGTTCTACATGAACTCCTACGTAGTCTACACCGCAGCCTTGAAAGGGATTATCCGATCAACCGATGCGGGTTTGGCCCCGTAAAGTATATGAGTACTACCCGGATCTCAAGCTAGAAAACAACATCTCACACTTTTACCAAGATCAACGATGCTTTTTCTATGGCATCGTTTTCCTTTTGAGGTAAAATATGACTCATGGTCGGAAAAAGAGCATAGTCACCACAACTGAGAAGTGGGGAGCACTGTTTACCCAATTCCCCACCTTCACCTATCTTAGAGCAGCCAACTTCTTGGGGAACCCACCAAATTACCGAGATATGTTGGCCCCAAGTTGATCTCTGTTGGAGCTGTCCAGATAGCTCATAACCTACCATGAGAAATGTTTGAAGAGAAAGAAGGGTGGAACTCCTTTCCCCCTTATAGTGGGCAGATACACCTGCATTTCTCACCACAAAGCCCGGAAATGTTTGCAAAGCTAGAACTACTCAATCTAAAGCACAACTTCCTGGACGAGGCCCACTTTTGATCCAAGGAATTGCCTTCCCAAGGTAAAACTTGATCCAATCCACATTCCACAGATTGAGGACATCTATATCGACCTGTATCATGAGGTCGAACTTAGAAGGAAGGACCACTCCCGCTTAGCTTTGGCAGAGATTGTTCAATATGGTGTGGCCATTGTTCCAAAGGGTTATCAAACTACCGATCAAGAAGTTGATCAGGTGTATCTGGACACAGATGGAGACAACTGGCCATTTGCCATAATTGATAGACAAAATCACCCTAGACTATCAAAGAAAGGGTCAAGGAAACATTGCGAGGACATAACACCGGTGCGAATGAATGGGATTATCTACCTCGGAGTAGATTTCACTATGTCCCCATTGGGAAACACACCTATCAAGCCAAAGCATCTACCTAAGGGTAAAAGCAAGGACAAAGAGGGTGAATCAAGCTCTTCTCAAGAAGAAACTCCTGAGATCCCTCCTTCCGCCACACAAGAACAAGTTGTAAGTCTATTATCCCCAGAGAAAGAGGCAGCGGAAGGTGTTCCGACGGGCACATCCACTCAGGGGTGTCGCCACTACTACAACTACTGAGGTCCCTTCTGTCCCTTCTCCCTCTCTCCTCCTTCCTCCTACTCGCATGACCTAGACGACCATTCCTTTTGGTCGTATCCTCTCCCCATCTTCTAATGTTCCCCCTTCCTCATCATCCATCTTCTCTTCTCTCACGAGCTGTCCCCACCATTTCTTCTCTCATCTCTCGCCTCCCTTCCACTCTCGTGCCTACCTCCCCGCAGATCCCTTCCTCCCATGAGCACTTTCTCGCCTCCCACTCGATGCCACCACCAAGTGTCTCTACCCATTTTCCCTCATCCACTCCAACCTCCCCTCTTCTACATCTAGTCCTGTTCCTTAAGTCCAGCAATGGATCTCCCAAAGATCTAAGCCAACAAAAGAGGAAAGTCCCTATCACACCGATGGACTTCTCCGTCATCCCAGCAAAGGGGGCCAAGAAGCAAAAGCCTATAACCCGCTTCTCTAAGAGTGCATCGGGAGAAAGAGTAATGGAGATCGCATATCCCGATCCTTTAAAGGGAAAAAAGGATCTGTCTCCGACATATTATACAGTGACTCAAGTCATAATGGGACGTCTTCTGAAAGTCTTCAAGGAGAGGCCCTATCTGCGGTGGATGCCCTTTGCAAGAAGCTTCAAGAAGCAAAGGAGGAGAAGAGGTTACTAAAAGAACAAAACAAACATCTTCTCCACGCCCCGTAGAAATGGGCAGTGCACCTCCTACAACTACCACCGAAACTCCCGAGCTCTTAAGCCAGGACAAGATAAACGAGTACGCCAAACTTGGTGAACAAGGTATGGTATTTTCCACCTGGAGGGATCAAATCCTCAAAGACAGCGAGGAGGTAATATTCAAGTTCACCGAATTATATCAGAATATCAGTCGGGAAAACAAAGAGCTCCACGCGATCGCGGGACCTATTTCCGAAGAGTTGGATCATGCAAGGTCAGCAACATGAAACATTCTAGAAAATTCTCAATTGCTCAACTGATGATCTAGTGAAATTCAGCATTTTCAGTCACCCCAGGGTACCCAACAAGATCCTTGCTGCATTGGATTACCGAGTCGACCAGATGGAGTTCATCCTGGAAAAGATTGATAAAGTCAAGGAGGAAGCCCTAGATGCAATGCATCAAATGGAGAAAATTGTTCTAAGAATGTCTCCAGGCTTGCTTACTCATTTTGCCTTGAGGAAGGCAGACGAAACTATCTGGATCTTTAAAGAGATCATCTCAAAAGGGTTAGGGCCAGAAGCCACTTTCGACACCGAATGTATCAACAACCTTCTAGCTTGCCGTGATTTTGTGGGTTTCCTGATGGAGGTAGGCAATGAATATTTCAAGCTCCCTGAAAAACTCAGAGATGAGCGGGAGACTTGTGAGGTCATCGGTGATCATACGAAGGGTCCTACCCAAGATCAACTTCAGCCCATGATCAGTAAATTCATGGAATATCAAACCTGGCCCACATCACCTCTCGAGGAGCAAAGCAGAAGCAAGATACCCTTCCACCACAAGACGACGATCAATAGCTTTCTTCCTCTTGGCTTCTTTTTTGTAAATATCTAAGAGTATGTTGGTACAAATGATGACCTCATCCATGTTACATCATGGGATGTTGTCATCCACTGTTGTCCAAAGTCAACATTGACTTTTAGATATTTTGTAGATTAGTTTAGTTGTTGTTGCCTTTTTCCTTCTCTCTTCTCCTTCTTCTATATATACTTGATACTTGTCGTATGCCAAGTAGTGGATACTTTTCGATGAAAAATAGAAGTAAGAAGAAAAGACTTTGAGCTTTTGTAATAGAAGAAAATATTAATACAAATATTAAGACTTTGTGCTGAATATGTGTGTTATGAGCATTTTAATCTTTCTTATGTCAGATTTATGTGTTTATTCTGTTGAATCTATCTCTACTTTTTTGTCATTTATTCATCAATATTGCTTTGTTCGCTTATGCAAGTAGGTTCGGCTCATTTACTACCACCCAAAACATAGACCCTCCGACATTTCGCTTTGAATTCATTTCTTTTCTCCCTTTAGATCTATTCTATCTCCCCACCTCGTTTCTTTCCCTTCTTTTCACAGTTGGAAATACCTCTACTGGGATGAGATCCCAACCCCGAAGGTAGAATATTGTGAGACTTGCACAGATTCCTGCTGGTAGAATAGCAATAAACCAATTTTGCTTTGTCGACTCAAAGAGGGGCTATTCCCGCACACCGTTGGCTGCCTATCCATAGATCTATCCACCCGATGATTTTCTGACCAACAATTTTTGGTGACTCACTGGGACCAAACAGATCTACTAGATCTATGGTATTGGTATGATATAAAATCGAAAAATCAAGAATCACTTCTGCTTGCAAATTTTAACTTTTTGTTCAAAATCCAATTTTTTTGCAAAAGTGATCCGAATTGAAAATTTTTATTCAGTGATCCATAGATCGGACTAGTTAGAGATCTTTAGTTCACTGAATTTTCACGAAAACCTCAGTATTTTCCGTAGATCCGAGTTCTTGACCGCTTTTGTAAAATTTCAAACCCTTGCCAAAAGTCAACTCTAAGATCTGAAAATCAGCCTACTAAGTTGGCCATTATTTTATCCCCATTAACATTTGTCATTAAACCGCAATCGGTTTTCAAAAGAAGGATAAAATTAAATATTTAGAAAAGTACATGCTGCTGGTTTTTGTCAAAAAATTCTGAAAATCAGCAAGTACAACCAAAAAGAGTGTTTAGGATTTGCTCCAAATATTGCAGATCTAGAAGGTACACTGGCGGGTGAACCTTTCACTCATAGCAGAAGAGCTCGTGGAGTAATCGATCCTACTTTTGATCTACTTCAAAGGCATAACTTCAGTGTTACACCGGCACGCTTCTCATCACTAAGTTCAGCTAGCCGGTCATCCAGAGTGTCTCACCTCCACGAAGGAAGCATCTCTCACAAGGAATATCCTCATCTCTTTGCAGTGCTTTGCTACTTAGTGGAACTGTGCTTCCAGCTCGCGTCCTTTTTCCAGCTGTTCAAATGGCAGTGCCATGGGGAAATGCTATGGGCCCACTCGCTTTGCCACACCCCGTTCATGCACTCCCTCACGAAAACCGGAAGAATTTTCCTAAATTTGATGGTAGCGGGAACCAAAGCACGGATTCACACATATCCACGTTCATCATGTCATGCAGTATCCTAGATGTGACCCATGAAGATGTGTTAGTCCTCCTTTTTCTAGAAACCTTGCAAGGACCAGCAGCGGAATGAATTCAGCATTTACCTGCTGGATCTATTACCAGTTGGGCCACCTTGCGAACTGCATTCGAAGAAAGATATAAGCCTTCGAGAGGATGCGTCGCACTATCCAAGATCACTCACATGAAGAAGGAGGTCAATGAAACCATGTGAGATTTCATCACCTATTTCAATTCACTAATCAATCAGGTTCCGCCTGCCATGCTGCCTACACCAGAAAATCAGAAGTGTTTTTTCATGAACGCCATGAGCTCGAAAGTAAGTTTCTTACTCTTGTAGGAACAGGTCACTACTTTGGTTCTCACCTAGGCTGCTTCCATATGGATTGAAGATAATTTGCTAATATCTGGTGAATTAAAGCGAGAGCCATCCAAGCCGAAATTTTCAGCTCCTTCTCCTACCACTTCATCCGATCCGACATTTCAAAAGATGGCAAATGACTTGCTCGCGTTAAAAAATCGGCCAGCTAAGTCTTCTCCCGGATCTTCATACCGAGATATCCCACGGAGTAATTTTACTTCTAACAACATCTCACAAAGGCCGCGCCTACCTGCAGCTGCTCCACGGTTGGCACTTGAGGCTCCTCCGGTCAATGCTTTAGCCAAATCGAAGAAGAGGAGCAAAATTATGAAGAACCTTCGTCTCAAGGTGAAGATGATCAAGATGTCGGTGAACCGACTGGCGACTCTACTATTGGGTATATGGAATTTGATGAAGAGGAATCTAATGAAGAAGAGGGTACCCAAGGGTATGTAAGCGAACAATCATATGTTGTTTTCACCCGCTTGCAAAGAAAAGAAGTAGAAGTTACTGCCAACATGCAGAAAGAAAAGGTCGTGTCAAAAATTCCTCCAACCATCGCTAAAAGAGGTAGTCCCCTTCCTGCTCAATCTGTTATTAAGTCTTTTCCAAAGAAATATTTTTCTCCTATCTCCCCTCTGAATCAGCCCTTTCATGTTCCTATCAAGACCAGTAATCCTACCCTACCACCGCGAAATGAGGGACTCACTCCTTCATCAACGCAACCCTTGGCCGCGTTTGACATAATTGATCATGCTAAAATGACCAAGATCCAAATGTCTGAAGCCGAGTATCTTCAGTCAAACCCTAGCAGCTTGTAAGATTGACCGAATATATCCAAAGCCAAGTTGTCATAACTACTCAGATCTCCCCAAGAGGAATTCTTCCCACTCCTGCATCTCACATAAATGTTGCCTCGACATCTGTGTCAGGCAAGGTAGAACCTTTCTATCTCTCCCTCCTAATCAATGGCCACAAACTAAGCAACTGCATAATTGATTCTCGGGGCTTCCGATAACGTCATGCCGGCAAAGGTCACCCATGCCTTGGGCCTCACCCTTACCAAGCCTTTTGGCAGATGTTATTCCTTGGAAACCAAGTAGGTTCCGTTGATCGGTCAAATAAAAGACGCACAATCACCTTTGCGGCATTCCCAGAGAAAAGAGTGAAAATGACCGTCCTTGTTGCCGATATTCCAGCAGCATATGGAATTCTATTAGGAAGGATTTTTTGCAGTGAGGTTGGTGGAGAGATTCATATGGACTGGTCTAAGGCTAGAATTCCTATCAATGGTATAATGCAAACATTGGAGCCAAAATCACAAAAGAAGTACTTGGTTACTTACTCCATGACCCCAAAG
This sequence comes from Taxus wallichiana var. yunnanensis, assembly GCA_018340775.1. Taxonomy (NCBI): domain Eukaryota; kingdom Viridiplantae; phylum Streptophyta; class Pinopsida; order Cupressales; family Taxaceae; genus Taxus; species Taxus wallichiana. The sequence continues at coordinate 957,911,455 of CM031239.1, read as the reverse complement.
CCCAAATCCTCTTCGAATCATCAGGAATGGGGAACTATTTCTTGTCTACTGAGTCTGACAAAATGGATGCCCTCGTCTAAGTGGAGGATCTTAACAAGATCTGGACATTACAGTTTGATGGCAGTTGCGCGACTAGTGGGTGCGGTGCTGGAGCCGTGCTAATATCTCCCGAAGAAGAGATTATTCCTCTCTCTTTCAAGTTGTAGTTTTTCAACACGAATAATACTTCCGAGTATGAATCTTTGTTACTTGGCATGCAAGCCACAAGGAAAGAGGAATCAAAAATCTGAAATTACAGGGTGATGCGAGTTAGTCATAAATCAAGTTAAAAGGGTATACCAAGTAAAGAATGAAAGACTCAGACATTACCGTAACGCGGTATGGGATAGCATCGAGGAGTTTGACTCTTTTTCAATAAAATCCATTCTGAAAGCTCAGAATGACATGGCCGACTCATTAGCCATCTTAGCATCCCTCATGATCCCCACTCAGGTTTGAAAATGACACATACACCATTGAGGTGGTTTTCCACCCAAGCATGCCAGACAATTCTCAGCATTGGTAGGTATTCAACGATGACAATCAACTTATCACCTTTCTGGAAAAGGTGAAAAATTTTAGTGAGCTTCATTTTGAAGGATCCACTTCCGCATGCTATGATTCTATTACGATCGAGACGGGAATCAAGGAAGCGACGGCATAAATCAGCCCAAAGGAAATAAAATTCCGAAAGGCCTAGTTTCTCTAGAGCGTTTGTTCGACAGGCACGATCGTTTTGTCAAGAAGAAAAGGCGAGATGATCCTAACTCCTCCCCAGAAACCGAACCGGTCAATCTAGGTTCGGTAGAACATCCGTAGTTTGTGAACATTAGAAAATGTTGCACACCCGAAGAAAAGTAGAAATTCATCAAATTGCTAAAGAAATACATGGATGTATTGACGTGGTCCTATGCTGATCTAAAGTCTTTCAAGCCAAAAGACGTCCAACATGACATCTCGTTGAAAGAGGATGTCAAACCCTTTCACCAGAAATAGAGGCACTATAATCCTAAGGTCTCAGGTACTATCCAGGCTGAAATTTAGAAGATACTGGATGCAAGGATCATTTTTCCTATCCATCACAGTACTTGGGTGGCAAACATTGTGCCAGTACGCAAGAAGAATGGTGAGATACGCATATGTGTGGACTTTCGTAACTTGAATCAAGCATCCTTGAAGGACAACTACCCACTTCCCATAATGGATCGGTTCTAGGCAAGAATCGGATCAGAAATGTTGTCCATGCTTTATGGTTTTTCAGGCTACAATCAGATTGAAGTCTTGCCCAAAGACCAATTCAAAACAACTTTCACTACCCCTTGGGGTACATTCACTTATAACAGGATGCCTTTTGGTCTAACCAATGCCGGCGCCACTTTTCAGCGGGCCATGGACTTCACGTTCAAAGGTATGATGGGAAAGGTCATCGTAGTCTACTTGGATGACTTAACTGTGTTCTCTAAACAGCAAAATGATCATTGTGATCATTTGGAGCAAGTATTAATTAGATGCTAGGAACATGGGATCTCCCTAAATCTGAAAAATTCTATTTTCGGAGTCACAGAAGGAAAGTTGCTGGGACATGTTGTTAGCAAAGAAGGGACGAAGATAGATGCCGAAAGGGTTAGGGCTATTCAGAGCCTTACTTTACCCACAAGCAAGACCGCATTCACTCTTTCTTCGGAAAGGTGAATTTTCTCAGGCGCTTTGTTCCCGACTTTGCTGAAAAGACTCGCTACATATTAGACATGATGAAAATATCACCAAATTTCTGGTGGAGCGAAGAAGGAAAGAAGTCATTCGAAGATATAAAAGCCTCCGTCACTCACGCACCAGTCCTGGTATGTCCCGATTTCTCCAAAGATTTTATCATGTATAGCTATGCATCTGAGCATACTGTATCGAGCCATCTTAATGCAAAAGAATTCTGAAGATGTTGAATCCCCAATTGCATTCATGAGCTCTCCTCTCAAGCCTCACAAATTAAAGATGTCTCAGTTGGAAAAGCATGCCTTTTCCATGGTCAAAGCAGTCAAGAACTTCAGGTATTACATTCTAAATTCTCACACAATGGTACTAGTCCCTGACACGATAGTCAAGTCAATCCTAACTCAACAGAGTTAGGAGTTTGTGAGGAAATTGATTGCAAAATTCCAGGAGTATGACCTAGATATGAAACCATCCAAGTTGGTAAGGGGCAAAGGCCTATGTTAGCTTATGGCTGAAAATCGAAATTTAGAAGACCCTGAGGAAAAGGATGATTGCACCAAGGGAGCACAAAGCCAGTTGGAGGAAGCCGATTCTCTACCCATGGTTCTATTTATCGCCACCAACTGACGAATGGTATTCTGATATCACTTTCTTTCTCACTTATGGTGAGTGTCCAACTCATCTAACTTCAAAGGAGAAACGTGCTATAAAGCTCAGAGCAGCCAGATATGTCATTTGGGATGACTATTTATACAAACGTGGAATAGATGGAATCTTCTTGAGATGTGTTGACAAGCCACAGTATAAAAAACTACTGGAGAGTTTTCATGATTCAGCTTGTGGTGGTCACTTCTCCTCTTCCATGACGGCACACAAGATCATTCGGCCATGTATTATTGGTTGATGTTGTTCCAGATATGGCCACCTAGGTGGTGAAGTGTGAGCTCGCCAACAATTTGTCAAAGAAGCCAAAACTCGCTACTTTTCCCTCAGGCCGGTTGTTATTGATGAACCATTCAGACAGTGGGGAATTGACTTTATTGGAGCACTCCATCCCCAATCAAGTGTTGGACATAGTTATGTCTTGACAGCAATAGATTACTTCACCAAATGGGTGGAGGCCATACATGTCAAGCATGCCACTTTCGAGGTCATTTGTAGTTTCATCAAAGAGAATATCATTGTTAGGTTTGGCATTCCAAGCAAGATTGCTGGTGATAATGCTTCCAACTTCTCCTCACGAGAATTTGTTGGCTTTTTCTATGAACACGGGATAACCTTGGACCACGCCTCGGATTATTACCCCCAAGGAAATGGTCATGCAGAATCTAGTAATAAAAACCTAGTGACCATCATACAGAAGCTAGTTGATAAGAGTCAGCGGACGTGGCACAAGTCATTGTGCAATGTTTTGTGGGTGGACTGCCTTACTCCCAAAATGTCTCTCGGTATGTCTCCTTTTCAAGTGTTATATGGGATCGACACCGAACTTCCCATCTCTACGAGTTCCCTTCTCTACGCTTGGCACGAGCAATTGAAGATGAGACTTTTCAAAATTCCCTTGAGAAGAGAATCATGTATCTATCAAAGCTCAAAGAAAAAAGAGTAAGAGTAGTCGATAGGATCACCAAACATCAGAATCAAGTTAAGAGATTGTTTGATAAAAGAGCTAAGCAAAGAGATTTCCAAGTGAGATATCTCGTCCTTTTCTAGGACAAATGAAGAGAGCCGAAGGGCATTCATGGGAAATTTGATTCTCTATGGAGGGGGCCCTTCAAGATCAGGCAACTCAATGGAGAAAATAGCTTCTATCTCTCGTATCTAGATGGAACTGATCTCCCACTTCCTTATAGCGGGAAACATCTCAAAATATTCAGGAAGTAGAACTTTCTCTCTTCCTTGTATAGTTTTTGTGGTCATGTGTTTGCTTTCATCCTCGCCCTTGTTTTTTGACCCTGTTACCCAATGGATAGGCACATGTTAATCTGGGTTTCTCTACCCTTGAGCTTTGCTCAAAGATAGTCCTAGAAAGAGCAAACAATTGTTATCCTCGTAAAATTGATGATGGAAATTTTACAGTAACCATACCAAAATTTTGTCCTGGTCCTCGTCAAGGACCCCTCTCGCATTCGAACATTACAAAAACCCTTTTCAGGAAATCTAGTTCTCCAAACTTAGTCATTTTGGTCCTTTTTGGCTGGGCGCACCTTTTGTATGTGTAACACAGACTAAATTGGTGCCCACTTCATTTCCTTTGGTGGATATGTTGACACATCAATTGTTGCGCCTTCCCGTGATGTGCCAAGGCGCATGCGCCTTCATGTTAACAACTAAATTGTTGCGCCGTGTTTTGGTGCACCAAAGGGCACAAGGAATGAAGTGTTGACATTCGTAAATTTGTGCCATAGTGCAAATATTTCCATGTTGACACGCGTTTATCCACGCCAAAGGGCGCAAAGTTTTACGTGTTGACACATGTTTTGGTGTGCCCCTTGAAAAAGTGGTCAGGCGCATTTATTTCACTTTCACCTATATATAGGCACACCCGCCCAGTCACTTTCACAATTGAAAACACATGATAAATTTATTCCTCTACACCTGTCAGCTGCCCGTCCTCCTCGTATCACGTTCGTGGACCTCGCTTTGTCTCTCACATTCTATATATTCCGGGTAGGTGGTTCTTACTCCTCTTGTGTTTTGTTTTGATTGTTTGTGTGGTAGGATACAATGGATCTGTGAAACCATGAAAACCCCCCTCTTGTTCTTGCAAATCTTTCTTCCCAAGCCGTTTCCATCCTTTTTCCAGATCTGCTGCCAAGAGGGCTCTGCCTCGAAAACAAATCCAAACCTCTTTGCTATGCTTCCTTCACCACTTGAATCAATATGAAATGTAGCCTAAAGATCACAAATCTATCAGAGAAAAAAGAGAACTTGAAAAATTGTTTCCGTGCTATATTTTCCCCTTGGTGCAATCGCCACCCTTGCAACAAGAAACACAATCGCGCCTATGGCACACCGACCTTGATTGCAACACATAAGCTCCCTGTGCTATATATAAACCAAGTAAATCCTAAACGGCGCAGGCACATCCCCGCTTACAACAACAAAATGCCATGTAATTTTCCTCTACACTGCGCGCCAAAGTCCCCTTTTGCACACCTAAAGTTAGTGCTACACGCAATAAACTTGCACCCTTTGGCACACCAAACTTCCATGTTACATGTCAAATACTCACGCTATTGGTGCACCCTACCCCCGTGCAACACCAAGATTATTTACGCCTACTAATAAACCGTATATAACGGTGCAGCGCATCCCCGCTTACAATAACAATAATGTCATATGCAAAATGCTTGCACCCTACGCCCTTTGGCACTGATTTATTCCTTGTAACACTCTGTTTCTTTGTACGATTCTTCTAACTCTACAACCTGCAAGTGTCCTTGCGCCCTGTGCCCTGAGGCCTTAAAATTGCTAACTCCTCATTCTGTAGTGCTTTAATGGAAGATCTGACAGCTAATATGGATTTTTGGCGTTGGGCTTCTCTTCTTATTCTTGTACATCAAAAATCGAACTCGAGCCACATATGTTTACATCAAGCAAGAGGCCAACCAAGTCAAAGGGTAAGGCTAAGCTTACAGAGGAAGAGATGAAGTATAAATATCAGAGGGTCAGGATGCCCGAGTCCCATGGAAGAATGTGACCTGGACATTAGAGACTCCGAACTCGGTCACATCGACATGGAGGATTTCGGGCCAGAACAAGGAGGGTCATAGGAAGTCCTCGATGGACAAGTTCTAGGTAGGCGTAGTGGATCGAACATTTTGCTAGGGGATCCCCATCAGTGTAGTAAACAATGAATTTATGATGGTAGTGGCCCGTTGTTACAACAAAGACACAAGGTGTGTCAAAAATGAAAAGGGCGAGGTCATAATCAACCTCACTACCTCGGCACTTCGAAATCATGCTAGGCATCCCTCACCACCGACACTTTGTGGCTATAAGCCAAGAGGACTGCACCAAGGCATGGGAGGATAATGAAGACAAGTGCATGCAACTGATGAATGAAGTGTACTTGAAAAACAAGAAGGTAATAACCAGATGGCCATAGGTTATTCACCGTAGTGACTTCTCCGAGGAATTGAGCGACACCATCACATTCCTAAGTAGAGTTTTTGGGCTTTCTGACACCCATTACTTTCACAAATGGATGCTCAGGTACCTTGAAACTATGAACAAGAATGTGCCAGATCAACGCTTTGAGTGGGTAGAGATCATAAGCAACACCATATCCGAGCAACTCTAACAACTCACCACAACGGGGAGGTTCTACATGAACTCCTACGTAGTCTACGCCTTCAGCCTCGAAAAGGGATTATCCGACTCTTGAACCGATGCGGGGGTTTGGCCCTGTGTAAAATATATGGGTACTACTGATCAAAGCTGAAAACAACATCCCGTAGTTTACCAAGATCAACGATGCTTTCTTCTATGGCATCGTCTGCCTTTTGAGGCCAAATATGACTCATGGTCGGATGACCAAGAGCATAGTCACCGCGACTGAGAAGTGGGGAGCACTGTTTACCCAATTCCCCACCTTCACCTATCTCAGAGCGGCCAACTTCTTGGGGGAGCCCACCAAATTGCCGAGATATGCTGGCCCCAAGTTGATCCTGTTAGAGCTATCCAGATAGCTCATAACCTACCATGAGAAATGTTTGAAGAGAAAGAAGGGTGGAACTCCTTTCCCCCTTACAAGGTGGATACACCTGCATTTCTCACCACAAAGCCCGGAAATGTTTACAGAGCTAGAACTGCTCAATCTAAAGCACAACTTCTGGCGAGGCCCACTTTTGATCCAAGGAATTGCCTTCCCAAGGTAAAACTCGATCCAATCCACATTCCATAGATCGAGGACATCTATATCGACCTGTATCATGAGGTCGAACTTAGAAGGAAGGACCACTCCCGCTTGGCTTTGGCAGAGATTATTCAATATGGCGTGGCCATTTTTTCAAAGGGTTATCAAACTACCAATCAAGAAGTTGATCAGGTGTATCTGGACATAGATGGAGACAACTAGCCATTTGTCGCAATTGACAGGACAAAAGTGCCCCCTGCACTATCAAGAAAGGGTCAAGGAAACATTACAGAGGATAGAACACTGGTGCAGAATGAATGGCCTTATTTACCTCGGAGTAGATTTCACTACGTCCCCATTGGGAAACACACATGTCAGGCCAAAGCATCTACCTAAGGGTAAAAGCAAGGATAAAGAGGGTGAATCAAGCTCTTCTCAAGAAGAAACTCTTGAGAGCCCTCCTTCCACCGCACAAGAATAGGTTGTAAGTCTAGTATCCCCATAGAAAGAGGAAGCGGAAGCTGTTCCCGACGGCACATCCACTCGTGGTGTCACCACTACTACAACTAATGAGGTCCCTTCTTCTCTCCTCTCCTCCTTCCCCTCCTCACGTGACCCAAATGACCATTCCTTTGGTCGTATCCTCTCCCCATCTTCTAATGTTCCCCTTCATCGTCATCCATCTTCTCTTCTCTCATGCGAGCTGACCCCCACCATTTCTTCTCTCATCTCTCAACTCTTTCCACTCCCGTGCTACCTCCCCCGCAGATCCCTTCCTCCCGTGAGCACTTTCTCACCTCCCTCTCGATGCCACCACCAAGTGTCTCTACCCATTTCCCTCATCCACTCTAGCTCCCACCTCTTCCTCCTCTCGGTCTCATTTCCTTAAGTCCAGCTGGATCTTCTAGCATTTGAGCTAGAAAAAGAGGAAAGTCCCTATCACACCGATGGAATTCTCCGTCATCCTAAAGCAAGGGGGCCAAGAAGTGAAATCCTATAACCCACTTCTCTTAGAGTGCATCAGGAGAAAGAGTAATGGAGATCGCATATCCCGATCCTTCAAAGGGAAAAAAGGATTGTCTCCGATAGATTATATAGTAACCCAAGTCACAATGGGGATGTCTTCTGAAATTCTTCAAGGAGAGGCCCTATCTGCATGGTGGATGCCCTTTGCAAGAAGCTTTAAGAAGCAAAGGAGTAGAAGAGGTTACTAAAATAACAAAACAAACATCTTCTCCATGCCCTGCAGAAAATGGGCAGTGCACCTCCTACAACTGCCACCGAAACTCCTGAGCTCCTAAGCCAGGACAAGATAAATGAGTACGCCAAAATTGGTGAACAAGGTATGGCAGTTTCCACCTAGAGGGATCAAATCCTCAAAGACAACGAGGAGATAATAGTCAAGTTCACCGAATTATATCAGAATATCAATCGGGCGAACAAAGAGCTCCAGCGATCGCAGGACCTATCTCCGAAGAGTTGGATCATGCAAGGTTGCAACACGAAACATTCTAGAAAATGCTCGACTACTCAGTCAATGATCTGGTGAAATTCGGCATTTTCAGTCACCCTGTGGTACCCAAAGAAGATCTTTGCACGTGTTGGATTACCGGGTCGACCAGATGGAGTTCGTCTTGGAAAATATTGATAAAGTCAAGGAGGAAGCCCTGGATGCAATGCATCAAATGGAGCAAATTGTTCTGAGAATGTCTCCAGCTTGCTTACTCCTTCTTTCACCTTGAGGAAGTCGATGAAACTATCTAGATCTTTAAAGAGATCATCTCGCAAGGGTTAGGGCCAGAAGCCACTTTCGACACCGAATGTATCAACAACCTTCTAGCTTGCCATGATTTTGTGGGTTTCCTGATGGAGGCAGGAAATGAATATTTCAAGCTCCCTGAAAAACTTAGAGATGAGAGGGAGACTTGTGAGGTCATCGGTGATCATACGAAGGGTCCTGCCAAGATCAACTTCAGCCCATGATCAGTAAATTCATGGAATATCGACCCAGTTCCACATCACCTCTCTCGAGGAGCAACAGAAGCAAGATACCCCCTTCCATCCACAAGACGATGATGAATAGCTTTCTTCCTCTTGGTTTCCTTTTTTGTAAATATCTAAGAGTATGTTGGTACAAACGATGACCTCATCCATGTTGCACCATGGGATGTTGTCATCCACCAAGTTGTCCAAAGTCAACATTGACTTTTAGATATTTTGTAGATATTTTGTAATTAGTTGTTGGTTGCCTTTTGCCTTCTCTCTTCTCCTTCTTCTATATATACTTGGATACTTGTCGTATGCCAAGTAGTGGATACTTTTTAGATGAAAAATAGAAGTAAGAAGAAAAGACTTTGAGATTTTTGTAACATATTAAGAAAATATTAAGACTTTGTGCTAAATATGTGTGTTATGAGCATTTAATCTTTCTTATGTCAGATTTATGCGTTTATTCTGTTGAATCTATCTCTACTTTTTTGTCATTTATTCATCAGTATTGCTTTGTTCATCTATGCAAGTAGGTTCGGCTCTGTTTACTACCAACCCAAAACATAGACCCTCTGACCTTTCTGCTTTGGAATTCATTTCTTTTCTCCCTTCAGATCTTTTCTATCTCCCCACCTCGTTTCTTTCCCTTCTTTTCACAGTTGGAAATACCTCTACTGGGATGAGATCCCAACCCCCGAAGGCAGAATATTGTGAGACTTGCACAGATTCCTGCTGATAGAATAGCAATAAACCGCCACTTTGCTGACTCAAAGAGGGGCTATGCCCTGCACACTATTGGCTTGTCTATCCATAGATCTGTCCACCTGACAGATTTTGGACCAAAACTCTACTATGGATTTTTTTCAAATGTATCCCTTTAAAAAGAACAACTTCAAGATCATTTTTGGTCCGGAAAATCTACTTGTACACACATGGGAATAAATCTCTCGAGTAGAGGATTCCCATTTTCAACTTCTCAGAACAACAAAACTTTTTGTTCTTCAAGCAAGAAGGAATAGAGGAACTCATTCTATATGTAGACACCAAAATTATGTCACACTCCCCTTTTGGTCCATCGTCAAATAAACACCATTCATCACATTCACCTAGTCATGGCCCCCTTCACCCCACTAATATTAATTTAATTAATTTAATTCATTATCCTCACAATATTTATTATTTAAATATCTTAATTTAGATAATGCCCACACTTACACCTCACCTAGACACCTCACCAAGCCAACTCACCCTAAGACCTATTCTTAGTAAGTTGTCATAACTAACTAAGACTTACCCAAACCCTAAAAATCAATGCCTACATTCCCTCTAACCACATTCCCACATGTTGACAAGAAGCTTCTAGTCTGATCCGCGGTGAATGACATGAGATCCCAAAAAATCAAGGGGATCTTGCCTAGTTTAGTAAACCTAGAAAATCCTGCCTTGACCGATGTTGGTTACCCCTAACCGTCACCAATTAATTCAAAACCGCAGTCGGCCACATTTTAATCTTGAAAACAACCTTATTTTCAAGGTTGGTAAACATTGGGAATTTTCCTGAGAGATAAGACATCTTTTTAGAGCAAGTTTCCGTAAGAACACGCATGCAAGGAAGGAGATCAAGCATTTTCTCTTACACATGCATCCAACAATCACCTAAAGAATCATCCAAAGACTCACCCCAAAGACATATTTGATCGGACCAAACAAAAGGGAATGCACATGTAGGCCATGCTGGAGTTTTCCAATGTTTGGTGATCCTCAACAACATTCAACCTCTTACCAACACCTTCATCCATCACTCACAAGCACCCAGAACCAGATTTCAAGTAAGTAGAACAGTTTACTCCTCTGGTTCATTCATTTCATCATTGTATTGTCATCCTTTGTTCTCTTAGCCACCCATTGACCTCCTTTAATACTCACCCCTCCACATACCCGTTAAAACTCTACCAAACCCCATCCAAATATCCTAATACCTCATTCTAGCCAACCAAGTCCTTTGTGCAATCATAAGGGAGACCCAAAGCTCATTTTGTGGCATTCCCAGTTTTCCACAATAACCGACACGAGTTCTCCCTAACCGGCATCGGTCACCCTTAATCAAGCGCGGTATTTGTATTTGCTAATACGGCCCGAACAACAACCTACCCTATCTATTCTCACATCACCCTTAATCACCTTTGACCTACTCCGAGACCTCTCACAAACTGCGAGAGAGAACCGTAACCAACTACTTGACTTTCGATCTTATTTTAACCTATCCTGTTAGATTAGATCTTTGTTATTGTGTTTTTAATGAGATACCTAAATCATTTCATTTACAATAGGATTTACTTCATTAGCATCATTAAATTATTTTAAACAAGGATGAAAACCGTGCTCAGGAAGTATCACACTTCCCGGATCTAGCACATGCTAGGTAGTTCACTACACATATTGTTTAACTCTTTTTGGTGGTCTTGTGTTCCATTTCAGGTAGTTCCTCCTAGCCAAAAGGAAGCTCTCATGATCATCTGTGGATTCAAAATTCATACACGTGTAACAACCTAACAACTAGCATTTCAAAAGGTATTCCTCCTACGCCCATTACCCTATCCATTTCATCAATATTTCAAAGAAACGTCTAAGAATCAGGTGAAACATTTTAGCATGCCCAATGGGACCTTTCGGGGTTCCTTGCATTTTATTCATTCCTAGGAAAAGTTGTGTGTTTGTTTCCCTTCTGAAAAGCATGCACATTAATTTTCTTCCTTGGTAACCCTCTTTTCTTTCTATTTGCTCTAAAAGAAACCTTTCTTTTAGTGTACTTAAAAAGAATCATTTCTTCTTGTTTTCTACATTTTAGTGAAAAAGAATCCCTCTTCCTCTTCATCCATTTGTGTCATCGAACTTCATATTTCAATTTGGGCTTAAAATAAGTGCATTGCATTCTAATTTATCGCATTAGCTCACATTAATTGAGGGCAACCTATACGCTAGAAGTCATTCCCAGCTGATGGTTGAAAAATGAATCATAGAAAGCACATCTCTCTCTCTCTCTCTCTAAGTCTTGCCACATTGCACAAATTCAAAACAAATACATATTCTTAAACAACATCTTTCTTGGGAATGTTTGTCAATGATTGCACTGATATGAGGATTGGTAGGTACTCCCCAGCTCACTGCTCTGTTGAGTCATACTTCAGAGTGAAGCCCGCCCCCACCATAACATACCCAAAACCTCACCTTTTAGATCTCCTTTTTTGTAGGAAGCCATCCTCACCAAAAACTCTATTTTACAGTTCATGAGTCAATCCTTAAATAGCATAAGCTAAACAAACATAATAGAAAAGGCACTCTTAGGATCACATTTTTCTTAGTGTTTCTGTTTGGCTTGCATTTTGAGGTGAGAGGTCACGTTCTTCATTTTTATTTTTATCCTTGCACATGCTCCTCATCATAGTTGGTGTATTCCGGCTTCATCTGAGTGTGTCCTGACCATATTCTCATCATTCTCAAAATTTTGGGTCTGATTCCACATCAAATTTTAATTCACAACCATTTTTCTTTCATCATTGTTTCAATTTCACAGTGACAGGTGTCAGTCCAAAGACCTTTTTCGGTTACCCCTAATTGCCATCGGTTATAGCCAACCGGCATCGGTTCACTGTCATTTTGGTTAACCTACCCAAAAGGGACATGTATTCACCTTATTCAACTTTTCAGAGTCCCTGTCACCATTATCATTCCCGTTGACCTTGTAAAATTCATCAGGTTTGGCATACCTATCAGATTTGACCTTACACCTTGTTTTTGACTCACTGTCCATTTCTCATAGTAACCGGCCGTAGTTACCTGTGACCAAAGTGTCGGTTTACCCTAACCAACATCGGTTATCCTATACCTCTTTCTAGCCAACATTTCATACCTAGTCCACTTTTTACTGCCTATTTCACTTGTTCCTACTGTTTTTTTATGTCATTTACAGAGAAGCAACCCAACCTAATCAGTACTTGTTCACATGGTGCTGACCTAAAGACAAGCAAGCACACTCGTATTCCACACAAGTTGTTAACCACTCCCACCTAGTCCTTCACCACCTTCCATTTTATCACCCGCCATGGATCCTATCCAACCTATCACTATCGCTACCGGAGATGAGGAGTTCACATGAATCCTTGACTAAAACCCTGCCACCTTACAATTTTACCTTTCCCACTCATCCACTCGAGATACCTCGGGTCAGTTGATATACGGCATGCCCGTATCTATCCCCCAACTCTCACTCCCATTCCCGTCAACCCCCATCTAGCTCCATGCTGCCCACATCTACCTTAACCCTGCAAGATCATTTCGTAGCTGTGTCCTATACCCGCTATGACTATCATGTTCATTATATCTTTGACACCCGCCACATCCACCATACCTTCAATAACCACCCAAAACACAACCTCATCCACCCCTAATGTCTTGGATATACCCATAGCTACACTACCACCTCCGGTTTCAGTGACCTCTACCCCTTTTCAGAATTTGGTCCTTTCCATTCCACAATCGTTAGCCCCCATTGCCACTAGGGTTACCACAACCCTTCCACCTCCATATACATACTATCAAGTAGCCTCCTATTTCATCTATTATTCACTCTAGGTACGTACCCCTATTTCACTACCTCCTTCTCAATCTACCTACATGGCAGCACCATATACTGGAATGCCACCCCCGTTACATGCCCAACACCAACCCTCTTACGCTACAGGAGGCACCCAATCATCGCAACCTACCAATGACCTAATCAAATTGATGATGGACAAGATGTAAACATTAGAGGCATCGGTTTCTGGCTCCCGCAATACTCTCACCTATGATGAAATTTGCAACGAGCCCATCCACCCATCCATTCCTATTCATCCATACCCCGTGCATTGGGAGATGCCTAAATTCAACCAATTCAATAGCAAGGAATACCCACAACAACATTTGTGGTCGTTCAAACATGGGTGTTACTTAATCACTCATGATGATGCTTTACTCTTAAGGACCTTTCCCATGTCTCTGACTAGACCTACATTAGATTGGTATAGTGGGTTACCTAGACATTCTATATTTTCATTTAATCAGGTAGCCCAAGCCTTCTTGGATCACTTCTCCATCAATATCATCAAGAAGGTTACAATGACTAACCTATAATCGACGCGTCAGTATGAGGATGAATATATCATAGATTTTGTCGCTCATCGGGCGTAGCTGATTAATCAACTCACCTTCCAATTTCCACAAATAGAAATCATCGAGATCTTCACATGGGCTTTTTTTAGACATATCTCACCAACCTCAGTAGGTTCAAAACTTCCGAGCATTCGATGAAGCATTCACCATGGCACGAAAGCTAGAGATTCGGGCCATCGAAGAGAAGAAAATCCAATTACGCAGTAAGAATTTGACATTTAAGTCGAACGATACCTCTTCTTCTTCCAAACCATAGAATAATTATTCAAAGGCCAAGGGCACCACTAACACAATGGTACTCAAGGCTGGCCTAGCTCATCTATCAAATTAGGCTACCCCTTCATCTAATCTCTCACCCGTCCAGACTTTTCAATTCAGATGAGAACAACAGAAATACACCCCAATTGGGGAACCTTACTCTTCTATCTTAGAAAATCTTATCAAAGCTAGGGCCATCACCCTTCCACCTATAAAACCACACACTGGTTTTGACCCTACTCACCCCATGCCCACATGGTATAAATAACATGACTTCTATAACTATCATCGAGTAAAGGGTCATAGTGATGGCAATTGCATAACTTTCAAAAATATTGTCCAAGAAATGCTCGAGAAATGTGAGTTAATTGTAGATAATCCTAACACACCTACCAATCAAAACCTATATATCTTCAAGAAACCCTTTCCCAATCATGCCCCTTCATTTGATCAAACCGGTGAGACCTCAACTCATGATAGCCATACTGCGAGGTCCATGCTATTTTTAGTGACGCACCTGTTACTTCCCAATTACCCCATATTCCTTCCATAGAGGATATTCTAACCTGAAATCCTCTTTCTGCATTGGAACCTACCTCACCTATTCCTCCACCCATAAAGGAATACCTTTCACCTCCTTCCTCACATGTGGAGGATCCCTTCGCTAATATCGAGACTATTTCACCTTTGGCTTCTCCACCTAGAGAACCGACACCCATAGTACTTCTTCACTCCATGGAGGATACTTGTTTACCTCCTCCACCCACAGAGGAGCACCCATCATCTCCTCCACCTATAGAGGAGCACCCATCATCTCCTCCACCTATCACAAGATCTAGTAGAGATACCTTTGCCTCTAGGTGAGCATTCTCCATCAGCTACCCAAGATCCTGCAGACCTACTTTTGGCTCTCTTACCCACGGAAGCTGAAGCTAACAAATTTCCCATCTCTAAGACACATTTTATGGGAATAGCCATTGGGTCCTCATCAACATCACCTACAAATGTGTCATTCTCACGTTTGGCCGATCGCCTAGATTATGTGGAAAAATCCTGTTATGGGGTGTCTTTTCCTTCTGTTTCAACACAAATGTAGATGTCGCTTGCTGATACTTCCACTATCTATCCAAAAATATTTCACCAATCAAACCGAACACAACCACCTCTATCACAACTTCTTCCACGACACCCATCATACCTCAACACATACCCTTACCCATAATAATACCTACATCTAAATCCGAACCCGCACATACATCATCTTCCTCAACTAAACCTATCACTACCTTAGGGGTCACCCCAATCACCAATCTTACTCATCCACCTATCAAACTAGATTTAGCTACATCCTCCAAATTCAACACTAGACTTACTCCAAAGATCCAAACAAGAACCAAATCCATAGAACTCATACTTCAGCTACACCAATCACACCTGCACCGGTCCCATCCGTCTTAGGACCTCAACTTCCCAACACGGTTAAGAAACTTCCACCCATCAATAAACCAAAAACACAACAGCCCACTCCTTCCTCATAAACCTCTAACCTACCCAAGTGCCCGACACAACTTACACCTACACCTGCAACATCTTTACCACCCATACCTCCAATAACCTCCACAACTTCTTCATTACCCACTACACTTCAATCTCTGTCTCTCACACCCCCTGCTCGACCCACATCATCTACCTTCATAGCACCTCCATTATCCCCGTGGGTAACTCGCCCTCTTCCCCCATCTACTTTTCCCTCTAGATCTCATACACCCATATCACCTTTACCCAAGAAGGTGCAACACAAAAAAAAAATCCGCAACCCTCCAATAAGGTAGTCAAAGCAACCATAAGATCTTCTCAAAATAAGTTGCAGCCATTTTTAAAGCGTGGAGAAAAATTATACGATTCCGTCGATATCTTGTTTGTAGGAAACAAAGCTCATTTGCAAAAGTTATAGCCCACTGAAATTTTCGAGCAACTGGCAAAATTTGGAGTTTTGTGCAGGTTGGACATGTGCATGCTTGCCAAGTGTGTTTCAATCATATTGTGACATGTGGACAATTTGTGTGATGGACTAAAAGTGGTTTTTGGAACACCGGTCTTGGACACTCGTTTGTGGACAAATGGACCCCATTATTTACTGGCTGGGGGCCCTCAGCCAGGTTCGACACACTTGATTATGGAGGGGTGTCTTGGCCTCCTTCTCATATTATCATTATACCAACTTGTGTATATATATGCCTCTAATTGCATTTTTGCTATGCATGTGGGACTAATTGATAAGTGCATATTAAACCAAAGACCAATTCCATATTCCACGCATTTTAACCAATTCCATATTCCACACATTATTTAACTACCTCCATATTCCACGCATTTAATTTAAACCTCCTCAATCATTATTAAAAAAGGCACCTAAAACTATGTCAATGCATATCCATGCACAACACTTATCCATCCACCAAGGTGCCCACATCCCAAGCGGCTAAGGTGGCTCAAAAGCCAATACAAAAGTGCCCCCCTTTGCATTATTAAATGCCTCCCTTCATTCACGCACCCACAATGTGGGATAAACCTCTTGAAATCCACATAAGGAGAAGGAAGTGGAGATATGGGGGGGATTTGAACCATGGTCTCCATGGTAAAAGATAAGAGCTTTGACCACCATGCCACTTCTTGGGAAACATTATATAAGGAGTGTTATTGTATTTGAAGTGATATTCGGGTCTGTGTAAAATATTGAAATGCTCATAACTTGAGCTAGGAGTGGAATTTTGAGGAGAAGTAAAAAGAAACCCTATTATTTTTTTGATAGAGGAAGACTATGAGAAGGTCATAATTTTGTAGAATTATTTGTAAAGAATTATTTTCAAGATTTTAATAGATCGGTCCCATTCAACCGGACCCGGAGACGTAGGCCTCAAGCGCCAAACTCCGTTATCAATTCTTGTGTCAAATTGCTGGTGAATTCTCTTCATTTCTTTAAATATTTGCATAGTACTTGCAGTTTTAATTCTTTTATTAAAAATACAAAAGGATATAATGCTCAATTTTTACATCGAAAATCAATACAAAGCAAAGAAATGTGTGTGCACAATT
Source organism: Taxus wallichiana var. yunnanensis (assembly GCA_018340775.1). Lineage (NCBI taxonomy): Eukaryota > Viridiplantae > Streptophyta > Pinopsida > Cupressales > Taxaceae > Taxus > Taxus wallichiana. The sequence continues at coordinate 957,894,291 of CM031239.1, read as the reverse complement.
GCTAGTTAAATTTGATTTTCAGATCATTGGTATCAGAGCTGGTTTTGACTGATTTTTGGTTCAGATTAACTATTTTTGGATTGCAAGTTGTGTGTTGGATGTTAACAAGGTCTCGATCTAAGAAGGGTGAAGGAGAGTTAGTTGAAGGAGATCCCAAAATTGGTACCAGACGATCTCGAAGTCCTATAATGGCGGATCGAGAGGAAGAAAACTTTCATCAATCATTCCTACAGATGAAGGAAATGGTGGAAGAAATGTACCAAGATAGACAAAGGGAAAAGGGAACTAGAGAAGGTAAGAAAGAAGAAAGCTCTAGTTCTGATATTCCAAAAAGAGACTCTTTAAAATCTGATTTTCCTTCATTAAAGTTAGATATCAAGTTTGAATTGCCTATGTATACTGGAGAGCTAAATGCAGAGAAGTTGGATAACTGGGTCAAGCAGATAGAAGTATATTGCAGGGTTCAGAGAATTGTTGATGATGAAGCAAAGATTCATCTTGGAAACTCTTCGGATGGGTGGCACAACACTCATTTGGTGGGAGAGTAAGCTTCAGGAAGTGGAAGAAACCAAAGGTATAGAAATCACTTCTTGGTCTGAATTTGTTTCAAATCTTAGGCAACAATTTTATCCTCTTGGTTATAAGCAACAAGCTATGATGGATTGGCAAACATTAAGACAAACTAAGGGACAAAGTGTTCAAGAATACACACAAGAATTTAGGAAAAGGGCTCTAATTCTAGGAATTTCCCTAAACACAGAAGAAACACTACTCAAATATATTGGTGGATTGCATAGTTATCTAAGGCATATGATACTTGTTTTAGGTCCTACTAATCTTGATGTAGTATGTGTTCAAGCAACCCATTTGGAAGCACGAGGGAAAATGACAAAGGAGTCCTCTTTCTCTTCTTTTAATCAAAAGAACAAGCAATCTGAAGGAAAAGGTTTGAAAGAACAAGGAAAAGGAAAGGGTAAGCATAAAACAAACTCTACTATTAAGAAGGAAGATGAAAAACCATTTTGTAATCATTGTAAAAAAACCATGATGAGTCTAAATGTTGGAAATTACATCTCGAAAAGAAGCCTAAATGGATGGTTAAGAAAGGAAAAGAAAAGAAAACAAACACTGTAGTGCATGATCTTGGTTCTGATTCAGGTGATGAAACCAAAATCACAGCTATGAGTTTTCAAGGTAAATCAACTCTTTCAATTTCCAACAATAGCACTACAAATGTTGCATCTTCTTCTAGTAAACAAACTATACATGATGATAAGAAAAGGAATGAGCTTTTCCACATTAGAGTAATTTCAAAGCATACAAAAATTGATACTCTTTTTGATAGTGGATCTCAAGCTAATCTAATTTCTGAGGAGGTTGTTAAGAAACTAGGACTCAAAACTAAACCACATCCTAAGCCTTATCCTTTGGGCTGGGTTTGTGATGATGCAAAACTACAGGTAACTAAAACTTGTACTTTCAGATTTTCCATTACAGACAAGTTTATAGATGAGGTTGAATTGGATGTAGTTCCTTTGGATATTTGTGGGGTGGTTTTGGGAAGTCCTTATTTGTATGATCGTAAAGCAATCTTCTATAGGGAAGAAAATAAATATTTGCTTGTAAAGGATGGAATTGAGTTTATTGTTAGAGCTCACCGTGAAAAGAATAATCTATCCTTGGTAACTATAGTCAAATGAAAAGGCTTGTAAACTCAAGCAAAAGTTTTTGTGCTCATGGTGGTCAAAGCCAAAGAAAAAGAACATGAGATGGCTTTTGAGACTTGTGATCTGAAACATAAGGATGAATTGGTAAAAATTGTTTCTCATTTTGATGATGTTTTTCAGGATCCACAAGGTCTACCTCCCAAAAGAGGGGTTCAACATGAGATACAGTTGCTTCAGGATGCACCTCTCTTCCCAATATCGGAATGTACAGGTTGTCAGTAGTAGAGAATGAGGAAATCAAGAGACAGGTAATGGAACTTTTGGCTCAAGGTATAATTCATCCAAGTACATCCCCATGTGGTTCACCAATTATATTGGTTCCTAAGAAGGATGGCACTTGGCGAATGTGTGTTGATTTCCGTGCTTTAAACAAGATTACTATAAAGAATCGTTACCCTCTTCCTAGAATAGATGATTTACTGGATCAATTAAAGAATGCAATTTATTTCACTAAGTTAGACTTAAGAAGTGGTTATCACCAAGTAAGAATTGCAGAAGGTGATGTGTGGAAAACTACTTTTAAAACGAAACAGGGATTGTTTGAATGGTTAGTGATGCCTTTTGGTTTGTGCAATGCACCAACAACATTCATGAGAGTTATGAATGAAATCTTTAGACCATTCATTGATAATTTCGTTATTGTCTACTTAGATGATATTCTTATTTTCAGTAAGTCATGGGATGAACATGTTAAACACATCCAGAAAGTCTTAGATGCACTAAGGAAAGAGAAATTGTATTTGAAGATGTCAAAATGTGAATTTGGAAAAACATCTTTAATTTACTTGGGTTATATTGTAGGAAATGGAGAATTGAGAATTGATCCTGCAAAAATAGAGGTTATTGTGAAATGGCCTAGACCCACTAATGTGATGGAAGTTAGAAGTTTTCTAGGTGCGATTCAAGATCTTGAAAATTTATTGCTAACTTCTCATATATTGCATCTCCTTTGCATGCTTTGACAAGTATTAAACAGTCTTTCAGTGGGGAGGAAAACAACAAAAAGCCTTTGATACACTGAAAGAGAAGATAAGTACCACTCCGATCTTGGCACTTCTAGATTTACAACATTCATTTGAGATTGAGATAGATGCTAGTGACTACGTAATGGGGGCAAATTTTGATGCAGAACAAATGACCAGTGTGTTACCATTCAGAAACCTTTACAAGTGCGGTAAGAAACTATCCAACTTATGATAAAGAGTTGTATGCTTTGGTTCAAAGTGTTAAAAAGTGGAAGCATTATTTAATGGGAAAAGAAACAATTATACATACTTGACCATCAACCACTTCAATACTTACAAACACAAACCAAATTGCAGCAGTCTAGACATTTCAGGTGGATGGGATTTTTGCAACAATTTCATCTTGTAATCAGGTATAAAAAAGGTATTCAAAACAAGGTTGCCGACATGTTATCTAGACCACCAGTGGTAGTAGCATCTATTCTTTTGCAACATAGTTCTTTGGCTCATGTTAGTTACAAGGAACAATATGTAAATGATGTTGATTTTAGAGAAGTGTATGAGGATCTAGTAAGTGGGAAACAAGTAGGAGAAAAATATTATCATTTGCATGAAGGATTGTTATATCATTATGGAAAACTTTGTATTCCAGAAAATGAGCATGTGCATATGATTAGGGAAGCACATACTTCTCTTATTTCAGGGCATTTTGGTATTAGTAAGATAGTTGCACATTTACAGAAATATTGTTATTGGCCTAGAATGCATGAACATGTAAACAGGTATATTAAGGGATGTGTTCTTTGTGCCACAAGCAAGCCAAGTAATAGGAAATTAGGACTTTACACTCCTCTTCCTATTCCAACAAGGCCTTGGGAAAGTGTTTCCATGGACTTTGTAGGAGGCTTTCCCATGACACGGAAGAAACATGATTACTTATATGTGGTAGTGGACAGATTTAGCAAAATGTGTGTGTTGGTTCCATGTACTAAACAAATAACTGGTGAGGAACTACACATTTGTTTTTTCAGTTTGTTTGGGTTCATTTTGGTTTACCTACTTCAATTATATCTGATCGGGATTCTAGATTTCTTGGGGAATTTTGGTCAACATTGTGGGGGTTAATGGACACAAAACTGAAAAAGAGCACTACTTTTCATCCACAGACTGATGGTCAAACAGAGGTTGTAAACCGCACAGTGGTACAATTACTTAGGGGCTATAGTAGCAAACATCCTAAATTGTGGGATGAACATCTTTATTATGTGCAACATGCTTATAATCGTGCCTTACATTCTTCTACTTTGAAGTCTCCATTTGAGACTTGTTATGGATATCTACCTAATTCTCCATTAGATATATATTATGGACATGAAACTATTGTTAATGGTGCAAGTGATTCTGACAAGGCTAAAATATTTGTGCAGAGAATACAACAAGTTCATCAGTATGTCCATGAACAATTGGAGAAAAGTCAGGCCAAGTACAAAGTTAGGCATGATAAACATAGAACTGATCACAAGTTCAAAGTTGGTGATTCAGTTTGGCTTCACATCAGCAAGGAAAGACTGACAGGTGAAGGTAAAAAATTGAAACCTATACGGTATGGTCCATTCCAAATATTGGAAAAAATTGGTAACAACACTTTCGGTTGGATTTACCTCCATATATGCAAATCTACTCAGTTGTAAATGTTGAGAATTTAAGATTGTATGAACCACCTATGATTGTTGATCATGATGATTCTAACATAATGCCTTCCATTGATGATTTTTCTCTTGAGTATCTTGATGAGTTGCAGGAAGACATCATTTTGGACAGGAAAGTAAGAACTTCACGAAGGGGTGATATTGAGTATCTTCGTGTTGGGTTCAAAGGCATGCATCCAAACAAGGCTAAATGGATGGAAACTGGAAAGGTGAGGGAGAAATACCCTCACCTATTCACCAATTAAGTTGACTTTTGGGGTCCAAAAGTTTCTCAGTGGGGAGGAATGATCCAGAGGATCCTCACAGAGAAACACCGATCTAAGATCTTCTCAGAATAAGTTGTAGTCATTTTTAAAGCATGGAGAAAAATTATACGATTCCGTCGATATCTTGTTTGTAGGAAATGGAGCTCGTTTGCAAAAGTTATAGCCCACTGAAATTTTTGGGCAACTGGAAAAATTTGGAGTTTTGTGCAGGTTGGACGTGTGCACGCTTGCCAAGTGTTTCAATCATATTGCGACACGTGGACAATTTGTGTGATGGACTAAAAGTGGTTTTTGGAACACCAGTCTTGGACACTCGTTCGTGGACAAATGGACCCCGCTATTTACTGGTTGGGGGCCCTCAGCCAGGTTCGACACACTTGATTATGGAGGGGTGTCTTGGCCTCCTTCTCATATTATCATTATACCAACTTGTGTATATATATGCCTCTAATTGCATTTTTTCTATGCATGTGGGACTAATTGATAAGTGCATATTAAACCAAAGACCAATTCCATATTCCATGCATTTTAACCAATTCCATATTCCCACATTATTTAACTACCTCCATATTCCATGCATTTAATTTAAACCTCCACAATCATTATTAAACAAGGCACCTAAAACTATGTCAATGCATATCCATGTGCAAACACTTATCCATCCACCAAGGCACCCACATCCCAAGTGGCTAAGGTGGCTCAAAAGCCAATACAAAAGTGCCCCCTTTGCATTATTAAATGCCTCCCTTCATTCACGCACCCATAATGTGGGATAAACCTCTTGAAATCCGCATAAGGAGAAGGAAGTGGAGATATGGGGGGATTTGAACCATGGTCTCCATGGTAAAAGATAAGAGCTTTGACCACCGCGCCACTTCTTGGGAAACATTATATAAGGAGTGTTATTGTATTTGAAGTGATATTTGGGTCTGTGCATGTAAAATATTGAAATGCTCATAACTTGAGCTAGGAGTGGAATTTTGAGGAGAAGTAAAAAGCAACCCCTATTATTTTTGACAGAGGAAGACTGTGAGAAGGTCAAAATTTTGTAGAATTATTTGTAAAGAATTATTTTCAAGATTTTAATAGATCGGTCCCATTCAACCGGACCGGAGACGTAGGCCTCAAGTGCCGAACTCCATTATCAATTCTTGTGTCAAATTGCTGGTGAATTCTCTTCATTTCTTTAAATATTTGCACAGTACTTGCAGTTTTAATTCTTTTATTAAAAATACAAAAGGATATAATGCTCAATTTTACATCAAAATCAATACAAAGCAAAGAAATGTGTGCTAGTTAAATTTGATTTTCGAGATCAGACATCAACCCTTCTCCACCCTCTTCACTTGCTCCACCTTCATCACCACCTTCACCGACTGAGTCAATAGATCCAAAATCTATCCCTCCTAATTTTTTTTTTCATAAACACCATTTCCTTGGGGCCTTTGACTTATCAACGCGAGGGTGAGGCTCCTTCCTCTCTTCCCTTCATGTATCCTAAAATGATCGATGACGATACACCTTCAATTAACGTCGTTCAATGTCAGGATGATGAATCTATACTCACCTACCTCGGTGTAGAAGACTCATATATTCATCATTCGTTACCCTCTAAGATGTAAACCATGTTGAATAAATCAACTATCGAGATCAACATTCATACTTAGGATGACCCGCACATCCTAAAGATCGGTCAATCTTTAGATGTTTGCTTTGAACAGAAGCCATCACTTCTTTTCTCACGAGATCATAACCACACTTTTGCTTGGTCTTATGCAGACATTCCCGTATTGACCCACTATAGTGGTCCACAATATTGTAACCATTCCAAATGTCAAACCCGAGTAAACAAAAGCCGAGGAAAATGCACCTTGCATTGCCCTTATCGTCAAAGAATAACTTCAATGCCTTATGTCTCTGCTTCCTTCATATTACCCATTGATTATCCTCGTTGGATTTCTAACATTTTCCTTGTCACTAAGATGATAGGGGAACTTTGTATTTGCATGGATCTCTATGACCTCAACCTAGCCTACCCAAAAGATGACTTCCCCTTACCTGGTATTGACCAACTGGTCGACCTTACCACTGGTCATGAGATGCTATCACTCATGGATGGTTTCTCGGGTTATAACAAAATCCTGCTTTCCCCAAAGGATTGACATAAAACCACATTCATCACCCCTTGGGGGACCTTCTACTACCAAGTCATGTCTTTTGGCCTTAAAAATGTTTGTGCCACATATCAGCAAGCTATGACTTACATCTTTTATGATATCATGTATCGTATAGTGGAAGATTACGTGGATGATCTCCTGGCCAAATCTAAATGCCACTCTGAGCACCTTGCCATCCTAAAAACCATTTTTGACCGTCTCATTAAATATTGTGTTTACCTTCATCCTAAAAAGTGTGTCTTCGCGGTCCTCTCAGGAAATCTCCTAGGATTTATCGTTTCCTTACATGGTATAGAAGTTGACCCTACTAAAGTAAAGGCCATTCTCAAAATGCCTCCGCTAATAACCTTAGATAACTTCATAGCCTGCTGCAAGGTAAGTTTCATCTATTCGATGTTTCATTTCACAATTATCTAATAGGTGCCAACCATTTCATAATCTATTCAAGAAGGATGTCTCCTTTAAATGGGATGATGACTACTACAAAGCTTTTGAGGCCTCAAAACAATACCTTCTCCAACCACCCATACTGGTCCACCTAAAGATGATCAACCTTTCTACCTATACATCTCAACTATCGATCACTCTTTGGGAGCATTTATCGCTCATCACGATGATGAACAACACAAGGAGCGGTAGTTTATTACATAAGTCATACTCTTTTGGACTAGGAAACCCAATATACCCATCCCGAAAAACTTTTCTTAGCCTTAGTTTTCGTTGCCACCAAACTCTGCCATTACCTACTCAACCACAAAACCTATGTTGTGACCAACACCGACCCCCTACACTTCATGTATGCTAAACCTTACCAAAATCAGCATGTCACATTGGCTTATGTTGTTAGCTGACCTTGACCTCAAATTCATTCATCAAAATTCCATCAAGGGCCAAGCTATCGCCGACCAATTGGCCGACGCACCTATTACCGGGATCAACCCTCTAATTTTGACTTTCCAGATGAGTCAATTGCTACCCTTTCCTTAGACGAACCCACTTACCAAATGACACTCTTCTTTGATGGTTCTAAGTGTTAGTGTGGGGGTGGGGCTGGTATTATCCTCATTCCACTTGATGGTGAACCCATGCCTTTGTCTTTCAAACTAGATTTTGATTGTACAAATAACATTGTTGAATATGGTCCAATCCACCTATGCCCTAGATGTTAAATCAATCAACATCTTTGGTGACTCTCAATTGGTCATAAACAAAGTGAATAGTATATACCAATGTCATAATGAGATAATTCAAAAGTATAAACATCATGTGGACATACTTTTGACCACCTTTGACCATTACACCTTGCAAACTGTCCCTCGTTCAACCAACAAATTTGCAAACACCATGGCTTGCTTGGCTTCTCAAATACCCACTTCACCCACCGATTCTAAAATATTTGTCACCATACAACGACTCCAATCACCCTCTTATTTACCTCGTGAAGTTTACTCTATTAGAACCACTACCCCTGACCCGAGCGACCTGTGGTATAAATAATATTCCGACTATCTTTCTCTCTCCATCTTACCTCCTGATCTCACTCGTAACGGACAATGCACCTTCCTTAAAAAGGTCTCTCATTATGTCATCATGGGGGCCTCCTCTATAAGCATGACTTTGATGGTATTCTCTTACGATGCCTCACAAGTTCTAAAATTCCTTATACCATTAAGGAATTTCATGGTGGCATATGTGGAGGTCACTTGATGGCCTTGCAGGCTAAGCGTATCCTTCATCTACGCCATTCATCGGTCAACCCTTAACCATGATTTTTGTAACTATGTTAAACGTTTTATAAAATGCCAACAACATGCCAACCTTCATCATACACCCACTCATCTCACACATGAAACATTTTATCATTCATTACACAAAATAATGAATCACAACTTCAACTACTTTAAAACATGACCATGCTTATGACCTAACTCGATCCATGCCTATAACCTACTCCATCATACCTAACTCACCTAATTTTCGTTCATATCACAACAACAAATTAAAAGTCTTAGAAAAACACCAAAAAATCAAGCATCTCACGTATCTCATCATATAAATAAATATATATCTCAATACAATGTACAGGGATATCCAATCATGTCCATCATCTCTAAAATCATTGGCATGGAGGCGATACTCAATACAAAATGTCATTGTACGCATGTCGATTCATATACACTAAAACAATAAACCAATACAAAATTTGTTCTACACATAGATTTGGTATATGCTCAAAATACAAAAATCTCATCATCTTCACTATCTTCAAGACGCAGGTGATATATATCAAAAAATTGACTACGATACATCAAAATCGGGAGCCCTATATCGCATCTCGGTTCACATCCTCCATATTTGTGTTTCCTATACCCTCTGCCTCCTTAGCCCCAATCTGGGTCCCTGCTAGCACCTCACCTAGAGCTGGTCTCCGTGAGCTGGTGGCCTCTCCCTGATCTCGGCCTCGAGCTCGATGGCCCCCTGTGCTCTCTACACTGTGAGTGTGGGATCTAGTCCTCTCACTTGAGGCTTGTTGTTCCCAATACTCTCCATAGGATAGAAAGTCTATCCCGGCCACCATCAACTGATCTTGGTAGTATCTAGCCTCACCTAGGGCATCCTATAACCTAGATATAGGCACGGTCTATGGTGGCCCCATAGGCCTCGGCCCTTGTACCTATCCTGCGGGACCCTATCCTGCTCCTACCTATGAACTAGGACCCTATCCCGATCCCGATGGTGGTACCCTTTGCCCTTTACTTGTATTTGGGCTGTAAGGCCCCAATCTATGCCTGAGTTGTCACCAATTGGCCCTACAACCCTGTCACCTATGCTTGTAAGGCCACCACCAACCATCATCCTCATCTCTGTCTCCACCCCCACCCCCGGCCATTTGGGCCTGCAGACTGGCCACCTGTACATGTATCTTTGCTTCCTCTGCCTCTGAGCTCGCAAGTTGTGTCTATACCATACCCAACTCAGTAATCGAGTGGCCACCTATCCCCGTAGGGACTCTCTCTACACCGTGATGGTGGCTATATGTGGTTGCCCCGGTCTGGTGGTATGAATCATAAAGGAGCCGCCCACCACTATCTATACCTATCTATGACCTTGGCATCATCTATCTATCGGTCCGTTGCTTGCTCCTCTTGCCCTGTGGGCACTGTCGATTGTGGTAGAGGTAAGGGCCTCTCCATGTCATCTCTCCTATACTATGGGAAGGGTGGAGGTATGTCTTGTAATAGCCCAAACTACCGCCTAACTCTGTCAACCGGGATCATCTCGTGCTCCCGACATGGTGACCCTGTATCCATCTCAATAGCTAGAGCTCAGTTAGCTCTTCATGCACATTCCTATATGAGGGGAAAGACTACATATGGCCTCTAAATGATATCCACCTCAGATAACCCCTCCAATAGTTGTCAGAAATAGGCCACATCATGTGTGGGCCTTGCTAATCTCTGCTCTCCAATAGCGGGCACCGATCACCTATACCGCACTCGTATATAGCCTAGTGGAAATACATCAGATCAGGGCATCCCTATTGGCCGCACACAAACTATGTGCTCATAAGCCCAGTAATGAAGTATAAATGTAAAGACAGCAAGGTGAATCTAAGCCCGCCTATATGCCCATAACTCCTCAGTATAACTAAACCAAGAACGCTTGGTGCCTAGGTAAAGTGGGTCTGGTCCATCATCATGTTGTGTAGTACCCCATCAACGCCGGGGAAATCTACCACCATCTACATCTGGCAGTGCAAAGTAGCACACTGCCTCCATCAATAGAACTACTAGCCTTGTCTCCTCTAGGATGGGCTAGGTACATCTCTCCATATCGAATGCTGGCACTATGGAATGTCAGTTCAGCCATCCCCTCTCCAAACACCATTAGCATCAGCTCCTCTAAGGCCTCAAAAGACATAGAGTAGACTGTGTACCCAATATGGGTAGCCACAGAATCTTGAACATGTCCTCTAGGGTGACAATGATCTCACCCGTCGGCAGGTGGAACGTGTTGGTCACGAAATCTCATCTATTGATGAGTATGACCATCAAACTAGGCTACTGGACTACATGCCGAACGCGTCGAACCCCACTCAAACCTACCACCTCCACATGTTGCAGCTCCTCAAGGGTCACTGTGTTTACACACTATCATGAGCAGGGTGGAACCACATGTTCGCATACGTAGCTGATCTCTCCCCTGCATCCAATACAAACAACACATTAATCTACATTTATCACACCCATACTTTCCCCCTATCATTTTCCAAAGACACCTATATTACCCCTACCCCTCTCGATCCACCCAACCTGTGGCACTTTTGGCCCCTTGTTTTCCAAAGCCCGACCAGTGTCGGTTCTCTCTAACCGACCCCGGTCACCCCTTAACTAGCATCGGTTAACTTTTTTTGTGACCAATAATGGTTACACCCTACCGATGCACCCAAACTTGATGGTGACGCTAATCAACATCACGGTGAAAACCCGCGACCCCCAAACCCCCTTTTTCTCAAAAACTTCCCACCCCCCTTTTACCCACCTAAACTCACCTACACCTCCCCTTACACCTCATCCCCTCCCCCCTTTTCCCACTTATCTCTCTCCCCATTCCTATTTTACCCACTTTACCCTCCCATCTCCAAATTTTTATTTCCCCCAAAACAAAAACCAAAAAACCAATTTGTAAATCATCTAATCTATCTAACCAAATACAACTAAAGTTGGATACCTACCTCATTGTGCTACCGTTGTCATGGTGGCACATCCGCCAAGATCTGCACTGGTGGCTCGCTCGATCCCTCTCGGCCTCTACCATCACCTAAACTCCACCCGCATCTCCAACCAATCGAATCACACGTACCAATCCTATGGACCTGCCTCTCATAACCCAATCACCCGTCATCCAGACTACCAACTCAACAGTCCTTTCCATCTAGAAAATTTTCCCTCTTTTCTCTCTTTTTTCATTTTCTCAATTCGCTATATGACAAATGAATAACAAAAAAACACGGGTAAGTGCACCAAGTTGGGGGACATTAAGTGGACATCAAATCCTGAATTTTACATTAAAAACAAAGAAACATCAAATTTAGTCTTCCATGGACTTGAACCATGGCGAAAAGTAAAAATATGTCATAAAAATGGTACCATTGCGTAGGGAGACTATTAGCTTTGTAGAAATACTAATTTTAAAGTGAATAGAAGAGGATAAATATCATTTTATAATTTTTACTAATAGTAGGTCTTTAAGACACTTTTTCTATGAATGTTTATGTCTACGTTTTTCATGTGATAAAAATTATACCATCCCAATTCGAAATTATATACATGTTCAAAAAAAAATTATTTGATTTCAATATTTTTGATGAAGTTATGGTGGGCAAACGGAAAGTGCTTTTTGTTTTTATACAACTTTCTCGAAAATCCATAAGATAGATAGTGGCTATAACTTCTCACCAAAGGAAAAAATATTATCAATTTTTGGTCATCAAAATTGTGGGCAAACGGACATAATCTTATCGGCGTTTTAAAAAAAAAAAAAAATACCAAGTCATTGAATTTTGAGTGTTTAATATAGCTAATCTTGTCCATTTTTATGCTAGATTCATATTAATATAATTTTGTCTAATTTTGAGTGTATGTATTGCTAATAATCCCTACAAGTTGATATTATGTTGTTATTTGCTATGATGCCACGGATCCCTATGTCACTTCCCCACTACTCACTATTTTTGTTTCTATAACAATTAGAAACCCCTTCCCCATATTAATATAATTTTGAATGCTTTGAGTGTTTTATTGCTTCACTATTATGTTGTTATATTATTCGGTGACGTATTTTGTCCATCCTACCTTACTCACACATATTTTTGTTTCATAACCGATGCTGGTTTATCCTTCACCTAAACTCCTCTAAACTTACCCGAAACCCCAATATTTTACCCTATTACCCCGCCTATCCCTCCTTTTTTCCACACCCAACCTTTACCCTGACTATTTACCTCACCCTCCTAACCTCATCCTTTACTACCTACCCTCGTCCTCCTTTGGGGACTCATTATTTTACCCATACCTTGGCCTTACCCATGTTGTGACCTAGATATTTAGACCTGGACCATCGCTAGTGACCTTTGACCCCATGTGTTTGTTATACCTTGCAACATTGTTACCTATGTTGATTGACCTAATGACCTTACCTTGTCTCTTGTCATGACCATTTATCCTGACCCTACCTTGGGTGTACTAGAACATACCTAAACATTCCTACACCTCACCTACATTGTGCTTCCTGACCATATCCTATACCTTAGATACCGGAATCACTTTGACCTTAGATGATGTAGAGTTTTCCTACTCTTCAACCTGTCGTACTATGCTACGGTTTATACATGTGCATACGTTTGATATTACTACCTTTGACCACGACCCATTACCTAGATTACCCAAGTAGACATGGCTCATTTTTTTCCCCTTATTACTAACCCTCATTTTCATTGCATTTCCCCTTTTATCAAACCACTCACCAACTTTGTCTTCTACCTTGTCAATTCCTGGTTTGAGGGGGATCACCTTCACCCACACATGGGGAAACCACATCTTATTTTTTTAGCGTGACTTACCAATACAAGCTATGCAACAAAAAGGGGCAAATGTAGACACAAAAATTAGGTCACACTCCCCTTTGGTCCATCATCAAATAAACACCATTCATCATATTCACCTAGTCATGGCCCCCTTCACTTCCGACCAATATTAATTTAATTAAATTAATTAATTATCCTCACCATATTTATTATTTAAATATCTTAATTTAGATAATGCCCACACTTACATCTCACCTAGACACCTCACCAAACTAACTCACCCTAAGACCTATTCTTAGTAAGTTACCATAACTAACTAAGACTTACCCAAACCCTGAAAATCAATGCCTACATTCCCTCTAACCACATGTCCACATGTTGACAAGAAGCTTCCTTTCTAATCCGTGAGTGAATGACATGAGATCCCAGAAAATCAAGGGGATCTACCTAGTTTAGTAAACCTAGAAAATCCAACCTTAACCGACACCGGTTACCCCTAACTGTCACACCAAGCCATTTAATCCAAAACCACCGTTGGTCACCTTTTAATCCCCAAAACAACCTTATTTTTTAGGTTGGAAAACATTGGGAATTTTCTGAGAGATAAGACATCTTTTAGAGCAAGTTTCCATGAGAACACGCATGCAAGGAAGGAGATCAAGCATTTTCTCTTGCATAGGCATCCAACAATCACCCAACAATCATCCAAAGACATATTTGATCCAACCAAGCAAAAGGAATGCACATGCAGCCCATGCAGGAGTTTTCCAACATTTGGTGATCCTCATAGCATTCAACCTCTTACCAACACCTTCATCCATCACTCACAAGCACCCAAAACCAGATTTCAAGTAGAATAGTTTACTCCTCTGGTTCATTCATTTCATCATTGTATTGTCATCCTTTATTCTCTTAGCCACCCATTGACCTCCTTTAATACTCACCCCTCCACATACCCATTAAAACTCCACCAAACCCCATCCAAATAGCCTAATACCTCATTACGCCAACCAAGTCCTTTGTGCAATCATAAGGGAGACCCAAAGTTCATTCATGGGCATTCCTGTTTTCCACACGATAACAGCACCGGTTCTCCCCAAATGACGTTGATCACCCTTAACCGGCATTGGTCTCTATATTTACCAATACAGCCCAGATAGCCACCTACCCCATCTATTCTCACATCACCCTTAATCACCTGTGACCTACTTGAGACCTCTGTCAGACTTGCAGAGAACCAAAACCAACTACTTGACCTTCGGATCTTATTTTAACCTAACTTGTTAGATTAGATCTTTCTTATTATGTTTTTAATGAGATACCTAAATCATTTCAATTACAATAGGATTTACTTCATTACCAGCATTAAATTGTTTTAAACAGGTGGACTAATAGCCGTCAGGAAGTATCACGCTTCCCGAATCTAGCAGATGCTTTGGAGGTAGTTCACTACACATATTGTTTAACTCTTTACTAGGTGGTCTTGTACATGCTCTGTTAGCTCAAATCTCTCATATCAAGAAGGAACCATTTGATCCCATGAGGGAATTTGTCACTTTGAATTCAGCAAGCTCATTCATAAAATTCCACGAACCTCATCCAGAGGGATCAAATCAAAAAATTCTTCTTCCTCAATGCTCAGTTACCTGAAGTAATTTATGCACTAAGGAGAGCTAACCTTGCAACTCTGGATGTTGATCAACATTTGGCTATTAGTGTTGAGGATGATTTATTCATGTCTGGTAAACTAAAAAGAGAATCCTCCAATTCTAAAGCATCTACTTCTTCCTCTTCCCCTGGAGCCAATTTTGATCAGTTAGTACAGGAGCTTGCAAATGATCTCATTCTTTATCAAGAAACAATTGGTTCATCATACTCCTTACCAAGATATCCCAAGGAAGATTTTTCAGCCCAGAACCATTTTCCTTCTTCTCATACTAGATTGGCTATTGAAGGCCCCCATCAAGGTTTCAGGTAAATGCAACTTGTGAAGTTCAAGAACATGATGATGAGGAGTTTAATGAACTCTATGAAGAACTAGAGGAGTTTGGTGGATTTCAAGTTCATTTCCTCACCACTAAAGGTATGGATGATGAGGATGAATATGATGAAATGGCATATGTGAATAGTGAGTCATATGTTGTTATGACTCGAAATCAAATGAAGAGAAAATAAAAAGTGATGCAGCTTGCTAAGAATTCTAAGGAGTTTCTTATAGCTATTCCAATGGTTACAAGAAGAGGAGCTCCTATTCCCATTGCCTCCACATAAAAGGTGAGTAATGATAATCCTCTTTCTTCTACTTCTATTTCCAAAACTTCTTTTCCTTCAAATCCTAAAATTGATAAATCAAAAGTCTCTCAATTTCCTAGCAATGATTCCCCATCCACTTCGGATCTTTTGATATCGGTGATCACCTCAAAAAGACCAAAATCCAAATTTTAGAGGTAGAGTTTTTACCAGACTCATCCAAAAGATTTTGCTAAAATGGTAAACTTTGTCAATTCCAAATCCAAAGCCTCATCTAATACTTCTAAAGGTATTTTTCCCACTCCCTCTTCCTCACCTCAACCAAGCCTTGTGGCTGCAATCACTTCCCTAATGAGAAAATGTAACCATTCTATGTGACTCTCCTCATAGCTAGCCATAAACGCAATAGCATCGACAATGTAATGCCTGCAAAATTAGCTTCATGCTTTGGGCACGACTCTAAGACATACCTTTGGTTCTGCTTATTCCATGGAGAGTAGAGAAGTGCCTTTGGTTGGAAGAATCAAAGATGCATAAGTAGCCTTTGCTTCTTTCCAGAGAAAAGGGTTAAAGCCACTATTTTGGTAGTTGATATTCCTCCCTCATATGGTATGTTCTTTGAGTAGGAATTTATGTAAGGAGGTAGGAGGTGAAATTCAAATGGATTGGTCACATGCTTTGATCCTAGGTTAATGGAAAAATGAAGAAGTTGCTACCTGAGAAACAAACTAATACATTGTGTAAAAGACTAATGATCCAAAAGCATAGATACTCTATGAAGATATAGGGCATGGTAACTATATGATCATGTCACAGGATGAGGTAAAACTTCCTAAGGGAGTGATTCATGATCCCAATGGCATTTGGACTCTAGAGTTTGATGGAAGTTTCTCTTCAACTGGTTTTAGGGCTGGTGTGGTGCTAACCTCTCCAAAAGGGAAGATTCATCCTTTTTCATTCAATATTTGTTTTGAAAATACAAACTATTCAGCTGAATATGAGGCACTCATACTTGGATTGAACATGGCAAAAGAAATGGGAGTGAAGAATCTTTGTGCTCGTGGTGATGTAGAGATGATTGTGAAACAAGTCAGAGATATTTTTCAAGTGAAGAACATAAGATTGAAGCATTATAGAAATCTTGTATGGGATTCTATTGAGTTTCTTGATGCTTTCTCCATTGAAGCTATGCCAAGAGAGAATAATACTAGACTTGATTCTCTAGGCTGTCTCGAGGTCTCTGTTGATTCCTCACCCAGATTTCTCACAAGAGAAATTTACCATTGAAATGATTCATAGGTCCGAGTGTACCATAACACAAACAAGCGGCACATTTTCAATGATGATCAAAATTTACTCTCTTTCTTGGAGCTTAAGGGTAATTTTTATCAATTTTATTTTAAAGGAAGTGAGACTTTTCCTAGAGAGTGTGTATCCTTTAATGAAGGAGATATTAAGGAAAGATGGATCAAGATGGCTGCATAAAATTGAAAGGTAACAAGATCCCAAAGGGCTGGTGAGTCTAGAATATTTTTCTGATAAGCATGATAGGTACAAAGAAGTCTAAAGCTTCCCGAGGAGCTTGGCGATCAAGTAAATGTGAAAAGGTTAATATTGGAAGTCATGAGGAACCTAAGATGGTGAATATTGGAAAATTTTGCACTCAAGAAGAGAAGAAGAAAGTAGTAAATCTATTAAAAAAGTATGTTGATGTTCTTTCCTATTCATATGATGATCTCAAGGATTTTCAACCAAAGGAGATGCAACACTTTATCCCTTTGAAACCTAGGATCAAACCTTTCAAGCAAAAACAAAAGCAAATATAAACCAAAGGTTGTAAACACTATTTTTCAAGAGATCTAGAAGTTACTAAAGGAAAAGATTATTTTCCTATACATCATTCAACATGGATTGCCAACATTGTGCCTATCAGGAAGAAGAATGGTGAGATTCACATCTATGTGGATTTAAGGAATTTGAATCAAGCCTCACTAAAAGACAATTATCCTCTCCCCATGATGGATCAATTTTTGTAAGATTTCACAAGTTGTGAGATGTTTTCTATGCTTGATGGATTCTCTAAATACAATCAAGTGGAAGTCGGTACTTCGATCAACACAAAATTGCTTTTACTACTCCTTGGGGCACCTTTGCCTACAAGAGGATGCCTTTTGGTCTTATCAATGTTGGTGCCACCTTCCAGAGGGCAATGGATTTAGCTTTTGGTAGTCTAAAGGGAAAGTGTATTGTTGTGTACCTTGATGATTTGACTATTTTCTCCAAAACAAGGGTAGATCACTTTCAACATCTTAAAGCAATCCTCCAGAAATGTAGAGAACATGGAGTTTCTCTCAATCCTAAGAAGTTTATCTTTTGTGTTACTGAAGGAAAGTTGTTGGGGCATATTTTCTCCAAAGAAGGAATCAAGATAGATCTAGAAAGAGTTCAAGAAATCCAGCAGATTCCTCTTCCCACAAGTAAAAAGGGTGTTCACTCTTTCTTTGGTAAGATAAACTTCCTGAGGATATTCATTCCTGATTTTGTAGAATTGACTATGAGCATTTTTTTAAATTTTTTTTTTTTTTTGTAGAATTGACTATGAGCATTGCTCACATGATGAAAGGAAATAAAAAATTTGGTTGGACTTCAAAGGTAAAGAAGCATTTGAAGGTATCAATAAAGCCATTGTTAAAACTCCCATCTTAGCATGTCCTTATTTCAACAAAGATTTTATCATCTATTGCTATGCTATCAGAGAGTACCTTGGCTCTGTGCTAACTCAAAAGAATTCTAAGGATCATGAAATTCCAATTGCCTTCATGAGCTATGTTCTGAAATCTCATGAATTGAAATATACTATGATGGAGAAACATGCTTTTGTAGTGGTCAAAGTTGTCAAGTAGTTTCATTTTTATATTCTTAATTCTCACTATGTTGTGCTTGTACCTGATACAACCATCAAGTCTATTCTTACACAACATGAGTTTGGAACTAAGAGAGGAAATTGGGTAGAAAAATTCCAAGAATATGACCTTGATATCAAGCCAACTAAGATATTCTAGGGTAAAGGCTTATGTGAGCTTATTACTGAAGGAGCTGATGCAGAATTGTCCAAAGAAGTAGTTGATGTTCCTATTGTCCTCTTCCTTAGTTCAACAGATGAATGGTATGCTAATATTGCACATTTTCTTACTTATGGAGAGTTTCCATCCCACTTGAGTGATAAGGAAAAGAGATCTATTAAGTTAAGGTCTACAAAGTATGTATTATGGGAAAATGCTTTGTTCAAGTGAGGCATAGATGGAAGATTCCTTAAATGTGTGGACAAGGAGAAACAAAAGAAGTTGTTCTCATCTTTTCATAATCAGGCTTGTGGAGGGCATTTATCTTCTAGTATCACTTTGCCCATAAAATCCTTCGTGTTGAGTACTATTTTCCTAGATTGTTCAAAGATGCGTCAAAATGAATAGGTAAGTGTGAATCCTGTCAGAATTTTTTTGGGAGACCTAACTTAGTTGCTTTGCCACTAAAACCATTAGTGATTGATGAGCCTTTTCAACAGTGGGGATTAGATTTCATTGGAACTCTTAATCCACCTTCTAGTGTTAGGCATACTCACATGATAACTACTACATATTACTTCACAAAGTGGGTAGAGGTTATTCTAGTCAAAATCACTAATTTTGAGGTGGTGTGTAATTTCATCAAAGAGAACATCTTGATAAGGTTTGGGGTACCAAACAAGATTATGACTGATAATGCTTCCATTTTTCTTCTTCTGAGATGATGGATTTTTGCTATGGCTATGGAATTTCCCTTTCTCATTCTTTAGATTATTATCCTCAAGGGAATGGACAAGTAGAATCAACAAATAATAATTTGGTAACCATCATTCGGAAGCTTGTCAATGAATCTCAGAGGAATTGGCACAAGAAGCTCTATGATGCTCTCTAGGTAGATATAATTACACCCAAAAGAGCAATTGGGATGTCTCCATTTCAATTGGTGTATGGTGTTGAAGCTCAATCACAATAGTGGAATTACTAGCCTTGCACTTAATGAAGGTTATTGAAGATTCAATCTTTACCAGTTCCTTGGACAAGAGGATCATGTATCTCTAGAAGCTAGATGAAGACAGGATGAAAGTTTTTGATATAATCTCAGCTCATAAACTGAAGGTGAAAGCTTTGTTTGACAAGAAATCTAGACCCAAAGATTTTCAAGTGGGAGACATTGTTCTGTTGTGGGAAAAATACATGAACCTCGAGGAAGCCATGGTAAGTTTGATTCTCTTTGGCTTGGTCCTTTCAAAATTAGGCACTTTGCTGGAGAAAATTCTTTCTATTTAGATTATATGGATGGATCTCCTCTCCCACTTCCTTATAGTGGGTAGTATTTGAAGTTGTTCAAGTCCTAGGTGACTAGGCAGTCCTTCTGTATATTATGTATAGTGTTTTGTTTTTGGTCTTTCCTTTTTGGTTTGTTTCTTTTCCGTTGCGTGTGTGTTGTCTTCTATATTGGTTTTTCCTTTGACTCTATTTGCCCAATGGATAAGGCACTGATCTACTTTCCCATATTTTTCTATGGTTCTTGATCTTTCCTCGTTCCTCTGTCCCAAGCCAAGTCATCCCCAGAAAGATCCAGTGTTGTCACCCTCAAAATTCCCCTCATTTTTCAAGTCAAGTTTGAAAATTTTTAGTTGGTGCCTGTTATCCCAATTTTTCCCCCAGAAAAATTGATCAAACATGACCCTGCACAAAATAAAATCGAAAGGGGTAGTTCAGTCATGTGAGCCCACATTCCAAATCCAACAATGAAGGGGTAGGGTCGGCGAAGGAGGCCAACGGCGTCAAAGGAGATCAAAGCGCGCAGGAGAAGATTGAAGAAAGGGCTCAAAGTTTTTAGAATTCACATGTGAGTCAACTCGGGAAAAGCAACGGACCCGTGGAAGGCGCCACATGCCTCATCGGTGAAAATTCAAAAGGCATGACCCAAAGAGAGACCCAAAACTTGTGCTAGCCCTCCACGTGGTTAGAGCCTCAAAAAGTTAAATCAGCCATTGAAAATTCTAAGGCCAGTGGATGGTACCACATGTCTCATCGACACACCTTCAAGGGTTAAAGCCAAAGGTGGTTCCCCAAATGAGCACCATCTCTCCACATGTCTAGGGTCTAATAAAAGTCAAAAGGGGGAGAATTGGCCATTGAATTGGCTAAGGAAAGGAGAACCAGTGGAAATGTCCACGTGTCCTTTCGACACTCCTTTAGGGGTGAATCCAAAAGTAGGTCCCAAACATGCACTAGCTCTCCACGTGTCCAATCGGTGCACCTCTGAAGGTTAGGTCCAAATAGATTCTTCAAATGAGAAAAAATCCTCCATGTGTCCAAGGTTCATAAAAGGACAGAGCTGGTCGTTTAATTGACCAAGTATAAGAGGGTCGATGGAAGCCTCCATGTGCCTCATCGACGCAACTTCAAAAGTGAGACCCAAGGGACAGACCCAAAATGAGCACCAGCCCTCCACGTGGTCAAAGCCTTAAAAAGTTAAATCAGCCATTAAAAATACTAAGGCCAGCGTATGGCACCAAGTGTCTCATCGGAACACCTTCAAGGGTCGAAGCCAAAGGTGGTTCCCCAAATAAGCGCCAAATCTCCACATGTCCGGGTCAAACATAAAGCCTTCACCAAATAGAGGGACTTAGTCAAAGTCAAAAATACAAAAGGTGCCCCTAGGCTCAGTTTAACAAATCTCTTCCACGTGCATAGCTCAAATTCAAAGTTGTAAAAGTGGGTTAATGGCTATGATATGATGCATCTGGTTTTACCGCTAGGCATGGAAATAGCCAAGGCATTAGATAAGTTTAGACATCGGTTTCTTGAATCAGTTTCATCATTTTTGTAACCAAATGTAACCATTTTTTGGAAGCTATTTAGTGGGTTCTCTACGCCATTATTCGGGTTGGATCCTGGTACTCTGTAGATGTAATAGATTTGAAAGTAATCAATACATAATGTTTTCCCTTTCTTCGTCTGCTATTCCTCTGTTCCTTGTTTGAATTTGTGAATTATCCATATTTACATGATAAGAAACTTTGTGTTCTTGTTAATATGATTTCAAGAACTTTGTGTCTATGAAATTATATCTGTTATAAATGTGAATGATTCCATTATGCATCTCCTTTGATCAATATGTATAAGGTTATACTCTGCTATCTATATTTCTTGAAAGTATTGTTATGTTCTTCTTCTCTCACCTCCTTAGTTCTTCTATTCTTTCATATTGATAATCTTTTGGGCATAAAACACTTCAAAATATCAGGAATCCACACTTTGAAAGTTGTACATTTGTATATAAGTTTTGTTTCTTGCTTTCAATAAGGGAACCTCTCCCATTAAAGAGGAGGGACTTGTTGTCCCCTGACTGTGGTTTGTTAAAGTACCATTTAAAAACCCAACATACGGTAAGCCCATAGAGATGTTGGTAGCTTCAGGTCCCAATATGCTTATTGTATTGAACATATTGTTGTAAATACAATCTCCAAGACCTTGTTAAAATCTTCTACTATTGCATTAGCTTGTGGATGGTATGGTGTACTACAGTTGTGGTTTATCAAAAAAATTCTTAATAACTCCTTAATAGTAGCATTCACAAAGTGTTTTCCTTGATCACTTGTAATGCTTAAGGGACAACCAAACCGAGTAATTATGTGTTCATAGATAAATATGGTTTTCATCTTGGCAGTACAATATTTGGTTGGAATGGCTTTTTCCATCTTGTTAGGTATTATCCTTGTGATGATGAATCTTTCCTGAGAATGTCTTGCAGTGGGTTTAATAGGTCCAATGAAATCTATGGTTCACTTCTCAAATGGGGCTAGTGTTGGGTATGGTTTTAAGAGCATCTCATCTCAGGCATTTGGTTTGCCCACCCACCTGAAATATTTCACAAGACCATGCATTTTTGTTGCATCCTTACAAAGTGTAGGCCACTATAATCCTACCATCAATATTTTCCTGGTTATTTAATCTCATCCATTGTGTCCTTTGGCTATACCTTCATGAGCCTTGTTAACCTATAAATCTTACCTTGAGAAGAAGTGGTTTAAAATTTACTCAAATCTCTTCTAAAATCTTTCACCTGAAGTATATTGTAAAAAAATGTTGAGTTTTCTGAAACTCCGAAGTTCTGAAATTTTGGACTTCAAATTTTAGAGGTTTTTCTTTGCGGGGTCTTTTAAGAAGCCTCTACAAAATGAATTTTTAATCTTGAAGTTCCAAATTATAAAAGTCTGAAGCTCTGAAATTTTGGAACTTTAGACTTTCAAGTTTCAGAAGTCTCCATTGGCACTTTTCACTTTTGTCGAATCAAAGTTTAGAAGTCCAAAACACCAAAGTTCTAAAATTTTGAAACTTCAAACTTTTGGGTTTTAGAGTCTTCTGTCATCTTTTCATAACTTCGTCTCTCGAGTTTTGAAGTTCAAAACTACGAAGTTTTGAAATTTTAGAACTTCAAACTTTTAGGGTTTCAGACTTCTGGAGTTTCTATGGGCATTTAATTCTCAACTACCCCCCACGTGTTAGCTTCTGGGCATTAATTCTAGGTTTTTCTATATAAACTTAGGTTTTTATCTATCATTTTCACCTGGATTTTCTCTGACACTCTAATTTTTACCAAAATCTTATATTCTTTCAAGACGTCATTTTTAAGGTAATTTTGTTTTGGGTTATTTCTTCTTGGTTTATGATTTTTTGGTTTTTCTTCCTTGTTTATTTTCTTTTTGTTACTCATTTTCTTATTTGAAAATGGAACCCTCATCATCCACCATTTTTTCCTTTAAAATGTTACATGATTTCCATAGCTACAAAATCCAATATGTGTAGGCATCTAGTCCAGATTACATGATACTTTCTTCTAGATCTCCACAAGTATTTGATTTTCATTTCGTGCCCTTCAGTGATTTCACAGTTCACAAATTACTTTTTCAGAACCATCATTTTCAAATTTTTGGAGGTATTCCAATTTCAGACTTTCAGAGGTTCCAAATTTTTGGAATTTTGGAGGTCTTCCATTTTCATATTTTTGGAGGTTTAGGGTTTTGATTTTCAGAGTTTTGGAGGTCTGGTAGTTTCAGGTTTTCGAAGGTTTTGTACTTTGGAGCTAGAGCCTTTTCAAAGTTACTGTTTTTAGACTTTCAGAGTTCATCATTTCGGAGGTTTCACAGTCTTTCACAAAAATTCCAAAGGCCATTCGGATTCTGAAATTGGAAAATAATGTCAACCTCCTCATTTAAAGGCAAATAAAATATGAAATAAACATTTTTAGGAGTTTCTCCTCACTCATGCCTATCCTCAGATTTGAGGAATATTAGAGATACCTACCTTGGACAAATATATTTTCCAGATTTGTGGAAAAGATTAAAAGCCCCTAATAAGAAACCTTGGATGTAGGCCATATATGACAGGTGGGCTCACTCTTTGGCTGCAGGTTTTCCTTCATTCATGCATTGTTTTGAGTTCTTATTAGCAGCGGCAACCCATTTTGATATGGGTTATGAATCATTAAAATATTATGATGACAAGGTCATAATCAAACTAGACATCGATTTCCTTGAGGATTTATTTAAACTTCCAGATGTTGAAGGATATACAATGATTTCACTAGAAGCCATTATGGAACATTGGGATAAGGAAACGGAAATGTGTTCAAAAGTCATGATGAAAGCTACTTAGCTAAGAGTGTCACCAAATTGCCTAAGATAATGTTTTGATCGGATTTCATCCAGGAAGTGAGTGATCTCATTGTGTTATTGAGTCGAGTTTTGGGTCTTGCTTCATGCAAAGGAGTTTCAAGAATGGATGTTCCTGTATATTTCCACTATTAAAAAGAACAAATAATTCATACGATGGGGAGAGCATATCAACAACTCCATTTGTTTTCAATTGAGTAAAGTCTTGTCTTCAAAAACTTTTACATGACTTCTTTCTTGGTTTATGTTGTTGCCACCATGGGGAATTCAATGGTTTAAACACAAAAGGTATCAGAAGTGGGTCACGATTTATCACTTTTATCCCCAAATCACAATGGAAGAAGGAAACAAACATTTTTGTAGGTTCAATGATGCTTTTTTGTTGTTATTATTTATCGTTTTGACAAGAATTTGTATAATTGAAGGATTTTTAATGAAGCTTTTAAGGAAGTACCGATTTGGGAGCCATTTATCATCAGTTTCAACATTTACATACATTAGATTCCTAGTTTCTTTGGTGCCCCTAGCAAGTTACCAAGATGCCCTACTGATAAATGGGTTTTGTTAGAATTGGTTTGGCAATTATTGGATTATCACAAAATCCAGAACAAATGGCATAAGGCGGAGTCTAGTTTCCCATTTCAATCGGAAGGTATACTTGTGCCAATATTTATAAAGCAAAGAATGTGGATGCATAGATGTCTGAAGTTACTTTGTGAACCTTTCATCCCAAAACCAATTTTGACTACTGGGGTAAGTTTAGTGAAACAGGTTTATCCAGTTCTCACGTGCCTCAGCTAGAGGATATTTGGATTCACTATCAGGATGAGGTTATCATCAAGAAACAAGAATACGAAAGATTGACTTTGGATGAGGTTAGAAAATTTGGTATTGCAGAGATCCCAGATGAAATGGAAGATGATGAAGAAGTATTGGATCTAATATACAAGGATAATAATGTTTCCAATCAACCATTGTCATGGATCGATTGGTATCAAGAGGAAATTTTCAATACTAAGGAAAGGGTGGGATCCATTTTACAAAGAACATATGATTGGTTGGCTACCTTGGGAATTTCACCCAAGTGATTGGAGTAATCCATAAGAATAGAAGCCTAACCAATAATGAGTCTTCCTACACCCACAAAAGGAAAAACTTATACCCAAAGGGCCAATATAATTCCTAAAAATATTTCATTTGTTGTTAGAAGCTCCTCTTTTTCCAAGGTCCCTACTTTTAAAGTTGTGTCCCTTGAAATACCCGGTATCGAAGTTATCGAGGTTATTGATTCTCCAATTGTGTCACAAAATTTTCCACCCCCTCCTTCCCTGTCATTATCACTTCCTCCATCATTACCTTCTGCTCCTACACTCATTTCTTATTTTCCATCCCCATTCATGGCCCAAGTATTTTCATCCCTTCCTGTTATCTCGGTAGGGGAAATGATTGGGTCTCCGCTTCTCATTTCATTACCTCGAAAATTTCATTTCCTTCCATTTCAATTGGATCCACTCTTGAGGTTAATCTCACATCCCCCTATCCATCATTTCCACCTCCATTTTAATTGCCAAATAATGTTTCCAAAGTGCTATTGTGTTATCTAGTGCTCTAAGTGCTAAATCGTTCGTGTCACTTTCATTTGCATCTACTATACCAAAATGGCTATATTGCTAAACTCCAAAACAAAAGAAGAAGGTGCCTCTAGTAGACATAATAGATCTAAGTGTGTTGGAACCTACTCCAAGGAGATAGGAAAAATGGCCAAATATCATCTCTAGTTTATCTGTAAACCAATCAAGAGAGATTCATGGAAATTGATACTCTTGTTGAGGGAAAGACTAAAGAAACTATCACAATAGCGACTATCAAATTTCCATATTTTCACTAGGGAAGGCAACACATGAAGGTGCCAAACAAGATGTGCAAGTGGCTCTCGGGAATTTTTTGGAGAAGTATGATAAAGATAAAGCTTCCAAAGATGAATTGAAAGAAAAGGTTGAACAGCTCACTACTTTGCTAAGGAAAGTAACACAACCCACTCCAACCACTGATCTTTCAACTACAACTGCTTTGACAATTTCTTCCACTCTGGATGATATCTCATATCATGAGATTGAGAAGATAGGTCGAAGGAAGATCAGTGAATGGATGGATGGAATGCATGCTTTAGGAAGCTAATCCTTTGATTAAATAAGTTGTTGAATTATATAATGATTTGCAAACCGAAAGATCCTCCATTCGTAGGATGGATGAAGTCTTCTATGAGGATAACAATAATTTGAATTTGAATTTGACCACATGGGGCGAGATTAGAGATGAGGATCCATATTTACTTCTTCAAGAAGAATTAATTGATGATATTTCTAAGTTTTTTGAGTTTCAGAAGGCTATGGAATTTAGATCCCAGGTGTTACAAGATTTGATCAAGAAATTGGATGACAAACGTGTGGAAATAATGGATGGTCTAAATGATATCTCAGAAGAGTTTGATAATATCAACTGCAAATTTTTCAATGAGAATATTGATGCCCTTCAAGTAGATCAAATAAAAAAATTCAAATATTTGGTAAAGAAATATGATGATGTAACTAGGACTTTCAATAGTGATTCAATTGACAGGTTGGTTTCATGCCATAATTTCACAAGTCGACTAAAGAAAGTGGTAAGTTGAAAAGGTTTCTAGCTAAAGTGGCAAGAGAGATTGAAACAACGGATGTGGTGAATCATTATGCATGTGGACCAAGAAGAGGAAGTACAAGGAATCATCAAGTGTTTCATTGATTACAAGCATTAGATGACTATGTGGGAGAAAGAGTAGGAGAAAACCGAAGAGGGAAACAACGTTGCAGAACCAAGCTAAGCTAAGTGGCCATGAAAGGATAGTTCCAAGCTCTAGATCATTCCAAGTTACAGGGGATACTTTGCTATTTTTATGGGATCCTGTTCCCTGGAACTTAATTACATTCTATTTTTAGTAACTTGTTAGTTAAGTTTCAATTGTAACCTACCCTATATCCTCCACAGTATCCTCCCTCATTATATCCTTGATCATTATGATTATTGTTATTACCCTGTAACCACCTCCTTAGTGGGGTTTCCTCTTGTTGATTTGGGTGTTGTGGAGTAGGAATTTCTAGATGGGAAGGTGGTGGGTTAAGTGTAGGCATATATTATGGTTGTGAGGAAAGGGAGGGGGTAGGTTATGTTTTTTTTCTAGATGTCATAACCCTACGGGTATAATACTCCTTCAATTCTTCAAGTGCATCTACGGAAGGGCAGGTATGGTGGTAATGATCGTAGGATCCACACGCTATGCAATAAATTAGTTGGTTGAAGGGTGGAGCTACTTCTAATAAAGTGAAAGTATCTTGAGTGTTTCGGTCTCATAACCTACAAATTTTTCACCAAGTTCTTTCTTCCAGGGGTTATGGTACTGGAAGAAGCTTTTTTTATGAGTGTTTTCTAATGGTTGTAACTCTCTTCACCTTCTCTAAATAAGGGAAATCTATTTTACTATGGCTTTCCACATAGCACACTATACACAAAATTTTAGGTCTGATGTTACTTCTTGATGATGAACTATTTTTAAGATCTTCATTTCTCTAAATTTCTTGTTGGAGTTTTATCTTGGCTAACTCTAATTATACTCGTTCCAATTCTATTTTTAATGAATTCTCTCCTTCTCTTCTCTAAGGTTGAGCCTCCAACCTAATGGCCATCTCTATTTCCTCTGAGAGGGTTTTGAAAGGTTTTCCATCTAGATATGCTCTCATGTAAGGGAGAATTCCTGAGGTAAACCATTCAACACGTTGTTTTTCTGTGAGTGGTTCTTCCAACCTCCTAGTTACATTTTTGAATCTGTGACTAAATTCTTTAACTATTTCATCTTATTTCTGAATAAGTTCTCTCATTTTACTAACTCCTTCTGAGGGTTCCTCAAGAAAATGGAAGTCATTTTTAAATTCCTTCTCAATAATATCCCAATATTTAGATCTTTGTGCATTCATTTCCATGTACCACCATAAGGTGTCCTCTCTCAGAGTACCTATGAAGTCATATAGCTTTGTGGTGTTATCTGTGATATTATTACTCTTCCAATATGAATCCAAGATGAAAAAATGTTCCTCAACATATTTGGTGTCTTTTCCAAACACTAGTAACTTAATCTTCTGAGCCATCTTTTTAATTGGTTGGGGTTGTACTTGGGGCTGACTAATTGGCTACTACTTTGGAGGTTTTAATTTCTTTGATTGGTTGTGAAATTTTGTCAAGTTACTCTTCCTCCCTTTGTCTCTAGATAATTCAATATAAAAATATAACTCTCCTAATAATTATTTGAATTCTCTTACAATTTCTTCTCTCTTCTTACTTTCTTCTTGTAATTGATAATACCTTTCTCCTCCCTTTTCTATCTTTGAATACGTTTTGAAGCGAAATATGGAATGGCGACCGATCCGGGGGTCATTTCCTTTGGGCTCGGTAGTGATTGGGGGATAAATATTTGGTTGAAACTCTTCATAATTACCTTTTTCCATAAATAACTTCCTACCTTTACTATTTCTTAATCTATAATTGTCTTCTAATCCTTCATCACTTTATCTTTTCTTATTTTGTTTTTCTTTCTCTTTCTCTTGTTTCTTAGCATTATCTTTTTCTTCATCTTCCTCCCCTATTATTTTTATTTTCTCTCCAAATTCTTTAATCAATTATTTCATGCCAGTAACTTCTTCTTCCTCTTCACCTTTTTCTTTAATTAATAATGGAGTTTCTTTCCTCATCTCTTCCCATCTTGTTGTGTCTATTATTTCTCTAAGTTCGGTCTTAATCCTCCTACTAATTCTTGTAAATCTCTTACTAGTATAGGCTTCCTTGATAATCCTTTTTTACTATTTAAAAGATTTGATACCATGGGGACCCGTGGCATAATCAAAACTTATTGGTCACTGCTTACTATGGGAATTATAGAAATACTTGTGTGTCTCCTCTGCTTTTGGGTTAGCCAATTGTTGGCCTCCACTCAAAGTGGGTTTTTCTTTCTTCTCTGCTCTCTAAATTTTGTTCATTTCTTTTCTTTCATTCAACTTCTTCACTCTTTCCTCCCTTGCTAGTCTTTGTTTCTCTACCTTTTCTCTAACTCCTCTACATCTATTATAGCTCTCTCTTCCATCCTCTTCATTTTGATTCTTCTTATTAAAGATGATAACTTATCTTAATTCTCTTAATCCTATCTTTACCATCTACATAATTTTTATGAATTTTATTTTCTTCATGTCATCCTATTTCTACTATCCCAACCATCACCCCATTAATTTTGATTAGTTATATCTCTTAGATTGCCCACATTCACATACACCATCATGTAAGGTTATCCCCTAAAAAACTTTTCTACACTTTTGATTAAGCATTTTTCTACCATCAAAACTTTAAACAAGACTAGAATTTGTTTAAGAAACTAGCCTCTTACTCCATTTAAAACTTCGCCTTTCTTATAATTAAAAATGGTCCAACCTTGTATGGCCCAAGTAATTATATAGGAATCTAATGTAGTTTCGAACCAATAATCAATTGCTTTGGTCCACTGTTTATCAAGGTTTCTGAGTATATTTAAATTTTTGTGATTCCACTCAAAAGGTTTTATTAAGTGTAACTATGACCACTTTGTTCTCTTAGCATGTGACAATATTCATGGCCACAATAAGTGTGGGAACTGAGACAAAATTTCCTCTCTATATTCTCCAAATACTTCCACCTCAATTTATTTATACGATGCTTTGAGTCTCTTTGCTTCTCCTTTAACAAATATATTGATTTGATTTTCCTTCTTTAACCAATCCTCAATTTCCACAACTTCATTAGTGTTGGCTTCCACCATCCTAATAGTGATATGTTTCGACATCTAACTAACAAAAGTAACTTGGGCTCATAAGGAAAGTTCAAACACTTGAAATGTTGTCCTTAAACCCCAACAACGGTGTGAGGTTTAAGAATTTCATCCTTATATTATAGGTGTACTCAAAGTACAATAGAGAAAAGTGAACTAATCTATTTTGTGAACAAAAAGAATGTAAAAACACATAACAATATTTTCTCCAAACATTAATCTTTATTCATATCTCAAAATGGATTACATCAGTCTCATACACAAATAAAAATCTCTTTATACTTCATATATATTTTGCTCATTAATGGCACACATATCTTATATCTCGAAGTCACAAACATATGTTTCTCATGTAGCACATACATCTTGATGAGTGGCACACTATATACATTAGATTAATTACAATAAATATGTTTCATACAAAATAACCCAAAAGTCACTACTTTTGGTCACGCCTTTGTCGGATTCTTTCTTGTTCTATCTTTGGTTTATGACTTTTGTGTCAAGAATTTTATGGCTTTCTCCTTTGTAGTGTGGCTTTATCCTATGTACTGTGGTTTTCCTTCTTTAACCACGGCTTCCTCTAGTCCTATGTGGCTTCATCCTTTTATCCACAACTTCATCCTTTTTCATCTCGTGGCTTTCTCTGAGGCTTCATCTGACTTTCTTCTCATATCCGCGACTTTCTTAAAACTTGATGAAGAACCTTGTCAACATCATCCCCTAACTTCAAACATTTTTTCTTCCTCAAGAAAACCAACCGATGAAGAACACTATCTTTTTCTTCTAATTTTCTCCCAAAATTTTTGGAATTGACTTCAATGTTATATAGGCATCAACCCCTAGAACTTAGACATTTGGCATAAGGAAAGGTTCCATTTCTCCACTCACCCGACTTGAATTATGGGATGCCATATTGAGAGACCATGAGCATCAACCCCATATGCTTAGATTTCTATCGTAAGGAAGAGTTCCTTCGCTTCTGGCTACTCATGTCTTATTGGAATTATGGGATGTGATGTCTCTTCCTCTTCTTTATGGTGGAGCTTCGGGGAAGTGTGACTTAGTATTTTTGGAGTAATGTTCTTCTCAAAAGTGTACCATAACTCTAAATGGATGTTAATTTATTTCACCCATTCTTGAAGCTATGAATTTTCATGGATCAAAGGAAGAATCTCAAAGGGTGGTTGTTTTGCTTGAATTTGACCCAATCTTTGTTGAGAAATGATTTTTGCATCTATGGGGAGCAAGTTGGACCATGCACCATATGGAACCCAACATTTCAAAGGGGTTAGATGAAGCACAAGCCTCACTAAACCCTACGAAAGTGTGTCTTTGGATGTTAGAGAGGCATTTTTAGGGCATGTTGTATCGAAATGGTGAAAAATGATAGACACTTCTATGAATAGAAGTAAGTTGAGATCATTTTTAGGCCATGTGGGTTACTATAGAAGGTTCATCTTTCTCAAAGAGATTGCTCTTGTTGCATTATTGTGTTACCGATGCCTCGGATGATTAGTGCTTTGTCCGTGGTGGAATTGCATTCTTACATATCAATTATTTTGATTTAGCATTGTTCTCCCTTGACAATAATCCTAGTGAATGCATAGATCATTTGGAATTAGCTACGCATTGTTTGGTTTGATATTTATTTGTGAGCTCAACAAGTTTGCGTCTCTAATTTCCATTTTTTTCTTGCTAATATCATACTTTGTGGACTCTAAATGTATTTTTATTCTGGTTTTTCAAGTTCTTCTTTTTCCTATTGGGTCACGTTGGGCCACCATATTGTATATGTATAATATTTCGTGGCATTTTTAGTTCTATTTCTAGTTGATTAATAGTTTCTTGCATCTCCTTTCTTTGTTTTTTCGATTCTCTAATTCTTGTGGTTTTAGGATCTATTCCTTATGTTCTTTAACAACTTCCTCATGGATCTTCTTCTTCTCCAACTCCTAGATGACTTTTTTTCCTTTATTATCTCTTTAACGACATGTTTTATTGTCACCTATATTTGTAATAGACTAGGATTTGTATTGGTATGTGGCCTTTTTTTCTAAATGGATGAGAGTATTTTCTACATTGATTCATCCATGTCTACACACCATTGCGTCCAATATTGCTTTGCACTTTGATCCAATACCTAGCTACATATAGTTTTCTAAAGAGGGGAGAGTTTTTTCAAGTGTACCTTAAATCCTTCTATTGTTTGTTCCACTACCCCTTGTTGTTGCTAGGAAGGGGAAGATGTCTGAATGGGATTGATCATTCTTTCTCTATTCAAGTGCATGTTTAATTTTTGTTAGTGAATCTTGGGGAGCCTATACTAGTACCATGATAGTAGAAGTATCATGTGATAGTGTTGATGGTGGTAACTATCGTGGATTCTTCACATCTATGATATACTTTTGTTCTTTCTCCTTTGATATTTTAGATTTGTCATCATTTCGCCTTGTTATTCATCCTTTTCCTTCTTCTCCTTTTCTTATTTCTTTGTTTCTTCTCAATCTTTTTCTTTTCTATTTTGTGTCTTTCTTTCTCCTTCTTTTCTTCTTCTTCTTACTTAGTATTTTTCGAGTAATGTTCTTATTTTCCTTTCTTCTTCTTCCTTTTCTTTCTAAACTTTCTTCTTTTGTTCTTTCTTTTCTTTCATATCATACTTTGTATCTTTTCTTCTTCTTCCTTCTTTTGTTTTTTTCGTGGCTTCTTTTCTTATTTTCTTTCTTTTATTTTTGTTTTTTTGCTTTTATCTTGTTGTTTTTTCTTCTCTTATTTTTTTGCTTCTTCTTTATCATTTTTATCTTTTTCTTTTCTTTCTCTTGTTTCTTCATGTCCCACTACCCTTGTTGTTGCTTCTTCTTGTTCCTTTTTCTCTTATTCCTTTTTTTTTCCTTCTCCTTTTCTTCTTCCTTCTCTTTTTTTTCTATTTTGGCTATCATTTGTTTCTCCTTTTCTTCCATTTTTATTTTCTTCATTTCTTTTTGTGCTTTACTTTTTTCTTCCTCAATATCATTCTTCTTTTCTTCTTGTTCTCTCTTTTTATCTTCCTCCAATTATTTTTTTTATTTTCTTCACCTTTAGCCTTCTCCATTCTCGAATTTTTTTCTTTATTCTTCCTTCCTTCTTTTTGTTTTTCTTCTTCTTATTTTTTTTCTTTATTTTTGCTTTTTGCTTCTTCCTCTTCACTTGTTTTCCTTTTCTTTTGTTCTAACTCCTTCTTTGTTTCTTCTAGTTTTTCCCCCATAGGATTATTGGCTTCTTCTTATTTTTATCTCCTTCTTTTTATCAGCATCCCAATTAGTTATTCTAACTCTTTAATGCATTTTTGGTCTTTGGCTTTCTTCTTCTTCTTCTATCTCAATTTTCTTCTTTCTTGGTGAAGGGATTTTAGTCGGTTAGCCTCTTCTAGGTCTACTTGTTCTTGAATTTCTTTTACTAACTCAGATGGAAGAAGGTGAATGATATCCTCTATTAATAAATCAAATTTTCCATGTATTAAACTATGGCCTTTGTTATAGCCATGTTTTTCTCCCCAATGCTTGCTTCATCTTGGGCCACCTTAGAGATGCCACACGAGTTAAAGTTTTCTTGTAATATCCATATGCAAATTTGGACTACAAGCCTTCAAGCTTCTCATTGTATTTGCTTTTTTTAGTGTTATAAATTATTTCTTATCATTGCTTTATGATTATTCCTTATATTATAAAAGTTATCTTTAGAAAATAACTGATTAGGATAATCTACCATTACTTACTACCCCTAAAGAAATTAACAATTTAGTTTAAAATCAAATACATCATTCTTCATCAAAATTTAAATGTTTGAGGTACAACCAAGTATGGATACATGATCTCTAAGTTTTTAATTATTATTATTGTTGAAGGTAGGTTATGTTACATGCCTTTTGATTCATCTCAGTAACAATCAATATTAGTCAACTAACCAATGAAAGTAATTAATTTTTCAAGAGTAGTTGAGACTCTACAATTTTTAATATATATTTCTTAATTTTAGAAATATTAAATTTAGATAAAGTCATTTATCTATCTTTCATTGGTTGATCATACTTGAAAAGACTAATATGAATAATTTGGTGGAGACTACAGATTAAAACATAAATATATAGATAGTTTCATTGAATGGGAAGTACAAATAAATGGAAGGGAGTTCTCCTCTAGATAAGGAGGATAACTTTATCCCAATATCCCTATAATATATCAGTAAAGCCTAATACATAATTAAATAATTTGAGTACGACAACCAATTACACACTTGCACACTTTATATTATATATTCTAATATAACATTTGACATACTAAAAATAAGATATCAAGCATTTCC
Source organism: Taxus wallichiana var. yunnanensis (assembly GCA_018340775.1). Classification (NCBI taxonomy): domain Eukaryota; kingdom Viridiplantae; phylum Streptophyta; class Pinopsida; order Cupressales; family Taxaceae; genus Taxus; species Taxus wallichiana. The sequence continues at coordinate 957,859,643 of CM031239.1, read as the reverse complement.
CCTAGTAGAAACATAGGAAATTAACCACACCCCATAAACTAGAAATATAAATGTATGTCAAAACATACTCTAGGTATGCATTTATATTATCATGAGAATACTCCTTGTAATCACTTATATACATGAATAAAAAAATCATGATTTCACATCCATTTAGTGCTAATATTCTAACTTTAAAATAAAATACTTCCAAAAATAACCTTCATATGTGAACACCAATATTTGTGATGATTTCATTTCTAATGAGTGTTGGGATACTTACAAAAAATCTCATAGAAGTACTTAGAAGATGATATCTAGTAGAAAATATCTCTCTTTTTCATCTATTTATATCATTTTATTTTCACACCATATAGAAACATATATTGAAAAATGAAAATGAGGAATGTGTCCCCATGGTCTTCTCGTTTATACCCATTGTTCTTAATCACTTTGCCACTTGATAGAAAACAACATAAGCAAAAACCACTACCACTTGATTTAATTTAAATTGAATAATATCTTAAATTTAAAGTAACGACTATAATATGTGATACATAAATGCTAATGTACGAGAGACACAAGAAAATAAGCATGTATAATATGATACACTAAGAAAGAGAGGGAGATATGATGACTTAGCTGATGTCTTAGCAATATGGAAGTGATCTAGGCAGATGAATAGTTAAAACAGACTATGGGAAGTGTCATCAAAGATAGATGGAGGATCTGGAACTCAAAACGGTGTTGGGCATGAGCACTCACAAGAAGGTAGGAGCACCTCGATGTTATTGACTAGATATGGGTGTTAATGTTTGTGTAAATAGTCAAGATATGATTTATTTTATGTGGAAGGAGCTTCGTTGTTAATTTTTGTTTGTCCTTCTAAATTCACAAAACATACATGTAACCTACAAAATAAAGTGTCTACCTGCACATGTCCATAAACCACATCAAATTTAGTAAAAATGTGTATAATTTGGAGTCGATCGACCCCAGAAGGTCACCTGAAGAGTGAACTTATGACCGAAGCGCTAAACTAAAACACAGACTCCATATAGTTACTGTGTAAATGTGTGTGATATGATGCCCTTGTGTAAGTTGCACAAAGATGATAGGATATATCTAGAATGATTCATATGCAAATGTGTGTAATGGAATAAAATTGACTTTCCCTCACATTTCGTGTATGCATAAGTGATGTAGCCCTTCTCCCTTCATGAGTTTTATAGATGGATGCATTTTCTAATCTTGTGCCTTTTGGATGCAAGCTTAGGTGATAGTAAGTAATGTTAGTGTTTGGTACTTTATTTGAGAGATTTGACTATGTATATATATTATTCCCTTGTTTGGATTTTTGTAATTAACAACTGAAATGCCAACCCAAAAGTATAAATATGCCTAAGATGTAAAAGAGACCCAAAAGACTCGAGAAAAGGGGAGAAAGGGTCAGGAGTGCCCAAGAGGGACAGGAGCACCTTGACACTAGTTTTTGATGTCATAAAAGATAAATTAATCAAGTTTTGGTAGGGTTGTAAGGTGTGTAAGACCAGAAAGAGTACAAAAGATAAAGTAAAGATGCCAAAATAGTTTTCAACCACTAGTTTTCTTGTTTAGGAATCATGTATACATTAGTATGATTTAGGACCTATAAATATACCCAAGTGCATGATTTGTGTCTACATTTTCCCCCACTTTATGTTGTTCAGTGAATACTTGATAACATAAAGTAGATAGAAGATGTGTACCTTATGATCATGTAGAGAAGAGTGTTGCGGTGTATCATGTCAAGTGGACAAGTGAAGTGTGGATACTAGGAAAGGGAAGTAGACCCTAGGGGTGAAGTGTATGCATAGTACTTATGTTGTTAGATATTGTGCTCAATGTTATTATTGGGAACCATTTCTTATTACATATAAGGATGGACCTTAAAAATAAGAGAAAGAAATTAGTCAAATTTTTGTATATGAAATATCAAATAAACATGTGTATAAGTATGTAAAAAGTGTAAAAGTGTGTATAAAGGAAAGTGTGCACATAATGTATAAGAGAGTTAGATATAGAAAATGTTGTCATGTTTTCTTGGAGTTTCTGATTTTGAATGTCAATGGTGAGGTTTTTCAATGATCTCACATCAAAAATGAGTGTTTTGAGTGATCTCATGTTGAGGTAATTTTTTGGATGATCTAATGCCAAGAGAGAATTTTTTTGGAAATCTCATGCCAAGAACAAGTTTTTTGGGTGATCTCATGTTGAGAGCAATTTTTTTAGGTAATATCACCCCAAGAGAAATGTTTTTGGCAATCTCGCACCAAGTTTGAGATTTTTTGGTGATCTCATGCCAAGAGAAGAGTGTTGAGGAGAGAGGTCTAGTTTTTCTCTCCTTTTATGACACTTCCTAAATAAGCACCACTATAGATGGTACATCCTAATTTGACCTGAAAATTGTAATTTTTTCCAATTAATCTTGATTTTTAAATTGCTCTAATTTTCATGAAATGTACTTGATAGACTTAATTCTATAACCGGAAAAGTGCACTCGCTACTAGAGAAATGTGTTGTAAACTATTGAAGATTATGTTGAAATGAGAAATTGATTGTTTTTTCCCATGACACAAGCACCCACCATTATTTTCTAGGTGTGGCTACTAGTGTTTTCTCGTGTTTTGGACCCAAGTTTGATTCTAGGCTAGTCTATAATTGTGTTCCTATGTTGATTATGTACTATGTTGATCTTTATTGTAGTTATGAGCTATTGTAGGGGTGATTTGTTCACCCAATATATGTCCCCTTTGTTTGGGGTGCATGTGACAACTGTAGGAGAATGTGGTCTAAAGGAGAGGACTGGAATTTGATATGTATATCTGAAGTGGATACCTACATGGGGTAGGGGATGTGCATGGTAGAAACCAAGGCACATATGAAAAAGATAGGATAGTAAAAGTATTAGTATAAAAGCTAGCATGCAATAGAAGACAATGTAACAAGCAACTATGAAGACAAGATGGACCATGAAAAGTGGGTTTTATCTTTGGGACATAAATCACAATTTCACAAGACAATCAGTTTGAAGAAACTAAAAGAATACAATGATCAAGAAAGACATATGACATATACCACAAATAATAGTAAACAATAGGAAGGAATAAGTGATAGATAGACATGGTTTTATTGATCCTAAAAGACAAATTCTACACATGAAGCACCTGTTGACATGTTAGAAATATAGATAGTATGTCAAAATATGTATAAACTAGTGACAAGTATAGTGATAGTGACTGGAAATAGTAAGTACTAAAATGATAGAACTCGTGATGTGAAAATTATGATAGTATCAAGAGTAGATGCTATAATGATCTAGAGTGGGACTAGAAAATGCATGTATCAAGCATCCTACATCACGTATAAATCTATAATAGGTCATGTATTCACCTCAATATACCAAGTGAGTGTGCACATGTATATAGAAAAAGATGATGACATAGTGATGTTAGGTTGTGGAGCCTATTTTCATGTGTGAAAGTGTTGAAGACTATACACTAAGAGTATTGTACACTTTCCACAGTTATCTCACCGAGTGGTTTGAGGCCGGATCGGGCCTCAAGTAGGGGTTCGGGGCAGCATCCCCTAGTAGTAGGGGTTCAGGGTGTAGTCCCCAAGAAAAAAATTGTTTCTCGAAAAACATGCTCTTCTCATATGAGTGGGATTTTCAACCCATAGGTTTATGTGACAGCTTTTTTCCCATGGTTTGATACCCATGGTTTTGTAAAACTTCTAAAGTAGTTTTATACTTATGTGGTTTTGTGCATATGGTAGGGTTAATGTAACATTGCAAATGTGTCTAAATTTGGGTGTGAATTCTATAGAGTTTGTTGAGCATAGCTCCAAACATATCTGGATATTGTATTGAGAGAGTGGTGGCTTGTAATAAAATTTGAACAAGTGATTTTTATTGGTCGTAGCTCGATTGGGTGAACCACGTTAAATATTGTCTCTTTGTGTTGTGTTATTTTTATTCTACACTTTTATTTGAGATCTGTAATATTTTCTACATATTAGTTTCTATTGTTGTGATTTTGTGAGGGATTGTTCTACATATTTTATCCCTTATTTCCTAACAATTGGTATCAAAGCCTGGTTTGGTTTGTTGAAGTGTTGAATCACAGGAAAGTTTTTAGCTTAAGTGTGAACTATGGCAGATGATGGAAGATCAAGGGTTGATAAATTCAATGGATAGAATTTTAGTCTTTGGAAGATGTAGATGGAAAATTACCTTTATCAGAAGGATCTTTATATTCTTATGTCTAATAAGGTGAAAAAAACCTCGAGCATGATGGATTTGGAATGGGATTTGTTGGATAGGAAGGCAATTGGGACAATCTGAATGTATCTTTCATATTCACTATTATTTAATGTTTCAAAGGAAAAGACTAAAAAAGAACTTATAGGTGCATTAAGAAAGTTGTATGAAAACCCCTCTCGCTCTAATAATATATTTTTAATGAAAAATTTGTTTAATATGAAGATTTACGAGAATGGTTTAGTAGCGAGATCATTTAAATTATTTTAATATGGTTGTAAATATGCTAGATTCATTCTGATAGAATTTGATGAAGAAGTTAGGGCTTTATTAATTTTGTGCTCTTTACCCGAGAGTTGGAATAACTTGGTAATGGTGGTAAGCAACTCATTTCTAGCTAACTCAAAGTTGAAGTTTGAGGATGTTGTAGGGGTGATTTTAAGTGAGGAAATGCAAAGAAAAATCTCCGGGAATCTTCTACTTCAAGGAATGCTTTGATAGTGGAAACTAGAGCGAGACATAAGAATAGAGGAAGATATGGAAACCCGAATGATTGGGAAAGGTCAAAATCTAAAAGCAAAATAGTATGATGGAACTGTGGAAAGTCTATGCATGTAAAGGATCATTAGGAGCTTTGGGACAAGAAGAAACAATATGAAGAAAACTAGGATGAAAATGTCACAACAGTAATGTATGTCGGATGTTTTGATTCTTTCTTTGCATAATATTACATAATCTTGGGTTTTAGATTTGGGGGCTTCTTTCCATTCTACTCCACATAGACATTATTTTGTTGATTATGTTCAAGGATATTTTTGGCATGTTTTTCTTGGTGATGATGAACCTTGTAGCATAGTTGGAAAAGGATCTTTTTGGGTTAAGATGCAAAATGAAAATACTTGGATATTGAAGGATTTCAAACGTGTGCCTACATTAAGATGAAATTTGAATCTCGGTAGGGAAGTTATGAAGTGATGGTTGTACTGTGATATTTACAGCAGACTCTTAAAAGGTTACCAAGGGTTCTCTTATGGTGGTAAGAGGTAAGAAGGTTAGAACCTTGTATTTAACCACTTATAGCACTAATGTTTTTAATATTGTGGCTTCGAAGCGAGATAAAACATTGTAGTTATATAGGCTCAGTCATATGAGACATAAGGGCATGGAGATCATAAAGAAGGATTTTCCTAGATATACGAAACATGTTTGGATTTCGTGAGGGCTGCATATATGGGAAACAAAAGTGAGTAAGGTTTCTCAAGGTTAGACCTACAAAGAAAGAGATTAAGTTAGAGCTGGTGTATTCGATGTGTGGGGCTAGCTCGGGTATCATCTCTTAGGGGTTTAAGTTATTATGTTACTTTTATTGATGATGCAACAAGGAAATTTTGGGTTTATTGTATTAGAAACAAAAATTATGTATTTGACACTTTTTTAAATGGAAAGCCTTGGTAGAGTATAAAAAAGGTCTTAAAATAAAATGTCTCAAAGTTAGATAATGGAGGGGATTATTACAGTAATAAATTTGATGATTACTATTCTAATAATGGAATCCGCATGTAAAAGATGGTTCCAGGGAACTCCACAAGTAAAATGGGGTGTCGAAAGAATGAACATAAAAATAATGGAACATGCTAGGAGCATGATGTTACATGTAGCACTACCTCTTTCTTTTTGGGAAAAAGCGGTGAGAACAGGTTGTGTACTTGATAAACAGAGGACCCTTAAGTGCTTTTGATGGAGGCTTGGTATGGTAAGAAATTTGATTATTCATTTCTTAGAGTATTTGGATGTGAGGTGTTTATCCATATAGACAAGGATGGTAGGACCAAGCTAGAGGCTAAACCAGGAAAAATGTACTTTCATTAGTTATGGTGATGATAACTTTGGATATAAATATTAGAGTATTAACGATAAGAAAATCATTCAATCTAGGGATGTGGTCTTTAATGAGAAAGTCATGTATAAGAAGTAGTGGTAGGAAAACAGGGAAGAATCCAAGAAAGAATATGCGGTGGTAGAGGATTTTTCGACTAGGAAAGTGACACGTGAATCAGTTCAAGAACCTCCTCAACAGAACCCCAAACTCCTATATTGAGGTCTTCTAGGGTAAGAAGAGAACCTGAATACTTTTCTCCTTCTCTTTATTATTTATTACTCACCGACAGGTGGAGAGAAAGAGATATTTCATGAAGCAATGTAGATAGATGTCGGGAACAAGTGGGAGTAAGCCATGGATGAGGAGCATCAGGCTCTCATGGAGAACTAGACATGGGATTTGGTGAAGCTACCTAAGGAAAAAGAGCATTACGAGAAAAGTGGGTGTACAGAGTCAAATAGGAAGGAGGCAAGAAAAGATACATGGCCCGGTTGATGGTCAAGGGGTTTGCATAGAAAAAGATATAGATTTTGATGATATTTTTTCTTTTATAGTAAAAATGACTTCTATTAGAATTGTTCTTGGAATAGTTGTAGCAGAATACTTGCACTTAGAGTAGCTTGATGTAAAGACTGCATTTCTCCATGGTGATTTGGAGGAGGTTCTATACATGCAGCACAGCCGGAGGGCTATGAGGTAAAAGGTAAAGAGGAGATGGTGTGCAAACTGAAGAAGAGCTTATATGGCTTGAAATAAGCTCCACATCAATGGTATAAGAAATTTGATAGCTTCATGATGGAGCAAGGTTATATTAGATGTTATTATAACCATTATGTGTATATAAATAAATTTGAGGATGGAAGTTATATTATCATGTGTCTATATGTGGATGACATGTTGGTTGTAGGTAAAAACATGCAAGAAATAAAAGTACTCAAGAAGCAACTAAGTGACTCCTTTGCTATGAAGGATTTGGGGGCACCCAAAAAATCCTTGGTATGAGGATATTTCAAGATAGGAAGGAATAGAAACTAACTTTATCTCAAGAAGAGTACATTAAGAAGGTCTTGGAGAGGTTTAATATGCATGATTCTAAACCGGTTGGGACACCTTTTACAAGCCATTTCAAGTTATCAAAGGAGCTATGTTCCAAGACATATTGAGAGAGATACCAAATGTCTAAGGTACCTTACTCATCAATGTTTGGTAGTTTGATGTATGTCATGGTGTGTAATAGGCCTAATATTTCCCATGCAGTGGGAGCTGAGTAGATTTTTGAGTGATCTAAGTAAAGAACATTGGCAAGCATTAAAGTGGATCCTTCGGTATTTGAGAGGGACCATGGGGACAGTTTTGTGCTACATTGGATCAGACACCACTTTGCATGGTTATGTAGATTCATATATGGCTGGAGATGTAGACAATAGAAGGAGCACGATAGTTTGTATTTACACTACAGGTGGGACAGCGGTGAGTTGGATTTCACGACTATAGAAGTTGGTGGCTTTTTCAACCATGAAGGTTGAATATGTTGCTACCACAGAGGAAAGCAAAGAGGTGATTTGGATACTATAATTTATTTAGGATTTGGAGCATAAGGAGGAGGAAGGGAAGCTTCATAGTGATGGTCAAAGTGTTATACACCTAGCTAAGAACTCTACTTTCCACTCTATGGCAAAGCATATACACATTAGGTACCATTTCATCAGAAAACTTTGGAGGAAGAGAAGTTAAAGTTGGAGAAAATTCATACCGGTCAAATCCTGTGGAGACATGATGAAAAAGGTGGTCACAAGGGAGAAACTAAAGCTATGTTTAGATTTGGTTGGTCTTCACAAACAACAGTGAATGGTTGAGAAGATTTCTTAGAGGAAAACTAGTCTCTAAGTGGGAGATTATTAGGTTATGGGAGCCTGTTTTCATGTGCTCTTCTCATATGGGTGGGATTTTTGACCCATAGGTTTATCAAACAATTTTGGCTCATGGTTTTGATACCCACGGTTTTGTAAAACTACAAAAGCAGTTCTTTACTAATGTGGTTTTGTGCATATGGTAGGGTTAATGTAACATTCCAGATGTGTCTGAATTTGGGTGTGAATTCTATAGAGTTTGTTGAGCATAGCTCCAAATAGATCTGGGTATTGTATTGAGAGAGTGGTGGCTTGTAATAAAATCTGAGTAAGTGATTCTTGGTGGACATAGCCCAAATTGGGTGAACCGTGCTAAATATTGTTTCTTTATGTTGTGTTATTTTTATTCTACACTTTTATTTGAGATATTTAATATTTTATGCATATTAGTTTCTCTTTGTTGCAATTCTTTGAGTGATTGTTCCACATATTTTATCCAAATAGAAGATAAATTATCAATTTGAAACAAAATGTGAACACGGTTTGGGAAAGTGTGAGCACATTATGAATTAATAGGATTGGTACTTATCAAGCCTAAAACATGAACGCATTATAATGCGCTCATGTTCCTATTTTAGATGTGGTATATGTGCTTTTGGGAGGGATATATTTGATAAAAGAAATGGTTTAAGTATAGATTAGTATAGTAATGGTTTAAATTTATTTTAGTAAATATAATAAATGATGCAACCTAGAATTTACCGTATAACACCCTAGTCGTATCGGCACATCACTCAGCCTAGACTGAGTGCTCACCCAAAGCGCGCAAAGGTACTAGGTCCCTCTTTAGGGTTGTTGTAGTAGGATGTTAGCATGATGAAGGAATAAACATAAATATCCATAACTAATCCACCATTCTACCATGCATGCTACATTCAGATCTATGAAAGAACAAGATTTAAATAGTAATCATGATTGAATCAATAACATGCACCACTCAATTACACACATGAATGACACTTAGATTCAGCCAATATCTTCCATTTATTAATAAACACAGAAGCTCCTTATAATAATGTCAATCTATACCAATGCACGCATGGATCTGATACAGATAATCAATTTGTATATCTCTCTATACCTCTTTATATATCTATATATCTTCTACTATGTGCTTCACATCATATATATAGGGTGGGGACTTGCCCTTCACCACTTATCTATTCCAGAAATAGGCCACATGTTATTAATATCCACATGTCATTTACAAGCATAGCCACACATGCAAGTGTGCTATCTATAGACCTCTTGCAGTTAACTGAAGTGACAATCCTATTCTTAGCTCATCTCCATGAAAAATGCTTTGATCTGATCCTCTAAAGATAGATAATGTGTGGCGTGCACATCTCTAGCATCGTTGGTGTGTTCCGCATGCCATCTTCTAAAAATAGGTCTTCATGCTCAAAATAGGCTAAGTCCTGAATACTGAACTTTCCCTCCGCACGCGGGTTCTTCCTGTCCCTCCGCCCTTGATCCTGGATTTCTCTCCCATGCACCTCTTATGTGAGTTCTTTCAAGTGTTCTCTGATCAACATTACCCCACACTAATTGTATTGTCGTCTTGACAATGGTTATCTCCAAAATTAAAGTAAATAATAGAAGAATGGAAAGAATAAGAATGAAAGAATGTAGATAAATAAAGAAGTTTTATGAGGCTATGAGGCAGCCTCCTCTGCATCAGTTTAAAGTATCAACTCTGGATACTCCTCCTTTATTTTGGCCTCCAAGGCTTACCATTCAGCGAGTGCTCCTTCTGCTTTCTCTAGAATGTCCATAGCAATGGATTCCAACTCATCCCTCACAATCTCTCATTTTTCATTCTACAGAACCAACACAATGCTGGACATCAAGGTCATTCTTCCTTTTAGAAGATCCATCTTCTGCGCAATGATCTTCCCAAGCTCTTCCAACTGAGTCTTATGTGGCTCTTGTGTTGTTGCTAGGGCCTCACACTTCGCTTAACTATTGACAATATTTCTATGCAGCCCAATGTTTCATCCTTCATTTCTCTTTGGACCTCATTGCTTTCTTCTAGGGTCTTTATATTGATAAGCACCTTTAGAGTTGTGCAGATGTTCAAAGCCTAGTTTGCTTTCTTCAATACCTCTTTTAGTGCTTGCAACAACCCTTTATATGATGTAATATTTCGCATCACTGATGCTTTCTCTCGCTCTGCCTCTTATTCTAAGTTCCTTGGCACTGGCATACACAGTGGTTCATCTTCAAGCACCAGGTCCACCAAATTTCCTATATATTTTATCACTGAGGGAAACATCTATGGTACCTTGGTCTCCAAGTGTGGCCTAGCTCTTAAAACATTGTCCCCAATATCCTCTCTCTAAAAACTGATAAATACTTCATTCTTCTTCTGTACAAGTCCCTCTCTTGTGTTATGCGCTATCTTAGCATCCTTTGTCTTCAACTCCTCGTGTAGTGCTCTAATTGTTATAGCCTTGTCCATGTTTCTTCTAGAAACTTCAAAAGAAACCTTCACTAATGTGTTGTTAATCTTCTCATCCGACATTAAAGAGGGCTTTATTGTCATGTGTCTATCTTGGGGTGCCTTCTTCAGCCATCTCAGAACACATGACTCTTCGCATACATCAAAGTTAGGCTCATCCATGTGGGTGTGCATTGACCATGATAGTTGCTTTCAGTGCACACAGTCACCATATCCTCATCCATTAGATCCTATTCAAATTAATTCTTCTCGTGTTATCGTGCTCTGAAGCGGGCGCAGACAATTTTACCTACATCCTCTATGCATACCCCATGGCTGTTGGAATGTGCTCTCCACTCATCCTCTTTAATCTAGGAGCCTTGGGAATTATAGCTTCAAGGTTAGGAGCCTGTCTCATTACATCCTAAGTATTCACAAGCACAGATCCATAGGCTTCCTTTTCTTTTTCTTCTTCATCCTTCATCTCTTCATCTTTTTTCTCTTCCTCATTCTATGGTTCATCTTCTTGCTTGCATGGGGTAGGAGATGCACGCTCACTCTCTTCTGATTCCTCTACTTATTTATCCAACTTTAACTTTCTTCTCTTCTTTGGTTCTACGGTCTCCTTGTGTGGAGAGGGATGAGGTGACTTTCAGACTATTTTGGGGTTCTACTTTGAGTCCTTGTGCATCTGAACACTTTCTTAAATCTATGCTCCCCCTGCTCAACCTCTGTATCTTCCTCTTTGTCATATCCTTGAGGTGGAGTGGACGTGCGTTGTGACTCTTCTCTATCATATGGTTTCTTTCTTCTATGCTCCAAGCCTCCACTATCTTCATGCTCCTCCTCTTCACCCTCTACTTCAACAACTTCTATGGGCCTTTACGTCGGTATGTTTTCTATTGTGTGCTTACCCTTCACAGACCCTGGAGTGTGAATTCATTTTCCACATACTTATTGTTCTCCATATTGGCTTCAACTGAAGATACACCAATGTTGCCCCTACATCTACTACAACCAGACTTATTGGCTTAATATTCAACACCTCTAAAATGATTCTCTCAGTGTAGGCACTTCTTCCAGGATACACATACTTCTTCCTCAATGTATGGTAGTCACAGTCTACCTTATCTGCATTGAATACCATTCAGCGCATGTCTGTAAATCTATGAATAGATGCTTGGAAATACCTTGCAGTGAATGCGTAAGGCAATTTACACCAAGGGCTCTAGACTCCATCTCTCATTGGGAAGCACATGATGTAGAAATGCTGATATATAGCAAACTGGACTTGTTTCCCTACTACTGATGGTAGGTCCTTTGGGATGCGCCACTCTTCTCCAAATGCCACGTGGAGCCTGTTGTACCATTTCTCCACCCTTTTCTTGATGTCATCTGTCATGGCCCCTTTACATAGGTACTTACTAAACCTTTCAGCTGGTGACTTATTCTCCATGGGGTATTCCCATACCTTTTCCTTTGGCCTATCTGGTACTCCAATTTCCATGAATACTAGTGATAGTAGAACAGCCCCAAAGTTGATCTTCCCTCCTATGCGCTTCCTCGACTATTTGTTCGCAATGTAGCCTGCAATATTGTAGATTGACCCTTCTGACATCTTACGCACAACGTGTAACCATATAGTATTTACCTATGACCACTACTCCTAATCATTCAACTTTGTAACAAGGTGTGTTGTTGCTTGCACAACTAGACAGTTCTTCAATTTGTCTATATCCATACCGTGCGGACCCTTCTGTCAGTACCCCAACTCCTATCTGGTCTTTAAGATCATGGATTTATTTATGATATCATTTTTATATGTCCTCACATGTGGCATTCAAACATGTAATCGATTAGATAAGCATAGATGATATTCTAACTCTACATCCTATAAAGTAGAAGAAGTCCTCGTGCACTCTACTCATGAGCCACTGATACAAGGGCTCATACTTCCCAAAATATGGAAGCTCATATAATTGGTAGACCCCAATTCACTTCAGAATCTTCTCACTTACATCATCATAAACTAGCATGGCATCCGTCATATTCTTGTTCACCCTCGCAGTGAGTAGGGAATTGAGCTCCTTCTTATTCTCCATGTTCCTGTGATTGTATTCACTCACTTTTCTCTTTCTGATAGGTGAATCCCATTCTTAGCCGATGATGACTTCTTCTAGATGTTACATTTCTGAAAAATCACTTTGAGTGCCATCTCTTCTTCCTCGACAACCACCTTCTTCTTTCCTTTTTCTCCTACTGCAGTTGCCTTCTTAGGTGCCATTTTTTTACCTTGCAAATGTCTCCTCTTTTTAACGCTATAATTTGTGAATCAAACCCTAGCTCGATTCAATTGTGCCCTAGGTGGAAAATTCATGCCCTAACTCCTCTCTATCTCCCTACTTTTCTCAAACCCTTCACCACCGGGATGGAAGCTTCTTTTCACATAGATTTGTTTGTCACACTTGGTTTCACACCCTTCGCACCTTAACCCGATCACTCAGCTCTTCACACTTAGCTCTTTTCTCAATTTCTCTTAATCGTAATGGTAAAAATGTATTCACATCCCATCCTTATATAGATTTTTCAAATTTTGATGCATTTATTACTCCTTCACCTACCAAATATCCTCTCATTCATTGACCAAATTCATTTGTTCTGCACGGTACATCTTCATGCCCCAGTTATAACCTTCTAGCACGCCTTCCTACCCTTTGGTCACAGACTTCTCTTCAGTACGTGACCTTGCACCCGAGTACCTTGTCACTGTACCTTCTCCTGGTAGTTATCATGGCCTCCTACTTACCTCACATTATACCATCTCTTCTTTCATCTCCTTCCTTGGTCACTTCTGAGAAGCAATCTTCCTTTGAATTAAAGCACACCCATAGTAGCTTATTCCTTTACTCTTTCAATTCCCATGGCATTTTACTTGGATAACTACAACCACCCCACACTAAAAGTATGTACAGTCCTCTACGCATAAACATTCTTCACATAGTAATTAGCTTCATGCACACAATCGTGCTTATTACACAAGAACAACAACTAAATTGACAAAGCATAACAACAATGAAGGAAATACATAATGGAAAACATGAATTTAAATAGCAATACTACCTTATTACAAACACCAATAAGACTTATTTATAGTAGGGTTTTAGCCTACTCCCGTTGAAGTAACCAAGTAGTCCATGCATTCCATTAAGTGCTTCTAACTGAAAGCACCTGATTCAAGTATGTGAGTGATGACATACGGCCCCAACCAATGTACTTTGAGCTTTCTGGATGGCATAAGAATAGTAAGTCATAAAGAAGTATCATTTGTCCAATCTCAAGCTTCTTATCCCTTATGTTCTGTCATGCCATGTGTTTTCTTCCTGGCCTATTCCTACTTCGACTCCATCGTGCTATGGTGCATTGCTCATCCAGTGAATCATCTTCTCAATACCCTCTTCTAAATCCTTCTCATTAGTTATACCTCCAAAGCATGCACAATGAGCAAAAGAAGGTAACATAAATTCTATAGGGAGAATGGCTTTTGTGCCAAACACCAATGAAATGGTGTGGCTTTGTTCAATCTCTTATAAGTTATTCTATATGCCCAAAGAATAGCTGAAACTTTATCATCCCAATCCTTTCTTCCAACATCAAAAATTTTTGTCAAATTTTGGCTCAAAATATTGTTGAAAGCCTCAACAGTTCCATTTTCCTGAGGATGATAGGGTGTAGTTTTATGGTGTGCAACCATAAACTCATCTAATAGGATCTAATTGTCTCATTCAAAAGTGTGTACCCCTATCACTTATCAAGCTTAAAGGACATCCATATCTTGTAAGAACATTCTCCCATAGAAACCTAGTTGTTATAGCTGTTGTACAGTCCTTCGTAGGTGTTGCTTCTACCCACCATGTGAGATAATCTGTGTAAGTAATGATATAGCACCCTAGTCCTGCGTGTGGCTAGTGAAATAGGTCCTACAAAGTCAATGGCCCATTTCTCAAATGGTTCAGCACTAGTAATTGGTCTCAAAGGCATCTCATCTCTTTTTCTTGGTTTTCCTAGGCGTTGACAATGGTCACACGCTTTGCAATACGCCTTACAATATTTGTACAATGTCTCCCACCATAATTCAATGAGTAGGATCTTTTAGGTATTCACATCACCTGCATAGTGGCCACCTACAATACCACCATGGGCTTCTTCCATAATATCCTTGCACTCATGCTCTAATACACAATGGCATAATACTTCATCTCTACCTAACTTGTAGAGGTCACCACTGATTAACATAAACGGTGTCGCATGTATAGCAAGTTGTTTCTTTTCTAATGCCTTCATTCCTTCTGGTGCCATACCAGTTCGTAGAAAGACAACAATGTCCTCTAATTCTAAGGGCACACATTGTAACCTATATAATTGTGCATCTGGCATTGTTTCTTCAATTTTTGTGCTTCTTCTCCTGAGAGAATTCTAGACAAGTGGTATGGTCTAGAGTTACTTTCCCTAGCTTCACCACAACTATGAAGTCAAAATCTTGAAATAGGAGTACCCATCTACATATGTGCCCTTGCAAGACTAGTTTTTTACCAAATACTTCAATGCCATGTGATCTGTATAAAACACAAATGGTGTTGCTAATAAGTACTATGAAACTTTTGCAATGCATAGATCATTGATAAAGCTTTGCGCTATGTAGTTGTGTAATTCCTTTCAAAGATGAGTTATATTCCTACTAGCAAAAAATTTAATGATCTATAATACCTTCATTAGGTTGATTTAACACATCACTAATGGCCATGTGAGAAGCATCCACATGCACATGAAATGGTTTATCCCATGAGGAAAACATGCAGAATGGGCGTGGTAGTAAGTTTCTCTTTTAATATCTCAACATGCGCTATCTGCGGTTCTCCCCAATAAAATGTACCTTTCCCTTTTATTAATTCTTCCAAGGGTGCAGCAATTTTGGCATACCCTTTGATGAAATTTTGATAGTAACTTGTATGACCTAAAAATCTATGCACCTCACTTTGACTAGTAGGCACTTCCAGGCCTATAATGACTGACAACCTTAGTTGGATCAACTAGCAAACCTTCCTTATAGATTATATGTCCTAACAATATTCCAAATGGTGTAGAAAATATGCACTTCTTGATGTTCAAAGAGATACTCAATTATTTGCACCATTCAAACATTAAGCACAATTGTCACAATGATCTTTCACAAGCCCATATACTATCCAATCATCTAGGTAGACCTGTAAGAAGTTGTGAATAAATTATTTGAATGCCTAAACAACTATACGTGAGAATACAACATGTGTGTTTTTCAATCCAAAAGGCATCACAGTATAGGAAAAACTGCCCCATTCAGTAGTAAATGTTGTCTTTTCTTGATCCTCCTGAGCAATCCTAACCTGATGATACTTGGAAAACCCATATGTGAAGGAATATATTTTGCGCCCTACCACTCCTTCCAGTATTTCCTTAGTGAATGGCATAGGGAATGGGTTTATTACACATGCAACATTTAGCTCCCTGTAGTCCACACATATTCTAATTTTTCCATCCTTCTTGATACTAATCACCATTGGACTAACCCATTCTGACTCATCAAGGGGTTTGATAATTCCAGATTTCAACATTTTATCAATTTCTTCTTTTACCTTTTCACACAAATTAGGATTCATTCTGTAAGGTCTCTTTCTCACAGGGCGTGCACCTTCCTTAATATTTATCTTCATTTCCCTAAGTGATTTATGCACACCTTTAAGTTCATGATACCCTCGAGGGAATAAGTCTTGATAATCCTTGAGTAACTCAATGATCTTTGCTACCTCCAAGTCTGACCAATAGTCTCCAATGATGACCTCCTTAGGCTCAGCCTCCAAACCTATATTCACCTTCTTTGTCTTCATGGGTTTGTGATAGGCGTGTGTATCCTTTTCTATACTATCTAGACCTCGTGCACCCCTTGTGAATGTTCAATATCCAGGTTCTCAACTTCCTCATCATCCACAATGTAAACCATCTTTCCTTTCTCTTTCTCAAGGCAAGTGCATTCAAGTAGTATGGAGTCCATTTCTTCTTCCTCTTCAAAACACGCTCCAGGACTCTACCTCACCAAATAATTCCTAATATGCTCTTCATCTTTTGCACTATCTCCCATAGTTAAGCACTTGACAAATTTTAATGCCTCTTCTATTAGAGGTTGGGAAGAAAAGTAGTCAAAGGTATGGATCATTCTTGCAGTAGTCAATTTTTCAGTTCCCAGTCTCTTGATGTAGTTCTGCGTATACATACTAGGTGTGTGTGCATCCTTGTAGCGTAGAGTATAATATATGCACCCAAAGTGAAGGTGGTAATGCTTCCTATCCTACTATCCAAAGTCTCTCACACTGCTAAATGTGATGTTGAATAGGTTGATCACCATGATAAGTGTATATCTATGTAGGTGCATTGTTCCTTACAAACCTAATAAATAAGGTGACTCCAATCTCTTCCCATGTTAAAATATTATCTCTATGGACTACCCACCAGCACGTTGTTGTCCCACACAAGGTATATACTAACATATCTCTTCTCTTAATTTTATTTGTCCACTGTGTTTCCATGGATTTCAAAAATACAGGAAGATATTCTACCCTCAGTATACCAAGGTATTGTGTTACCTATCCATCAACCGAACGAATTCCATTCTTGCACATAACCACACTTTTTACCTCATGCCCTACTAGTTCATATGTTCCATGAGCCCAATTGTCACAAGCAATACTCATAGTATCACTAATAGAATGAGAATCCTCCCACTATAGGATTCCTTCTTTTGATGGCTCATTGACCTCTGGGTCCTAAATAGCGCGTACATAAATTTTGTTTAAGTCCTCCTCACTTAGAGGCTCAACATATGGTGTAGACTTCCCATCTGTTAGAGGTATCACAACTCTTTCCTCCTTGTTCTCAAAGTTGATATATCCCTTATTGAATCTCAAGTCAGCATTATTTGCATAACACCAAGGGCATCCAAGCAAGGCTAGAAAATTGTCTACTTCTGCAAGTGCTAATACCTCAAAATCCCTAGTGAACTTGGCCCCTTATATGGTTATAGATGCATCCTTCAAAACTCTTATGGGAGTGGCCTTAGTCTAGTTTTCCATAAACAACACATTAGATGATGGCTGCAATGGAGGCCTCCCCATTTATACCCATGCATCTAGTGTAAGCACATTTACTTCTACACCTATATCAATCAATATGTTTCTCAACACCACCCATCCACAACATCATTTAGATTTATTTCCTTGTCATAGTCAATGCTATCAGGGGGAAGATTTGCATGCAGAATCTTCCATTCTATCTCAATACTTACGCGTAGAGTGTTACCTTTTAACCAACTTCCTAATAGTGAAAAGATGTTCTCCTAGTGTAACATTTTGCATACTTCTCTCAAATCATCGATATTAGTTTGACCGTCTCGATGCTTTCTTATGCTCCTTTAAGTACTATATTTCACCCTGAAGATTCCTTAGCACTTCCATGGTATCTTGGTAAACTTCCTTTTGATGAGAAAGATTTGGGTACCTTGTATGCAAAATCTCCTCCTTGGTGATCGTAGGATTCTAGTACGATGCCTCTCTTGTGCATGCCACTTCAGCGCGTGTGGTAATCTTTACTATCAATGCCTCGGTTTTCTGCTATCTTGGGCATCCACTGATCTTCTACCATGTGCTAGATTCTAACCATCTTGATGCCTTTGTTTTCTTGCTTATGTTGCTTACTTAGATGCTCATATAAGTCTAGGCACTCTTCATAGCTATGGTTCTTTCCACATAAATAACATGTAATATTCTAAGGACATTCATGCCTATAGTGGTCAGGAGATCCACACGTATAACATGTTCCATGAGGGAACTCACCTCTTCCTCCACCACAATATCCATGTCCCCTTCCATAACCTCCTTCAAAATGCCCCTCATTCCTGTCATAGCACATTTGATTATGATCCCAATCTGGTGCTCATTCTTACCCTTAGAATTATCTATTACACTTGTCTGTCATACCCCAATGTCTATGGCATCCTAGATCTGACCAATCAATCAATAATTCTCAGTATCATGGGTCGTGGACCTATAAATTTTACAAAAGCTAGATATATTCTTCCTTATCAGCGTTGTAATAAAGGATAGTGACTAACATCATGATTTAATTAACAAATCTCATAGTCCAATAGTAATGAGTGTATTGTTCTATGAGGACAACTATCCTTGGTGTGACCTTCTACTTCACAATCTATACACCAAATTCCTGAGCATGTTTCATGGGCTGAATTTGTTGATAGCTTCTCTAACTGTTTGGCCATAGCTGCAATCTATGCCTCTAAGAATGGACTAACACCAGTGTCAATGCTCCCAACTACCTCAACATGCAAAGCTACTTCCAGTGCTTCACGTAGATCAGTGTATGTCTTATGTGACAATGCTCTTCTGAATGGTGTAATCAATCCTCCAATGAACCATTATGCATGTTGTTGTGTGAATATCATAAGATAGCTTAGAGAGAAGGGTCTTAAAGTGGGCATCATACTCATGTAAACTCTCAGTGGTTCCCTTCTTGATATCTTTGAGCACGCTGATACTTTTTTGCTCAAATTCTGGGATATAGAACTCTTTTAAGAAAGCATCCTTCAACGTTGCATAATCCACGCAAGTTTGATCAGGGTCAAAATTCCTATACCAGCTATGTGCTCATCCCTATAAGGTAGTAGTGAATTGACTTGCCTTGCACTCAGCAGCCATGATCCCCTTCACACGCCATAAGATTTCACACATGTGCACATGCTCAACAACATCCTCTATACCTCTATACTCCGGAAGATAAAGAGACATCTCCATATAAATATTATGTGGTTGTTGCGGGCCTTGACCACCTGATCCAGAACCTCTTGTGTTTCCTCTACCTCCAAAACCACCAAATCCACTAGAACTAGAACCACTTATACCTCCTAATCCTCCACTTGTAGCTGGAATAGGACCTGTAGATGTACTCCCCTATGCTCCGATAGTAGTACTATACTAAACCCCTACAATCTGTGAGGTAGTTCCACTTCCAAAGGTGAACCCAACATTTGGCGTGCTTATATTCTATGCGGATGATGCACTGAAAACACACCTCCAAATAACATTGAAGTCATTTGTCCTTCCATTGATGTACTTGCTCTCTTACTTCCCAAACTTTCTTGTTGATTACTTATCATACTAGATACTAGAAAACCAAGTGCAAGGGCTAGGTCACCAGGTGGATTAAGATGCGCGCCCATGGCCTAGGTATTCTCTGCTGGCGCACTTTTATGTGAGGCCAAGGGGGGATCTCTGTCATGATTTCCAAGATGGGGGAGTTCCTGATGCTCTGGCTCCACATCTTCTACGTGAGCTTCAAATCCTTCATGAGCCATCTCTCTCCTCAACACCATACTTTCTGTAATGGTATGCTACTTCTCTATCTCCCTCTTGTGCGCCTCATTATACTTAAGCC
The DNA here is from genome assembly GCA_018340775.1 of Taxus wallichiana var. yunnanensis. Taxonomy (NCBI): domain Eukaryota; kingdom Viridiplantae; phylum Streptophyta; class Pinopsida; order Cupressales; family Taxaceae; genus Taxus; species Taxus wallichiana. Next base: position 957,839,601 of record CM031239.1, on the reverse strand, counting down.
ACCTTTCCTCTCTCTCCTCTCTGCCGCTAGGTCTGCCATCTTTCACCAAACCTATTCCTGCCCTCACGCACCTTGTGTGAGGTTTAGTTAGCCATCATTTTCTCTCTCCATGTTCAAAGTTACCATCAAGATCTTGATCACCAATGGAATGCCTTGCAGAATATGTTCCTCTAGGATACTACAAAAATTGGAATTCAGCTACCTTTGAGCAAGAATATGTCGAAATTGAATATTCTATAATATAACTATTTAGAACACCATGAAACCACGTATCCATAGCATGAGTCTAGATCAAATCAGCATCATAAAGGGCCTAAAATTCTTCCTATGTCCAGACAAGTGTGTGATACCTCCAATTCTATTGAGATGCATAAGCAGTAAGCCACTCGTATAGTTCTACTAGAAAGATGGAAAAATCTCTCATATAAGTTGTCATATAGATTTTGTTCTACCCAAGTGTGTGCATTAAAATCAGATCCACTTTGTTGAACCATCATGCATATTCTTCCTCTAGATCGTGTATCCACTCCTCAATACTTTCTAGAGTTAACCGGTATGTCTTCATCATGAACCATCCTAAAAACAACTAAAAAGAGGTCCTAGAAACAGAACTAATGATGCAGCCTATAATTTACCAGATAACACCCTAGTCACGCTAGCACATCACTCACCTAGACTGAGCACTCACCCAAAGTGTGTAAAGGTACCAGTCCTCTTTAGGGTTGTTGTAGCAGGATGTTAGCGTGATGAAGGAATAAACATAAAGATCCATAACTAATCCACCATTCTACCATGCATGCTACATTCATATCTATGAAAGAACAAGCTTTAAATAGTAATCATGATTGAATCAATAACATGCACTACTCAATTACACACAGAATGACACTTAGATTCAGCCAATATCTTCCATTTATTAATAAACATAGAAGCTCCTTACACTAATGTCAATCTATACCAATGCATGCATGGATTTGATACATAATCCAATAATATGTATATCTTTCTATACCTCTCTATATATCTATATATCTTCTACCATGTGCTTCACATCATATATATATATAGGGTGGGGACTTGCCCTTCACCGCTTTATCTATTCCGAAATAGGTGGCATGCTATTAATAGCCATGTGTTGTTTACGGCATAGCCACGCATTTGTTTATAGGAATAGCCACACATACAAGTGTGCTATCTATAGACCTCTCTTACAGCTTAATCAAGTGACAATCCTATTCTTAGCCTTTCTCCATGCAAAATTCTTTGATCTAATCCTCTAAAGATAGATAATGTGTGGCGTGCACATCTCTGCATCATTGGTGTGTTCCACACCATCTTCTAAAAATATGTCTTCATGCTCAAAATCATCTAAGTCCTTAATATTGAACTTTCCCTCCACACATGGGTTCTTCCTATCCCTCCATGCCTTTGATCCTAGATTTCTCTCCGTGTGGACCTCTTGTGTGAATTTTGTCAAGTGTTATCCAATCAACAATAAATTAGGGTCACTTTTTACCTTATGGAAATAGTTTCACAACTTCATCGATCCACGGTTTAGAATATATTTCTCATATTCTAATCTATTCAGTACCTAGGTACTTTTTAGGATATCAACATTCATCCTAAACCATATAAGGTTTAAATTCTACAGTTGATGTCTATTTTAGGAAAGAATATAGTCATTGTTTAGATTTTGGGGCCTTTTGGATTGTTTACCGACATTTGTAGGAGTGTTAAATGTTTCAAAACTATATTTTATAAACCTCATAACTCCCAAAGGTAGAAAAATAGGTGAATTATATGGACTCATGAAATTCCTTATAACACATGATAAACCCAAAACACATATTTAAGTTTTTATCAATTCAAATAATTAATGGAATGGTCATCATGAGGTCTATGAAGGATCTCAAACATCATGAGGATAATGGGTATAATCATAAAAATTATGAGATCTATGAAATATTTTAAACATCAAGAGCTTCATCAAGATTCAAATCATCAAGGGAATGGTCATCAAGAACATGATAAGATAAGCTCATCATGAGTGATGGCGGAAATCATCTTAGGCTAATAAACAATTCATATTTTATGAGAGTGTTTCTAAACACTTAATAAATGCTTGGTAATGAACTCACATCTTGCAAGTTAGGGAGGTGGAATTTATAGTGTTTCAAAGATATTCTAGAGGTCAAGAACATGGAATTTATTCTTAAAATTCCTCCAAGATTCATTCAGGGATCAATCCTTCTATCAAGAGGAGGAAATTTATCTCCATGAGGAGAAATTGTGAAAGAGGTTGTCCATACATCATAAGTATCCTTCGACTGGGTGATATCTTGGGCAAGGAGTTGAATTATGATATTAAGAAGAGATCATCACATTAAAAGGTGAAAATTAAGGATCAAGGAGTGAATTGATGGCCATCATATCCCAACTCTACCATTATGTCCAAATCTCTTTGAGAAATATATAAAATGAGCTAGTCAAGTTATTCTTGAGGCATCGAAGACCATCATGTGTGAAGGATCAAGAAGTCACCCATTCTCATGAGAGGAATATGAGAAATAAGTGTACGGGCATCCTAAATTTTATTCCATTCAAGGATGATCTTGAATCCTAAAAGGGTAAAAGGATGATATTCATATGGATATGTTGTCATGTGAATCGACTAACCCAAAAATACAAAACTTAAACCATGAAAACCAAGCCAAAATGTGAAATATTTCTCCCAAATCTTCATGAATCCATCTCTCGATCCAACATGCCTCCTATGTCATGATCACCTTATCCTTAAATGTATTCCTAATGCATTGGTTGAAAATGTATAAGTTTTCAAAAAAATTTAACAAGGTCAATTATTCCATTCATTAAAGTGCAGTAAAAGACTAATTCTCTAGCAAGCCTAGAAAGGCCAATTTTGTCCATTTTGGATCATATGTGCATCCTCCAGGAGGGTTATAAAAGTTATTAAGTATCCACAGGTGGTATTTAAAATCCTTGAATGTGTTAGAAGGATTTTAGGAGGATTTATGAAAGTTTTGATCATTCAAGGATAGTCTGTTTAACAACATATTTTTTAGATACAAGGAATGAGCAAATCAAATTATGAACCTTGAGTTCTTTTGCTGATTTTGCAAGCTCCATAAGGAGTTATGAGGAAAACAATTAGGCACTAGAAATCTTGAATAATACTTTACATTATGGGAGCATCCATTTTGATCCAAGGCCACCGAAGGTGATGCTATCAATCATATCATACTCTTAAGCAATACATACCTCCCAAGAGTGTTTCTAAACACTTAATTAGTGCTTGGTAATGAGATCAATACATTGTGGAGGTAAAGAACATGTAATTAACTTTAATTTCTAATTCCACGTGGATAAAATTGATGAAAATGGTGTCCTCCACAATGGTATCGAGCCTTATCCACATCCACCTTTTAGCCTTACATCCATATTTCAACACACTCATACACCTTTCAAGCATTCTCAATTCTCCATTACTCTTTTTATCCATCATCTTGCTATATTTTCAAATTTTGGATTTTTAAGACTCCTTTTTTCTCAAGCTCTAAATAATCTTTTCAACTTTGTTTTTCACCTTCACCTTGACTTTTAATCAATCTTATTTTCAGTCATCTCACCGTGTTTTCCCCTCTCCTAATCACTAATGTAAATCACTCAAATATTCCTCTTTCACATAAGGGTTTTCATACAAACCCTTAGTATCTCTATACTTCTTCATGGCACTATACAGAATAATCAATTTAGTTCTTCTTGATTAAATATGTATAAGGATTTTCCCCTCGTTACTCAAGGATTTAAAACATTTATCACCACTACCTTAATGATAGATACAACTTCCTTATGAGTTTATTTCCTAAGAAAACTATTTCTCAAGGTTAGTATTAACAGTCACAAGAAATAAGAATGATTGTACATTTCTTCCTTTACCTATTAACCACTCAATACTCTATCCTTATGCCCTACTTTTATGAGTCCTTAATTCCCTTAGGCCTTCCTCCAACTTGTCAGACACTCCACCAACTTCAAACACATGGAATAAAGACTATTTTCTAAAATTACATCCTTCCTAGCCCTCAAACTGGGCATTAACATTACTAGATTGTATTTTCACATTCCTTTTCTTTTATTCTTATTCCAACTTATGTACTAGGGATTTTGAAACTCTTGGTCTTCTTATTACCTTCCTACACACTTATCAAGGACTCTACTAGTCATAAGTATTAAATTTTACAATGAATATTATATTAGATGCCCTTAATACTAGGCACACATGGTTAGGATTGTGAACACAAATTTAATTTAAGAAATCCTCCTGTAGATGGCTTATTACATTTTCTTTACTTTTTCAACACCATGTCCTCATATCAATGACCCAAAATAGACTCAAGGACTCCATTGAATCATTATGTTCATGCTACATACTACTGAACTTCTAAAACATAGTATAGTATTATCTGAGTAAGTCTTTGTATATATTTTCCATTCCATGGACACTATGAGGATTCCATGAAGCCTTTAACACCATTATAGATAAGATGGTAATCCAAAAATATATATTTACACATGAAAATTCTTTGCAAAATAGTCTTTATTATCCAAATATGATATATCGGTCTAAGATTAATGTGTCACTTAACAAGCCAATAACATACCTAGATGTAGTTCAAATATTCAAATTATACATTTGGAGGGAAACTCCTTATTCTTTCCTATGGATTACAAATGGACTAGTATAAGCTATGACCATCTCAAGTGGACCTAAGACACCCCTAGTCACCTAAGAAATCCAAAAATTATTATTAACAAGATGTTCTTGCATCACCAGAGGAAGGATGCATAGTGACTGAGAAGCGTTATTTTCAATTAACGGCTTAGTTGTCATGCTTCAAAATTTCCATTTCCATGCTAGTTATTTTGGTCATTCTAAAGCTAATACAACACCCTCTCGATAGAGTTTAGGAAATATTTTAAGTATCAAGAGGTGATTTTGGGAAATCTTGGAAGTGTAAAAGGTAATTTAGGAATATTTTGGAAAGGTTTGATCATTCAAGGACTATCTGCTCAACAACCAGCTTTTCTAGGTGTAGGGAATAAACACTCTAATGGTGAAACATGAATTCTCTAGAAGATTCTAGGATTTCAGTAAGGCGTTAGGTGGATTTTGGAGGTGACAATGATTGAGAGGAAGGGTGAATCAATCCCAAATAAAACTTATTCACTTGTGCTTCAAACCCTAGCTCCACAAAATCATGTAGAATAGATCAAAGCATACATCCTTTTATAATGAAGTGAACTCAAATGCAAGGAATACAATATGATCTCAAAGACACATATATTGATAATAAAATCAGATCCACACACTTATATAGATGTTCAAATCATATCACAAAGATTATTTTCTTCAACAATGATCCACAAGATATAATAAAGTGCTCTCAATACAATCAATGTCTCGTGAATACATATGAAGAAAAATACAACTATGAGAATGTCTTAAAACTTAAAGATCAAATGTGAAAATTCATTAGAAACCTAAAATAACATCAACATGCTATGAGGGTAGCATCCAAACTCAAACACCCAAATTTTTTCTCCTTCTCCAAGTCACTTTCAAGGAAATAACACCCACTTTGCACTAAATCAAATTATCCTCATGAAAACTCAACCATAATATTTCCTAGAATGATATTCTGGGTGTTTTTTTGTAGGCCCAAGGGGTTTTTTATTTTCGTAGCAAAAGGTTCTTCAAAACAAGATAAGAGGGGTTTCAAAAAGCTAGAACCATTATACCCAAAAACTCCATTTTATACCCTTTTCTTGATTCAAATTCAAAGGAGGTCAGTTTCCCTCAACTTTCATGACCATACCAGCCTAAAAAATCCCATAAGAATAAATAGAACATTCACAATCAACCCATATGGGTCGGCCTAGAAAAAATACTTCATTCATGCACCAAAAATCCCAAAACCCTTGCATTGGGATGATAAAAAAATCCTAATCACAAAAATATTTTTGTTCAAGCTATAAAAATAATAAAACATGTTTAAAATAACATTTAAACATCATATATGGTCATAATTATCTCACTAATCAAATTATTTCATTTACTTGTCCCAATACACTTTGTTCCTCTTTAAAAAGTTGTTTCATACACCCTTCAAAGACCCTAGAAACTTCATTCGATCACCAAATCACTTATACTTAACCAAAAATTCCACATGACAACTCAAAATAAATTTAAAAACCTATATAACACTTATAAGCAAGTTATAAGTTATGAAACATCCTTAACTTCAAACCACAACAACATTTTCCTCACTATATCAACTCCCAAAACATTTGTTTCCAAAGGTTAGATCATAAAACCAATTCTACATATATTAAGTACCTAAAATGGATTCATTGGATTAAAAATTCAACCCTTTTCACATTACAGGTGATATAAATCTTCACCCAATCCATCTCATGCTTTAAACAATGGCAATCTTGTAAAACAATAGATGTTGTCTTGAATTGCCAAAAATATTCTTTCTCAAATAATGACCTTGAAACCCTTAAAAATGACTTAATCATGAATAAATACATATATCACTAGAATATATCTGAATATAATTTCTAACACAACTTGAATCATCTCAAAACTCTACCTGTAGCTCAAGTTATGACCATTTTACTGAACCCTGTTATTTGAGATCTCAAAACTACCCTTTGACCAGTCAACATGTTTGGACCTCAAAACATCATGAACCTGCATGAACATGTCCTAAAACATTCATGGAAATCAATAAAAACTCCCAATAATCATGCATAATCAATTTTTCATGTTACTCCTTTGTACCATTTTGTCTTAAAACTTCTTTTCCATAAACTGTTATTTTTAGGTGGGGCCCACATATCACCATGACCTCAAAAAAACATTTCTGAAAATCCTAAGGATTAATATACAACATCCAATCATCAATTTTTTAATATCAATCAAAATTGGGTTAGTATACTTCATTCTTTATCAATTGCTCCTAGTTAGGGTTTAACTAAGGTTTTAGACCACTTTACCTTATTAACATTTGTTCATTAAAACCTGATGATAAACTACCTCATTATTTTTTGGAAATATTATAAAATCAACATAGAAGCTTCCCTAAAATCCAAAATTTCTAGTGTAAATCACACTATTCATGATCATCTGAAGTTGCACTTCGACCTGGAATTTGACTTGATTTTCACCCTGTCTCACAAAATCACTCATAACTAGAAAAATATGCATCATCGGCACCTAAATTTTTCTAAGATCATAATTACTCATCCCTCTAACATATCCAATCATCATAATATCAATTCCATGTCCCAATCTCTCCAATCACTAAGACTTTCCTATCCTTGAATGTTAGATCCTCATAGTAATAACTAGGGTAAACTGAAATAATGAAATAACTAAAAATATAACCTCTAAAATTACCCAAACATACCTCATATTTCATGATATACCTAATTTCATTCTTCCATGATCTCAAATGGCTCCAATACACTTTGTCACACCTCCATGCTGCCATACCTTGCTCCCAATGAGCACATGTAACCAAGTGAAACACTTGTACCTATACCAAAACACTATTGTGAGTGATCAAAACTCACCATAAAATCATGCTATAAATCATGCCAACATGTTTCCCAAGAATCCTAGAATCTTCACTATTAAGGTACACCTCATAGGCACCTTTATGGGATTGCTAGAGCAATCACACCTCACTAAATCCCACTTTAGTAGTTCATAGTCATCTGAAACCAATACGTTAGGACCATGAAAAATATCATGACATAATCCTACAACATTCACTTTGTCATTAATGTGGTTTTTCATTAATGATAACACCTATTAGGCCTACATGTCAACAATCTCCCCTTTATCATGATGGAAAACACCCTTAACTTCTCCCTTTTTTACATTAATGAAAAAGACATGCCTATAGCATCATATTCTTCACCTTCCTTAGCTTCATACCATCATTTTTTTGTTAGAAACATCAACCAAATATCTTAAACAAGCTCAAATTCTTGATTTTTGCACTAAAACTAATTCTTAGCCTCATTTCAAGCATGCAAGCAACATGTTCCCCTGAACAAGCATTTCCAACATCTGAACATCATCAATCAACATGAAAGAATCATAAAATCACCTTGGTAGGGGAAAATCATCATTTCCAACCTCCTAGGCATGCAAAGACAACAATTTCTTCTATAACCTGGATTGAGCTTCATAAGGGCACTGTAGTAGTCTTTGAATAGGGGCATATACACCTTTAGCATGCCAACTATGTTAGTCTCATCATGACCAAGCTTCATAATTTCATTCTTGATCAATTTCCACCTTTTCTAGGCCTAATTTTGACATTGACATGCTCATTCTAGCTCTTCATATCATATATGACATTAACATCCTGAACAGTCCTTTTAGTTCATTTCTTATCAATTTTTACAAGCCATAGAACACACCAATCATGCAAATAATTCCTTCAAATACTCCATCTAGACTAAGTATAGCTATCTTATCCTACAAGTACAAATTCAGGCTACTTACCACTGACTACTTGGCTTAAAATCACTTTGAGCAACAAATGTCAGTCCTAAACACCTTTCTCAGTCATGAACATTCATAGTTGACTCTGATAAGCCAATTCATACCATCAAAATCATGGACATAGGAGAAAACATAATTTTCTCACTTTAAATGGCCTTGAGAACACCATTTCAATCTCATGAAAGATCAACCAAGTACTCCCCTACTATTCTTAAGTGGTATCTTACACACTGAAAGCAACTAAACTTCTAACACCGTCAGAAACATCTTTGCAACAATGTAGCATTATAAAGCATACTTCATGAAATTCAAACCCTCTTTTAGCTTAGGTATGACTAATTAGAAAATTTACACCTCAACCAACTTGATTATTCTCATGGAACACTTACAAAACATTATGATGCTTCTTCAACTTACATTATGAAGTATGATAAAACCATGAAGCACTGATTCTTTCATCAATAGTACCTGTAGCTATCTTAGGGAAGCATCTTTACTAATATGGATACCCAAGAACACCAAGACCGTATTTTGCATATTTCAATGATATCATACCATCTGGGTTCATATTCCAGTTGTAATTAAAATAATATCCAACAATTTACTAGAGTATGTGTATTCAGCCTTCTATACCTGTAGGAGTTCACTTCATGGAGCAAAATTAAGTATGCTTCAGATTTAGCACAAATCATAAGTCACTCATATGTACCAAAGACATCCTTGACTATGGATAGATCACTTTTTATAACTTGTATGAACTGCATATTTAAGACCTTAATCACTTTTTTGAATTTCAAGTAAACTTATAAGAATCAACAACATCCTCTTATCTATAGCTTTTTCTTGTAACATCTATTTCACATTCTTTTAGGAAATTCTCATCATATTGGTCAACCAAGTATTTTTAACTTAAGCTTAGGTTTTAATGAACATAAATACACTATTACATTTCTAATACACCAAGAAATTCATACAATCTATATCCACTTTGTTCTTACATTTACTATGTATACATCATTTAGATACCTATAGGCATCCATATTCGTGTAGTATATCTTCAATACAGTCTAAGTTACAATCTTTTCAAGTTCAAGAGACAATAAACACAATCTATACTCATAATGGACACAAATTATCACAATACCTTTATAATCTTTCCAAACACCTGTAGCATCTCATTTTTATGGTTACACGCATGTTTAGCCTCCTCATCCTTTGGGACACCTATAGACATTGTCATCTTCATAGAAATATACTTTGTCATCCAGGATACCTATAGAATGTAATCATGAATTATTTTAAGCCCTTAATCTAAGCTATTCCTCTCTTGAAGCCTATAGATGCAATTGATCAATGCTACTAAGCACTCAAATTCTTTTAATACTCCTTTCAAAAAGAAGCATCCTTTTCTCTTTACATAGGTATGTAGTTAGCTTTCTCAGTCATCCTAACTATATTCACACAATTCAGGCTTACAAAAGTGAGTGATCATACTTTTCATTTCATAAAGATAACTCTTTTCAAGCATCATGCACCTTGACTTGATATTTTGATTAAAAAACCACTCTTTTTGTCAAAAAAATCATTGTCTTGTATAACATATTGTTACATAGTTTTGTGATAGGACCTTTGAGGTACAACCTTTGAAAAACACAACTTCTCTAAAAATCATCATTTCACCTACTAATGACACTTATCTCTTCAAATCTCATGACCTAATACTTAGATGTTTTATTCTATACATACCCTAGAGAGGGTTTAAATAATTGTACAGTGTTGATAAGTCATACATTATTTACTATGTATAAGACCTTAGATGTGTATGCCTTAACTGAGAAACACATAAATTTTGATACAACCTAATCAAGACCTTTTCAAGACCTGACACATAGGTTATCGAACTCGTATTTTCTCAAACAAGGGTTACAATCCTCAAACCCTTGCTTCAAGATTCAAATATAGTAACACTTGAAGCTCACCGTCCAAGATCAACAATCCACACCTTAGAAGAGTTTACATAGCTTCCACAATACTTGTAGCTTCTCTTTCATTCCTTACCCACTATAGAATGCATTTTCTTGTTCACTTTTCACCTTGACACTTTGAGATACAAATTGATTAATGTTTGGATAATTCATCATAGACCTATAATTTTGACTTGAGTCAACATTTACGCTTCACAAGATTTTGACGCACCTTTTAAAGTACTTATCAATTCTTCAAGCCTTCATGAATGACATTATAATCCTACATATAGAGAACAAATTTGATATGCATTTGATCATCACTACACAATCATTACATATTTTTTTTTTTGAGCATGGAGACTATTAATACTTTGAATGAGCACTCAGACCACTTTTTCATCTTACTAACATGATGAACAAAGCTCAACAGACTTGATCAAGTAATTCTCAAGAAATATTGACATTTCTTGACCATAAAAGATCTTAAACTCACTTCTAACCTTTGAAAACTTTACTCAAACCATCATGACTCACGAGACTTATAACCTTGACAACTCTTTGAGACTACCAAAGAATCATTTTAATGTGACTTAGACATATACTACATACACTTGAATTTTCTTTCTTCAAGTATGCGACACCTTCAATCTTCAACCTTAATGGGATGATAACTTGAGATCTTTTAGGGATCACATGCCTTATTATATAACAGAGACTTGATTATGGATGAAAAAGTACAAGGTGATCCACTATGAAAATTTTATGGCTTCAAATACATTAATAACTCATTAATGACCTTAAGACATCAATGAAACACAAACAAGACACTTTGATCTTCACAAAGTTGCTCATACACACACAACATTTTTAGAATTTTGACACACATATTGTGAGATACTCTTCATAAATTCAAGAACACTTAATTACATGATGATGAGACTCATGAACACCCTACAACATCTCATATAGACAATCTAAAACAAGAATATAAGATTTAGACTTAGAGGACTCACTACACACACACACACACACAACACACACACACACACACACACACACACACATTGACATTGACATGACAAAAGATCATGAAGTTTCATATTCAAGAACAACCAATGAACCTTGAAAACACACTTAGAGACTCAAAATGACATACATTTTGCACATGGAAGAGACTCATACTAAAAACACCTCCCCCTCACTCCAAATCTTAATTTGCACCTATATACCTCTATGGAGCCTAATAGAGGCATATGTCACCATGGAGAAGATTGATGAGAGACCTAAGTAGGTCTCAAGCCCTCTTCTTGAACTTGACTATCTCCTCTTTATCTGATTTCTCATTTGTTACAGCAGATCCCTCTTTTAGCTTAGTTACATCCTTGGAATCTTCTTTAGCACTTTGACTAGTCTCATCCTTCTTTTTGTATACTTGAGCTTTTGGCTTAGGTATTTGAGTATCTTTCTTCAACTGACCTACATTACAAAACCTTGCAATGTGCCCTATCTTATGGCACCTAAAACATTCCACTTGCTTTCCTTTTCATTCATAAGACCTATGTCCATATCCATTACAAGCATAACAAGTACCACTTGAATGTGCTTACATACCTTCTTGTGTTTGATGGCCCATTTTTGCAATACTTTTCAAGATGTCCCTTTTCTTGGAAATGATAGCATTCAGCTCCATATCTTTGACCTACCTTTTTCTCCTTCTTGTCTTGACATTCTTCTTCCTTCTTTTCTTCACAATGTTCCTTTCCTTTTCCATCATCCTTCTTTTCAACCTTAGGACTACAAAACTAGCCCTATGTCCATAAGCACCACATTTGTAACAATTACCATGAAAAACACCATACCTATATGCATTTGGCTTCCTGATAGGTGATCTTCTAGAGGTGGAAGCCTTGAACTTTCTCCCTTGCTTGGCTGTCTTCTTTCATTTGATCCTTGACTTGACTCTTCTTCATTATTTTCTAATTTGAATGAGCCCTCATTGAAGCCTAGGCATGTCCTATCACCATAGGCCTTTTTTTTTTCAACATCTTTCTTATATTTTATGAACTTCCTTGAAATGATAATACTTTTCTTGTCATGGTACCTAAATATTTCTTCAAAATCTATGTTTCTTCCTCTTGATCTTCAGCTCATTTTGTGCCTCCTCAAGTTGATTTGTTAGAACCTTGATTGTTTCTTATTTTTTAGCCTCACTTTTGATACATTTTTCTAGTTGAGATTTCAAAACTTTAGCTACTTCTTCATGAGATTCAAGAAACTTGTTAATCATGTCATCATTAATACTAGTTTTGTTCCTTAACATGAAGGTATTAATTGTCCCTAAAGGTATTTGTTTTTCAATGATGGAATGTGCCATATTTTCACCAAAGATCTCCCTCTATCTTGTTAGGATACTTCCAAGGGCCTTATCTGATACCAGTTTTTAGAGGTGAAAAATACTGAGAGGGGGTTGAATCAGTTCCCAATAAAACTTATTCACTTGTGCTTCAAACCCTAACCACACAAAATCATGTAGAACACATCAAAGCATACATCCTTTTATAATGAAGTGAACTCAAATGAAAGGAACACAATATGATATCAAATAACATATATTGATAATAAAATCATATCCACACACTTATATAGATGCTCAAATCAGATCACAAAGAGTAGTGTCTTCAACAATGATCCACAAGATATAATAAAGTTCTCTAAAGACAATCAATGTCTCATGAATACATATGAAGAAGTAAAACTATGAGAATGTCTTTAACCTTAAATCAGATTTTAAAACTCCTTAGAAACTTTCAAAAAACATCAACATGCTATGAAGATAACATCCAAATTCAAACACCCAAATTTTCCCTCCTTCTCCAACTCGCTCTCAAGGAAACAACACCAACTTTGCACTTGCTCAAATTCTCCTCATGAAAACTCAACCAGAAGCTGTCCTAGAATTATATTCCAATTTTTTTGGCTAGGCCCAAAGGTTTTTATTTTCAACAAAAGGTTTCTTCAAAAGAAGATAAAGGGGTTTCAAAAATCTAGAACCATTGTACCCAAAAACTCCATTTTATACCCTTTTCTTGATTCAAATTCAAAGGAGGTTGGTTTCCCTCCACTTTCATGACCATACTAGCCTAAAAATATCCCATAAGAATCACTGTAACATTCACAACTAACCCACATGGTTAAGCCTACCAAAAATAATTCATATATGCACCCAAAATCCCAAAAACCCTTGCATTGGGATGACAAAAATCTCCTAATCCCAAAAATTATTTTTTCAAGATCTAAAAATCATCACACATGTTTAAAATAAAATTTAAACATCATATATGGTCTCAATTTATCTCATCCAATCAAATTATTTCATTTACTGGGCCCAATGCTCTTTGTTCTTCTCAAAACAGTGTTTCCTACACCCTTCAACACCTTGGAAACTTCATCTGATCACCAAATCACTTATACTCAACAAAAACATGTCATGTGACAAATGAAAATAAATTTAATAACCTTTATAACACTTCAAATAAATTTATAAGTCATGAAGCATCCTTAACTTCAAACCACAACAACATTTTCTTTCACGAGATCAACCTGCCAAAAATTATGTTTCCAAAGGTTAGCTCATAAAACCATTTCTACATATTAAATACATAAAAATGGATTCATTTGATTCAAAATTCATCCCTCTTCATATTATAGGTGATATAAAACTTCACCTTATCCATCTCATGTTTTAAACAACATCAATCTACCAAATCAGATGTTGTCTTGAACTACCAAAAAATTATTTCTCAAAGAATTACCCAAAAATCCTATCAAATGACCTCATCATGAGGAAATAAATATACTAATATAAATATCTCTTAATATACTTTCCAAAAAAACTTGAATCATCTCACAACTCCACTTGTATCTCAAGTTATGACCATTTTATTAAACCTTGCTATTTGAGATCCCAAAACGCCCTCTTTGACCAGTCAACTTGTTTGGAACTAAAAATATCATGAACCTATATGAACATGTCCTGAAAAATTAATTTACATCAATAAAAACTCCCATTCATCATGCAAAATTAATTTTTCATCCTAATCCTTTGTGCCATTTTGTCCTAAAAACTTATTTTCTAAAAACTATTTTTTTAGGTGGGGCCCACATATCACCGTGACCTAAACCACACATTTTAGGAAATATTGAGGAGTCTTCTACAACATCCAATCATCACTTCTACACTATCAATAAAAATTGGGTCATTATACTTCATTCTCTGCAAATTTCTCCTAGCTAGGTTTTAACTAAGGTTTTAGAACATTTTACCTTCTTAACATTCATTCATAAAAACCTGATGATCAAATGAACTCATTATTTTTTTGAACCTTATTAACTCACCATAGGATATTCCTTGAAATCCACAAGGTCCCATGTAAATCACACTATTCAAAACAAGCATCTGAAGTTGCATTTAGAGCCGGAATTTGACTGTATTTTCACCATGACTCACAAAATCATTCATAATTGGAAAAATACACATCATGGGCACCTGAATTTTTTCTGAGAGCATTTGAATCATCCCTATAACATATACAATCATCATAATTTCAATTCCATTTCCCAATCTCTCCATTCACTAAGACTTTCTTCTACTTGCATGTTAGATCCTCATAGTAGCAACTACGGTCAACTGAAATAATAAAATAATTGAACATATAACCTCTAAAAATGACCCAAAAATATCTCATATTCCATGATATACCTGATTTCATACTTCCATGAGCTCAAATGGCTCCAATACACTTTGTCACACCTTCAAGCTATCATGCATGCTCCCAATGAGAGCGCAGTAACCAAGTGAAAAACCAATATCTTTACCATACCACTATTGTGAGTGATAAATAACCCTCAAATCATTCTAGAAATCATTCCAAAATTCTTCCTAAGCATCCAAAAATATCACGGTGTCAAGCTAAACCTCCTAGGCACATGTATGTCCTTGCTAGAGCAAGCACACCTCACTAAATATCACTTTAGATGTTGATAATCATCTGAACCAAGATGTTATCACCATGAACAACATCGTGACATCATACTACAACATTCACTTTTTCATTAATGTGTTTTTCATCGATAACAACACCTATTAGGCCTAACTACCAACAGAGAAAAGAAAATAGGCATTGTAAAGCTACGTGAATCATATACATGTTGGATATATCCATTTTTCTCTAAGGGTTAAAGGTGTCATGAAGAACTTCAAAATAGTGAATCTTACCCCTTTTAGTTCCAAAACAACACTTCATGAAACCAAAATAGAGCACTACCAATCAATTTTCATGTTTCTTCATTATTGACACCTCATGTTGACTCTTATGCCACTTGGACACCATTTTCCATCAATACAACTTGACATCAATGACAACTTCAATGACACTATGTCCAACACATGTATTTTGATTTTTATATGTATTATAAGGTATTTCATGAGTTCATATATTTGAGCAGTTGTTGTTTCCTTTTAGAGTTGTGCGGTTTGTAAAATCTAATTTTAGCACATCTAACACTCATACAAATGTTAGTGAACAATCCAAAAGGCCCAAAACCTAAACAATAACTATATTTGTTTCCAAAATAGACATCGATTGTAGAATTTAAATGCTAAAAATTTACGTTGAATGTTAAAATCATCAAAATTACCTATGTAGTAACCATATTATATTATAAAAAAATCTCCAAAACATGACTCATGGATTTGTGAGACTAGTTCCATAAGGTGTAGAGTAACCCTAATTTCTATAAATTACTAAAATAAATTTAAATTATAAGAATTATACTTAAACATTTATTATAAATTATGTCATAAACACATATAATGAATATACTCTAAGGAATGTGAGCATGTTATAACACACTCATGTTCCCTAAAATGATGCCCCCAAATAAAGATTTTACAAGATTGAAATCACTTTAGTTTCCCAAACATGTGCTTTGGACTGTAACAATATAGAAACTAGTGTGTTTTGAAAAAATATGCAAAAACTCACCTTCTACCATGTTAAATCCTATTAAAAAGTTTTCTATCTTTCTTAAAATATTTCCTACAACATCAAGAAAACTATCCTCTTTCTAAATATATAATTTTTATATTTTTCTAATTGTTCTAAGGTAGTGTTCCTTTGTTTTGTGATAACCAGATAACCATAGATCTTGCACATAATCCAAGACATCATCAGATTACCAAGAACATTGAGATACATATACTTTATCCGTGAGAAGGTGCTAAGTGGTTAGATAGATCTCAAGTTTGTGCCAAAAGAAGAGGGGTTGCTTGACATCTTCACAAAGCCCCCAGTACTACAAAGTTTTGTCACTTTCATGAAAAAAAATTGGATTATTGAGTTTCAATTAAGGGGAGTGTGTATGAAATGTCACCTCCTAATGGAACTTGTTATTTGTAAAATGAAAAATACATTGTAATAAAGACCTTCGGGAATGTGTATACCTCCTCATATTCATTTTTAGATAGAAGTGTAGAAATATCTTTAAGGTGGTCTTTAGAAAAATCTTTAGTGTTATTGAGTTTACTAGTAAACATCTAGTGTAAGCATATTGAAAGGAGGTCCTTATTTATAAAAGGCTCCTATATGCTTGGTTTCAAGTAACCTTTAATGAGAACTTGTGAGAGCATGTAAAACTCACAAATCATACTCAATCACTTTCAGAAAAAAGTGATCATGGGATGATCTTTGGGATTCTAAATCCTTTGACTTTGTACCAAAATTTAACTTGAGTATGATGAAGGTGTTATGCTTCCTTCAACCTATATGATAGGATAAAACCTTTATGGTTTACGGATTGTAAATCATGTAGCATACCATGGACAGTAATCTATTGGCATATGTTACCCCACTTAACATTAAGGGGGAGTATTACAATAGAATGGTTAAGTGAGCTGAAAATCCTTAATTAATATGGGTCCAACATTATACTATAGGTTAAAAAACAAATTGGATAGATAAAGCCGGTTGAAGGGACATGTTCCCTATTTACATAAACAAAGGCCTGACCTCAAGATTTCAAAGCAAAATAGCAAAATCATAAGAGAAAAAAAGTAGCTGGATATACACGAACATAGGCCAGCATTATCCGAGATATATTATAACTATAGTACTAGGCAAGAGAGGGATTACTCTCCATACCCAAGGTGACAACAACACTAGCAGCCTGAGACACCCGACCAAGGCTGGTATCATCTTCCATTTCAACTTTCACTTCAAAATTCACCCAATTCAGCCAAGCAGTAAGTCATAGGTCCCTACCACAGATAGCCGCAGCTCGGTCCATTCAGGCGGGATAGGGTCCAATGCAACCTAGAGAGTCTTCAGATTAGGAAGCACTAGGTGGGCATGGTTGGCATCCCGGTCTCGGGCATACACCACCAACTACTCAGTGAAGGCTAGAAGAATTTCAAACCATTTTTTGAGTTCACTAAAGACACCCATAGAAACCCTCGACGTGCTCGGCAAAGACTCATGCATAGCCTAGAATGCCGACAAAATTCCCGCCCCTTCAAGGCTAGGTTACCATAGTATGTTGTTCAAACCCGAGTCACAGAGCCAAACTCACGGCATCCACTTTAGAGGGATGGATTATTAGTAGGTTCTCAACGAATACAGAGGCAATGCCACTATTGATGCATGGCCAACCAACAGCAGATAGATAGTCTTCACCTAGGAATCCTTTAATGGCATCCAACTCTTCGACGCAGGAGAGATGAAAAATTCTTTTTAGTCGGTTGTCTATTATCCTGGAATAAAATTCCATTTCACACAAATCACAACTCAAGGCAATTCATGGCAGATGAGGGATAGCCATAGCTAGCAAAAGGAGGGAGAAAAAAATATAAGGAGAATCCCTTATCCAAAGCATTAAATAGACCCTTCACATCCCACAAGTGTATCATTAGATGGCATGTGCTCTGAAATCTACCTTGCGTGAGATCAATATCCCCAATCCTTCCCACACTTTGGAATTGAATTCCACTATCTCCTATTGTGCTTGCTCAATCACTGCATTCACCAGCTTGTCCATGTAATTATTACTTTCTTGAAACACGTGCTTAATGTTCTAGGCATTGAAATTCCCAAGTTGCCAAAGGACCTTTTTAACTCCTAGGTCCAGTTTCCAAGATAGGGATTTCTTTTTAATTATGGCATTCACAATTACTAGTGAATCCCCTTCAATTTCTAGATTTTCTATCTTTAAGGAGGCCGCTAGATCTAGACCTTTGCTCAGAGCTTGTAGTTCAGTCGAATTACAAGTGTCATCCCTGAGCTTGTAGGAGGCAAAGACTAACTAATAATCCCTTTTCATTTCTTATAATGCATCCAACATCGAGAGATGTCTCTGGGTTACCTTTGGTCACTCCATCAAAATTAGTTTGAGGAAACCCGAGTTAGGGGGAGCCAACGGGATAACCGATGGAGCAAGGATGAGGAGATTGAATGGCGCTAAGCACTGCTTTGAGCTTAATGATTCTAGGCCAGCAAATCTTTCGATTTCCCGCCAATGTTGGAGAAGTGATGAAAGCGGGACCAATTAGCAAAAACCACCTCAAAGATAGTCCATTCCAACCTTAGAATGATGTTAGGAAATAAGGGATAAAATATGTATAATAATCCCTCACGTAATCGCAATAGAGAAACTAATATGCAGAAAATATTACAGATCTTAAATAAAAGTGCAAAATAAAATAACACAACACAAAGAGACAGTATTTAACGTGGTTCACCCAATTTGGGCTACGTCCACCAAGAATCACTTGCTCGATTTTATTACAAGCCACCACTCTCTCAATACAATACCTAGATCTGTTTGGAGCTATGCTCAACAAACTCTACATAATTCACACTTGAATTCAAACACATCTATAATGTTACATTATATCTACCATATACACAAAACCATATAAATAGACAACTACTTAAGTAGTTTTACAAAACCATGGGTATAAAAACCATGGGCCAAAACTATCCCATAAACCTATGGATCAAAAATCCCACCCATATGAGAAAATCATGTTTCTCGATATATAGACCACGTTTTAAGGCCAAAAAAATTTCAACCACTTGAGGCTTGGTCCGACCCCGAACCTTGGTGAGACAATTGTGGAAAGTGTACAATACTCTAAGTGTATAATCTTCAACACTTTCTCACATGAAAACAGGCTCCACAACCTAACAATCTCCAACTTGAGACTATTTTTCCTCTGAGCAAGCTTCTCAACCCTTCACTAGTTTTTGTGAAGACCAACCAAAGCTGAACACAACTTCATTTTTTCCCTTGTGACCACCTTGGTCATCATGTCTGCAGGATTCTAACTGGTATGGATCTTCTCCAGCTTCAACTTCTCTTCCTCCAAATCTATCCTGATGAAATGGTACCTTAATTGTATATGCTTCATCCTAGAGTGGAAAGCAGAGTTCTTAGCTAGGTGTATAGCACTCTAACTATCACTATGCAGCTTTCCTTCCTCCTGCTTATGCCCCAACTCCTCAAGAAATTGTTGTAACCAAATAATTTATTTTCTTGCCTCTGGCAACAACATACTTAGCCTCTGTGGTTGATAAAGCCACCAACTTCTGTAGTTGTGAAATCTAATTTGTTGTTGTCCCACCTACAGTGTAAACATAACTCGTCATGCTCCTCCCGATATCTACATCTCTAGCCATATCTGAATCTACATAACCACACAAAGTGGTGTTTGATCCACTGTAGCAAAAAACTATCCCCATGGTCCCTCTCAAATACCAAAGGATCCACTTTACTGCATGTCCAGTGATCTCTACCTAGATCACTCATAAATCTACTCACCGCTCCCACTGCATGGGCAATATCAGCCTGGTGCACACCATGGCATACATCAAACTTGCCAACCACTGATGAGTAAGGTACCTTGGACATTTGGTTTCTCTCTTGATCTGTCTTGGGACATTGCTCCTTTGATAACTTGAAATGGCCTGCCAAAGGAGTCCCAACCGGTTTAGCATCCTACATATTAAACCTCTCCAAGACTTTCTTAATGTACTCTTCCTAAGATAAAGTCAGCTTTTATTCCTTCCTATCCCAAGATATCCTCATACCAAGGATTTTTTTGGCTGCCCCAAAATCCTTCATAGAAAAGGATTCACTTAGTTGCTTCTTGAGTAATTTTATTTCTTGCATGTTTTTACCTACAACCAACATGTCATCCACATACAAACAAAGGATAATATAACTGTCATCCTCAAATTTCTTTGTATACACACAATGGTCAGAATGACATCTAATATAACCTTGCTCCATCATAAAGCTATCAAATTTCTTATACCATTGACGTGGAGCTTGTTTTAAGCCATACAAGCTCTTCTTCAGTTTGCACACCATCTCCTCTTTACCTTTGACCTCATAGCCCTCTGGTTGTTGCATATATAGTTCCTCCTCCAAATCACCATGGAGAAATGTAGTCTTTACATCAAGTTGTTCTAAGTGCAAGTCTTCTACTGCAACTATTCCTAGAATAGTTCTAATAGAAGTCATTTTTACTACAGGAGAAAAAATCTCATCAAAATCTATACCTTTTTTCTCTATGCAAACCCCTTGACCACCAACCAAGCCTTGTATCTTTTCTTTCCTCCTTATTTGACTCTAAACAACCACTTTTTATGTAATGCTCTTTTTCCTTTAGGTAGCTTCACCAAATCCCATGTCTGGTTCTCCATGAGAGCCTAATGCTCCTCATCCATGGCTTGCTCCCACTTTTTCCTGGCATCTACCTACATTGCTTCATCAAAGCTCTCTGGCTCTCCACTATCAATGAGTAATAAATAATAAAGAGAAGAAGAAAAAAATTTAGGTTCTCTTCTTACCCTAGAAGACTTCCTCAACATAGGAGTTTGGGGTTCCTATTGAGGAGGTTCCTGAATTGATTCATGTGTCACTTTCCCATCCAGAAGATCCTCTATCGTTGCATATTTTTTCCTAGATTCTTCCCTGTTTTCCTACAACTACTGCTTATACATGACTTTCTCATTAAAGACCACATCCTAGATTGAATGATTTTCTTGTCCTTAATACTCCAACATTTATATCTAAAGTCATCATCACCATAACCAATGAAAGTACATTTTTCGTATTTATCCTCTAGCTTGGTCCTATCATCCTTGTCTATATGGACAAACACCTCACATCCAAAGACTCTAAGAAATGAATAATAAACTTTATTACCATCCCAAGCCTCCTCAAGTATGCCTCCATCCAAGGCACTTGAAGGTCCTCTGTTTATCAAGTACACAATTGTGCTCACCACTTCTGCCCAAAAAGAAAGAGGTAGTCCCGCATGTAACCTCATGCTCCTAACATGTTCCATTATTGTTCTTTTCATCCTTTCTGACACCTCATTCTACTGTGGAGTTATTGGAACTATCTTTTTCCTTTGGATTCCATTCTTAGCACAATAATTATCAAATTCATTGTTGCAATACTCCCCTCCATTATCTAACCCAAGACATTTTAGCTTAAGACATGTTTCATTCTCTACCAAGGCTTTCCATTTAACAAAAGTGTCAAATACATCATATTTGTTTCTAATATAATAAACCCAAACTTTCCTTGTTTCATCATCAATAAAAGTAACATAATAACTTGAACCCCAAGATATGATACATGATCTCGGCCCCCACGCATTAAAATGCACCATCTCTAACTTACTCTCTTTCTTTTTAGGTCCAACCTTGAGAAACCTTACTCACTTTTGTTTCGCATATATGTAGTCCTCACAGAACTCTAAACCTATTTCTGTATATCCAAGAAAATACTTGTTTATGATCTTCATGCCCTTATGGCTCATATGATTGAGCCTATAGTGCCACAATGTTGTATCTACTTATGAAGCCACAAGATTACAAAGATTAGTGCTATAAGTGGTTAAATACAAGGTTCCAACCTTCTTACCTCTTTCCACCATAAGAGCACCCTTGGTAACCTTCCAAGAGCCCGGTGTAAATATCACAGTACAACCATCAGTTCCCAATTGCCCTTCCGATATCAAATTATATCTTAATGTAGGCACATGTCAAACATCCTTCAATAGCCAAGTATTCTCATTCTACATCTTAACCTGAATAGAACCATTTCCAACTATGTTGTAAGGCTCATCATCACCAAGAAAAACATGCCCAAAATCTCCTTGAGCATAATCAACAAAATAATGCCTATGTGGAGAAGCATGGAAAGAAGCCCCCGAATCTAAAACCCAAGATTCAGTAATATTGTGCAAAGAAAGAATCAAAGCATCCTAACATACATTACCCATTACCACATTTGCCCCTTGTTTTATTTTTGTTGTTTCTTCTTGTCCCGAAGCTCCCAATAGTCCTTCTTTGCATGCCCATACTTTCCACAATGCTAGCATACTATCTTGCTTTTGGATTTTGACCTTTCCCAATCCTTTGATTTTCCATGGCTTCCTCTTTTCTTCTATCTCTCCTCCAGTTTCAATCACAAAGCATTCCTCAAAGTAGAATTTTCACCAGAGCTTTTCTTCACATTTCCTCACTTAGAATCACCCCTACAACATCCTCAAACTTTAACTTTGAGTTAGCTAGAACCAAGTTGCTTACCGCCATTACTGTGTATTCTAACTCTCGTAAAGAGCATAGAACTAATAAATCCCTAACTTATTCATCAAATTCTATTATAACTGAAGCTAGCATATTTACAACCGTATTAAAATCATTTAAATGATCTGCTACTGAACCATTCTCAAACATCTTCATATTAAACAACTTTTTTATTAAAAATATCTTATTTGAGGTAGAGGGTTTTTCATACAACTTCCCTAATGCATCCATCAATTCTTTTGTAGTCTTTTCCTTTAAAACATTAAATAATACCGAAGATGCAAGACATAGCCGAATGTCCCAAGTGCCTTCCTATCTAGCAAATCCCATTCCGCATCCGTCATGCTCGAAGGTTTTTCACCTTCTCAGACAATAGAATATAAAGATCCTTTTGATAAAGGTAATCTTCCATCTGCATCTTCCAAAGACTGAAATTTTTCCCATTGAATTTATCAACCCTAGATCTTCCATCATCTGTCATAGCTCCCACTCAATATAAAACTTTCCATGTGATTCAACACTTTAGAAAACCAAACCAAGCTCTGATACCAATTGTTAGGAAATAAGGGATAAAATATGCGGAATAATCCCTCACAGAATCACAACAGTAGAAACTAATATGCATTAAAATATTACAGATCTTAAATAAAAGTGCATAATAAAATAACACAACACAAAGAGACAATATTTAACATGGTTCACCCAATTTGGGCTATGTCCACCAAGAATCACTTGCTCATATTTTATTACAAGCCACCGCTCTCTCAATATAATACCCAGATCTATTTGGAGCTATGCTCAACAAAATCTACAAAATTCACACTCGAATTCAAACACATCTGTAATGTTACATTATATCTACCATATGCACAAAACCATATAAATAGACAACTGCTTAAGCAGTTTTACAAAACCATGGGTATCAAAACCATGGGCCAAAATCGTCCCATAAACCTATGGGTCAAAAATCCCACCCATATGAGAAAATCACGTTTCCCGATATATCGAGCATGTTTTAAGGCCAAACCAAAAATTGTGAGACAACTATGGAAAGTGTACAGTAATCTTAGTGTACAGTCTTCAACACTTTCTCACATGAAAATAGGATCCACAACCTAATAAATGACCCTATCCACCGAGTTCTACTCCTCCCTAAATATTATTTTGTTACGCTCCCACCAAATGTGCCAGAGAAGTAGCACAATACCACACAGCCAAATCAAGGAGAGAGTTCCAGAGTGGAGGTTTATAAGCAATGCCAAAATGGCTACCGGGAGTGTAGAGGGCTAGACCCATGGGAGATTGAGCCTGGCACATAACCAACTCCAGCATTCAATTGTGAATGGGCAATGAAGTAGAAGATGATCACAATCTTCCTCATGCTTCTCACATAGAAAGAAAATTGAGGGACCATGAAAACCAAATCTCTTCCTCCTTTCTTGAGTGATAATTTTGCCTTTGAAATCCATCCAAGTGAAAAGGCCAGCTTTAGGGGGACACGAGGGGGACCAGTATACCTTCCAGATTAGAGCCTCAGCTTCCTTCTCAGCATACAATAATTTATAGCCACAGCATGGGGAGTATTTCCTAGAAGAGGCTGCAGTCTAGAAAATTTCATCATTACCCCTAGAAAGCACTATCTGTCATTCCTTTAGAGCCAAGTGAAAACTATCCTTAGTTTCTAAAGAGATATTTAGGTGATCAATATTTTTCTATTCTAATAAAGTAGGAAAATTTTCCAGAATCAACCCATAGTTGGAAACATATGGTCCCCATTCTTCAAATAAGAGCCTCTTGATTTCCCAAACTCAATATTTCCCCAAGCATGGGAAATCCATTCAAGATCGGGATCCCCTAATAACACCTGTCACCTTTTTTTTATTTTCTAGGCCGCATTGAATAAGAAGAGTTCTGAAATTCAACTAAGAAGTTCCATATATGAGAACCACAAGGAGGATTAGCAATGTGGAGAATTGATTCCGGAAGATGGGCCCCCAAATATTTTTTTCCACCACTTGGCTGCAAAGACACAGAGGTTTTGTGAGGAGATTCTAGACAAGCTTGGTGCCTAGGGCCAAGTTTTGAATACCCAAGTTGAGAATGCCATCCCTGCCTAGATATTTGGGTTTGGAAAAAATTTCCCAGCTGATCAATGGGATTTTCATTTCCATAGAGGGACCTTGCCATAGAAACTTTCACATAATCCGATAAGCTTTGATAGAACACTTTTGGGGATTTTCAGTATGGAAAGCATGTATAAGGGGGAGGCACTGAGAATAGATTTGATGAGGACCAGTCTTCCAAATAAGCGATAGTAATTTTTCTTTCCAGGAGTTGAGTTTCGAAATAACTGAAGAGAGGAGATCATTGCACATCAAGGTCCGAACCGAGCCACCAAACAAAGGCACACCAAGATATTTGACCGAAAGGGAGCCTTTTTTGAAACTAAAGATGCCAAGAATTATAGCTTCTAGATAAGGGGGATGTTAAAAAGAAGATGAAGGATTTTACATGGCTAACCTCTTGTCTAGCAAAAGTAGCAACATATGCATCAATTAACCCCTTCAATTCTCTGGCCTCTTGAATGTTGGCTTTACCAAACAAGAAAGTGTCATCCATGAATTACTGGTGAAAAATAGGATCCACCCCCTCTGTAATTCTTAATCCCTGCAATTTTCCATCCCGAACTTTATTGTTGATGGCCCTACTCAGTAATTCAGCCACTAAAATGTAGAGAAAGGAGGAGAGAGGGTCACCCTATCTTATACCTCGATTACCTTTAAAGAAACCTTCAGCATTACCATTAATTAACACGGAGAAAGAAGTCCCAACTATGCAACTGAACACCCAATTACAAAACTGAACCAAAAAATAAAACTTTCTAAGGATTCTGATTAGAAAATGCCAGTTGATCTTGTCAAAGGCCTTGCTAATATCTAGTTTTAGTAACATACCTAGGGATTTATTGTAGGAGAGAGAATGAATGAGTTCATGAGAGAGAAAATACCATCAAAATTGACCTCCCGATAAGAAACCAGATTACTCCGAAGAGATCATAGGTTCCAGTAGTCCTTTGAGTCTAGAAGCAATGGCTTTCGAGATGATTTTGTAGGAGGTATTGCATAGAGAAACCATCCTAAAGTCCATGAATGAAGAGGGTTGAGGGATCTTCGGGAAGAGACTTATAAAGGTACAGTTTAGTGATTTAAGCACTGAACGGGATCTGTGATATTCTTCCACAGCCACCCAAACATCATAGCCAACGATGTTCTAAAATTTCTAAGAAAATCAGCACTAAAAACCATCCAGACCTAGATCTTTTTTCTTGGCCATAGAGAAAACCAATTTATCCACTTCACTCAAAGTGAAGGGTTTAAAAACAAACACATTTTGAGCATCATTGACCAGCTTTGGGATATTGTCAAGGAAAGAGGATTGCTCTGAATCAAAGGATGTGATGTCACCTTGAAGGAGGGAAGTAAAGAACTGGATCCCTTCATCATAAATCTATTTTTGATCAGAGAGGACAATACCATCATGACTCTTTATCTCAGAGATGAAAGATGAGCTCCGCCTTACTTTTAATGATGAATGAAAAAACTATGTTCCTGTTCCCATCCTTGAGCCATGATTCCCACAATTTTTGTTTCCAGAAGACCTCTCGCATAGAAGCAATTCACCAAGTTCGGCTAGTAAAGAATTCTCCGAAAGAAACTTCACCTCCCCCATGCTAGAGACAAAAATTAACTCATTTAGAGCTTTCAACTCAACTTCCACTCTAGCCTTTTCTTGGAAGATATTCTTAAAATAATATTTTTTCTAAGATCTTAAATCCTTTTTAGAAGTTTTAATTTTTGTGCAAGCACCAGCATTTTTGAACCTTCGACACGATAGAGTGCCACCATTGTGAAATGTTGTTTTCCAGAGAGGCATCCCTCAGCCACATAAACTCAAACTTAAAAGGGATTTGCAAGGGAAAAGTTGATATTGACTGATAGGTAAACCGGGAAGTGATCGAGCCGGACTAGGGTAGAATCAAGCATTCTTAGACAACATTATTCAGATACCACTTAGGGTCGGCTAAGAACCTATCGAGCCTTTCGGCAATATTACTAAAGCCCTTCCTACGATTGCTCCAGGAGAACTAACCTTGCTTGGGCTCGATATCTAAAAGAAATTTGTCAGAGATAAAGGAACAAAATCTTCCCGGGATTGCTGATTTCTAGAAATACCACCTATTTTACCTTTCTCATAGGTGATATCATTAAAATCACCACCAAGAAGAAACAGTTGATCCTTGAGGGGGAACAAAGACCTAGAGATGTCTTGCTAAACCTCTCTTTTTCCAATTATGTTATCCAGACCATACACATTAAGGAGGTAGAAAACTGAAAGATAATGTTTTGGGAAAACCCAACCCAACTACCAACTATGATTCTGGTGGATAAGATCAACTTGAACCTAACATTCCTTCCACCAGAATCCCAAGCCCCCTGAGGCCCCGATAGCATCGGAGAAGAAGAAATTCCATCCCTTAACTAAATTTTTCTAGAGTATAGCAGCTTCTACAATGGCCATCTTTGTTTCTTGAAGAAACACCACACTCGCCTCCGAGGAGAAGAGATAATGCTTAAACAAGTGTTGTTTATTAGGGGTGTTGAGACCCCTAATATTCCAAGAAATTATTATCATTTAGGAGAGGGAAGGACATTTACCTTCCCGGACACAACTTTGGCAAAGTTTAGGACACTTTGTTTTCCAGCATCCACTTCCAATAGTGCCAGTTCTTGTTTGGATTTTCTACCTTTTTTCGGCTAAGCCGCATATGGCCTCCTTCAACCCTGCTTGAACCGAAGCCAATTTTGAGGAAGCTAAAGCCGGTACCAACAGATCTAGCTCAAATTCTCCTTCCTCTAAGACGCCATCACCTAAAAGGGACTGAAGCTTATTTGTCTCAACTTTATCCAGGAGCCAAGATTGTAGCGAGTTTAGGGAAGCCGCTTGCCCTTGATCGAAACCTTCCTTAATAAGGGAAATTAATTCCCCAAAGTTTTTATGCACTTCTTCAGTTTCTTTTAGAAGAGAAAGAGGTGAAATATCACCCACCAAGGGTGATGCCATTTCACTCTCCTCCAGCCCTTTCATCATAGAGCCAACCTTCTGAGAATCCAACTCCTTGGAAGCCTTGGCCAATTTCAAAGAGCAGGCCTTACTCAGATGACCCAACTTCCCGCAATAAAAACACTTTGCATTTAGACCCTCATACTCAATGGTAAAGCACTTGGGGCCGGAATTTTTGGAGATTCAAAGACGACGAGAAAAGGGGTAGTCAGGTCCATTGCCACATAGAGATGCACCGAGCTTTTGTACTAGAAATTTAGGGCAGGATTACGGATGGGCACGAGGGTCCCCAAGGAGTTCACAATTGGCTTCAGAACAGACCATTTGCGGAGATCCAAAGGTAGATCATGAATGCTTAACCAAAGCGGGGCCTTGAAATTTTTTCCTTCCAGGGGTCGAAATTTGGTGACCAAGGATGAAAGTATAGGCTAGAAGATTTCATGAACCAAGGTCCTTCTTTAAGCACCAAATTCAGCAAATCAGGGGAGGGGAAACATACCTGGAAAAATCCGTTGGCATGGAAACTAACTTTTGGTTTAGCATTTGAGCCCCGAAGCATGTGACCCAGCTTGAAATCATCCTCTAAGAGAAACAGGTGCCTACAAACTTACAAAAATTGCCCTTTTCACCCGTAAATCAAAAAAATCAGCTTTGGGAGGAGGAGGCACCGAGAGATGTAAACTTTCTGAACGATTTTGAAATCGATTCCATCAACCTTGAATTCTTTCGAGCTCTTTATCCTATCAGACCTAACAGGGGATGGATTGAAAGGGACCTCCTATATCACCTCAATGGTCGACTCATCCTGCACTAGAGTTTTTTCCACCGCCATGTTTTCCAATACCGACTCCCCAAACAAATAAACTAGGGTTTTGATAACCTTTTCCGCTTCAAGTTCACGGGTTGATCCACGGGCGCCACCTCACCAACCATTTCACACTGGGATCTTGTTTGCACTAGTGAGGACCTCGGCACCCAGTGTGGAAACCCATCTCCCGCTACGACCTTTGTTATTTAAAAAAACAAGCTTTTACCTTTTTCGCATTATTCGTAGTTTTCTAGTGCGACACTCCATCCAAATCGGAAATCACAAAAATCAGTATTTTATTTGGCTCTCTATAGGTTAAATATTTAATAATATGAAATACTTATATTTCTATTATTAAATATTTAAACATTGGAATATGTGTCAATCGACTTGGTTGAAAGGGTGAGTCGAAACATACTTGATCACCTCATATAAAAAAGGAATTTTAGTCCTCCTTTGATATATCACAGGAAAGGTGTGCAAATCAAAATTCATTGATTTGGTTTTAACCCTTGTGATTAGGGTTAGTAAGGAGGAGATTTTCTTGGATGTAATTGACTTCTCTATAATAAAGGTTACTTTACACAATGATTTTTACATTTGGATTTTCCACTATAAATCCAAAGATTATGTGTTATTTACATTCTGTAAGTATTTATTTAATTATCATGCAATATAGTTTATTAATGTGATTTTATTTATTTATTCATTTTAATGTTGCATGGTATATTAATGTTTAATATTTAAGTTGATTAAACTCATTGTCATTCGAATCCTCGAATTCCAACATGGTAATAGAGCTTGGGACAGTTAAATAAATTAGATCAAATATTTTGTATTTACTTTATTTAATTTGTAACCGGGTTTTTCAACCAACCCGAAAGGTATTTAAAAGTATCGAGTCCCCTTCTTTTTCTTCCCCCAATTTATTTTTCCACTACATTTTTGCAATCTAATTTTTTGTGTGTTTTGTGAAGAAGTGTAATTTGCAGGAAAAGAAGAGATTGTGGTGGACCCCCTTTTCGAAAATCTTGGTAAATTTTTTTGGGTTTTTCAATTTTAAATCCCTAATTATTTTTCAGGGGAGATGTAATATGATATGATTCTTACTTTCATTTACATTTGGAAATTATATGGAATATTTCCTTTGTTCTTACCTTTGAAAATTTAATGTAAATTATTTGAAAGGATATTTCTTTTTGAAATTTTTATTTAATTTTAGCAATAAAATGTTATTTGATTATGTTTCAAAAGTGGTGTGTGCATGGAATAATCATTCCCGGGAAGTGGAAGTTTATGTCAAGAAATAGACTTCACAAAAAGATCAAGGAAATGAAATTATTAATTTAATTTCACTATAGTTGTACTAAAGGAAATTAAATTATTTATTTAATTTCACTAAAAGTGGTACTATTTGTTTTGTATTTTTTATATTTGCTAATGCCCTTTGGTTTTCTTTGTGTTTTTGTAAACTTGCTTGCATGAAAATGGAAAATAAATCTTTGTCTCGGTTTGCACTAGCATGTCTTTGATAAATTAGATAAATTGAGGTGAATTTAAATCCATTATTTGACATAATTTTAGGTAAAATCACCCAAAAAAATCGTGCAAAATTCACATTCTAGAAATACATAGGAAATTTTCACTGTGTTAAATTTGACGGATTGAATGACCATCACGGTAGACAGACCAAAATAAGGCGTAATGATGATCATTTAGGTGTCAAATTTAAGATGGCTAAATTTTTATAAACATTAACACTTTTCATAAATTTTAATTTGTTGTGCATTCTTTGGAGTTTCATCTTCACTTCTATATGGTCGGAAATTTCTTATAATTAGTCCGGGGTATAATGTAAGAGCCCTTTATAATGTGGGTTATTATTTGATTATGGGAAGTTAATTAGTATGCATTTTAATGACAAAATTAGTTATGATCAAATAGTTTCTTTAGATCTATAAATTTAGATCTAGTTCTATTAATATTGTTATGATCATATTTTAAAAAATTTAGTTTTATATATATATATTTATTTTTTAATGAAATAGTACAAGTTTTTTTATCATAAAATATAGGTATTGTCATTTTTCGATCAATATTTTTCTAACTCACTGGGTGCATCAGTATATCATAATGGGGTATGTTTTTCAGGTTCAAGAAATTTGAAAGATAATAGCATACAGTTTATTTTTCCTTGATAATTCCTAGATCCTAAATGGAGTAAATTACAATATTTGGAAGATCAAGGGTCAAATCAAAATTTATGGCGAGGAAACTGTGGATGATTTTTTCAGGTACTGAGCACGCGTCCACGGTTGTCAAGCGAATGTGGAAAATATGAATGCATTCTCACATTTTACGTAAGATGCCCTTTCCATGATCCTACGCAATGTGAACAATGAATATCTTCTACACATTGGTAATATCGAACATCCTAGTGAGGTATGGAAATGATTAGAATCCATGCATGAAGGTACGCGATTGTCTAAAATTATTAAACATTTTTTTAGAATTGTTACGACTCCTATGAAATGAGATGAAAAGGTATTTAATTTCTTATCCAAAATTAAAAATATCAAAGCACAATTAGATGGATGCAATTGTGACTTAATTAGTGAAAAATTAATCTACTTTATTGTTTAGTTGAATATACATGAAAGATTTAGGAATTTTATTTCTAT
Organism: Taxus wallichiana var. yunnanensis; assembly: GCA_018340775.1. NCBI lineage: Eukaryota > Viridiplantae > Streptophyta > Pinopsida > Cupressales > Taxaceae > Taxus > Taxus wallichiana. The sequence continues at coordinate 957,807,760 of CM031239.1, read as the reverse complement.
CTTAAATTCTAAATATCAGAATGAGGATGAATTACCAAATTTTAGTACTTTGAGTTCTCTTCTAATATAGGAAGAGCAAGTGATGATGAACTTTGACTCTAAGGAGAATGCCTCACAGGCACTTCTTTCTCAAAATTCGAAGTTCAAGTCTCAAAGCCTTATTCTAATCATAAGTTTATATCTAATGTTAAATCTTCATTTTCTAATAAAAAATAATTTTACTTCTAAAAGTTTGTGTATAATCTTTAATGGTAAATGTCTCAAATGTGGCAAATTTTGGGCATAAAAAGGAAGAGTGTAAATCTAAGACAGATATCCATAAAAATTAGAAACAAACTATCACATCTAAATATAATTTAAAGAAAAAGAATATTTCTAATGATGCTCCTAAAACTATTGCATTATATGTTGTTTTATACTCTTCCTCAAATTTTGAATGGATTCTAGATTCAGGTGCTTCAAATCATGACTAGTATTTCCAATTCATTATTTGATGTTACAAAATCAATGAACATGTGTATCTTGATGATAACACATCTTTAGAAGCAATAGAGAAAGGAAAAGAAAATTTGCAAATGGTATTTTGAATAATTTTTTATTTGTTCCTAAGCTTAAAAAGAATCTTTTTCATGTTCACAACTAACTCGTGATGATTTATCTATTCAAATTTTGAAGGATACTTGGTACATCAAGGATAGTAATAATAATATAATTGCTAAAGGAATTTAAAGAAATGGATTGTATATTTTTGATGATTTTTCTTCTGTATCTTGTTATGTATCTCAAAGTTTGAATAATTCAAAACTATAGCATGAAAGGTTAGGACATGTCAATTATCAAAGCTTTTATGAAATTTCTAGATGTAATCTAGTTAAAGGTTTTACCTGTTGTATTCAACTCATGATGCTTGTGAAGGGTGTTTACATGCGAAAAACAAAGTGTTAAACCCTTTCACTTACATCCTAAGGAGAGTTCTTCTTCACCACTAGAACTCATTCATAGTGATGTTAGAGTACCTCTTAAAGTATCTTCGTTAAATGGTTCTTTGTATGCTTACTATGACATTTATTGATGATTTCACCAAGATGATTTGGACATATTTTCTTAAAAATAAATCTGATGTATTTGGAGAATTTAAGGAATTTAAAGCATCTATTGAAAATTCATCAAATTATAAAATTAAGAGGCTTAGAATAGATAATAGGGGTGAATATGTTAGCAATGAATTTGAAAAAAATGTATTTATTGTGGTATTAAAAGAGAATTAAATTCTCCCCATTCTTCTCCCCATCTAATGGTGTTGCAGAATGGAAAAATATGACTATTTTAGATATGGCTCAAATGATGTTTCATTTTGTTGGTCTTCCCAAATTTCTGTGGTCAAGTAATGAACATGGTAGTCTATATCCTAAATAGGGTTCCTACCAAATCTATTCACCATTCGACCCCCTTAGAAAAGTGGTCAAATAAAAACCCGATGTATCACATTTAAAAGTGTTTAGTAGTCCTTGCCTCTTTATATATCCCTAAAAAGAAAATAAAGAAACTTGATATGACTTCATTTTCTTGTATTTTCATTGATATGGTATTAACACTACAGGTTTAAGGATTTACAACCCTATAAAAAGGGAAGTAACTAAAACCACAATGTTGTTGTTTTGGAAAAATGTTTTTGTTCATCTATAAATAGTAATGATATTCTTAATCCTGATTAATATTTCTAATGATGGTTCTGATATTGATAATGAAAATATTATAAATGATCATGATGATGTTTCTTGTGTTGATGCTATGGATGTTTCTAAATCTCATGTCTCCCTAGCTAAGAAACCAAGATGGGCTCAAATTGTGTTAGAAATTTATAATCCTATTGACCTTAGGAAAATGACCAGAAGTCCATCATATGTACCATGTATTAATGACCTTGTATGAACTTGAGCCGCAGAGTTTTGAAGAAGCTTCTCGGGATGAGAAGTGGATCAATGCAATGCAAGTTGAATATAATGCCTTGATTCAAAATCAAACCTAGGAGTTGGTTCCACCTCTAGAGAAAAGAAGCATTATAGGGTCTAGATGGTTGTACAAAATAAAATATAATGTTGATGGTAGTATTGAAAAACATAAAGCTAGAATTGTTGCTAGAGATTTCACTCAGAAACTTGGTATTGATTATGTTGAGACCTTTTCTCCTAGTAGCTAAGATGAGCACTGTTAGGGCATTGTTTGCTATTGCTTCTCATTTTGGGTGGGAAATCCATCAAATGGATGTGAAAAATACTTTTTTGAATGGTGATTTAAAGGAAGAAATTTACATGTCTCAACCTAAAGGATTTGAAGAAATTGGCAAAGAAAACTATGTTTGTAATTTGAAAAAATCTTTGTATGGTTTAAAGCAAGCTCCTAGAGCTTGGTATGTGAAAATTAATGTTTTCTTCAAACAATTAGGTTTTGTTAATTTTTCTTCTGAAAATGATCTATTCATTAAACAATAATTTTCTCACATTATCATTGTATGTATATATGTTGATGATTTTCTTATGACTAGTGATAGTCCTGCTTTAATTCGTAAGATTAAAGAAAAATTGAAACAACACTTTGAAATGACTTATTTAGGTATTTTACATCATTTTTTGGGCATGGTTGTATTTCAAGATAAGCATTCTATTGTTGTTTCTCAAGCACAATATGTAACCAATGTACTGAAAAAGTTTAATATGATTGATTATAAACCAATTTCTACACCTATGGAAGTTGGAATAAAACTTGATCCTAAACCTGCATGTGAAAAAGTTGATCCTACTTTGTATAGGCAGTTAGTTGGTAGTTTAATTTATCTAACTATAACTAGACCAAATATTTCCTATGCAGTAGGAATTGCTTCAAGGTTTATGAAGGAACCTTATAGAGATCATTGGAATCTTACAAAAAGAATTCTTAGATATATTAAGGGAATAATAAATTATGGGTTGCATTATAATAAGAATGAAAATACTAACTTGTATGGATTTTGTGATTCTGATCATGTTGGTGATGTATTAGATAGAAAATATACTTTTGGTTTTGTTTAAATTTGGTGCAGGTGTCATTACTTGGTGTAGTAAAAAGTAGCCAACTATTTCTATCTCTTCAACTGAAGTTGAGTATAGAAGTGCAATGGAAGCTACAAAAGAGGCTCTATGGCTGAAGAGGTTGTTTGACAAGATAAAGATGAAGGATCAAGGTAGTGTTCCTTTGTTCTGTGACAACCAGAGCACCATAGCTCTTGCACATAATCCAATACAAAGATCATGAGGACTAAGCACATTGAGATACATATACACTTCATCTATGAGAAGGTGCTTAAGTGGTGAGATAGATTTCAAGTTCATGTCGACTAAAGAGCGGGTTGTTGACATCTTCACAAAGCCCTTGAGTATTGAAAATTTTTACCACTTTTGTGAAAAACTTGTATTTTGGAGTTTCCATTGAGGGGGAGTGTGCATGAAAATGTCACCTCCTAATGGAACTAGGTATTTGTAAAATGAAAAATGCATTGTAATAAAGACCTTCGGGCATATGTAAACCTTTGGGCAAGTGTAAAAGACCTCGAATGTCTCCTTCTTTTTTAGAAAGAAGTGTAGAAAGACCTTAAAGGAGGTCCTTAGTAAACTCTTTAGTGTTATTGAGTTTACTAGTAAACATCTAGTGTGAGAATATCGTAAAAGGATATTCTTGGTTATAAAAGGTTCCTATATGCTTGGTTTCAAATAACCTTTTACGGAACTTGTGAGAACATGTAAAACTCACAAATCATACTTATCCATTGATCATGGGATGATATTTGGGATTCTAAAGCCTTTTGTACCAAAAAGGTAACTTGAGTTATGATGAAGGTGGTATAATTCCTTCAACCTATATGCTAGCCTAAAACCTTTATGGTTTAAGGATCATAACTCATAGTGTACCATAGGAAGGTAATCTATTGGCATATGTTACCCCACTTAACATTAAGGGGGAGTATTGGAATATAATGGTTAAGTGGGTTGGCTACCCCTTAATTAATATGGGTCTAACATTATACTATAGGCCAAATATTTAATAATATGAAATATTTATATTTCTATTATTAAATATTCAAACCTTGGAATATGTGTCAATCGACTTAGTTGAAAGGGTGAGTCGGAGACATACTTGATCACCTCATATAAAAAAGAACTTATGACCCTCATTTGATATATCGGAGGAATATATCAAAGGTGTGAAAATCAATATTAATTGATTTTTTAACTTTTTTACCCTTTTTTACTAGATTAGGATTAGTAAGGAGGAGGTTTTTACTAGATGTAATTGAGTTATCTATAATAAATGTTACTTTTCATAGTGGTTTTTTACCTTCGGGTTTTCCACTATAAATACAGTGTTCTATATTATTTATATTTTGTAAGTATTTATTTAATTACTATGCAATATAGTTTATTAATGTGATGTTTATTTATTTATTCATTTTAATGTTGCATAATATATTAATTTTTAATATTGAAGTTGATTAAACTCATTGTCATATGACTCCTCTAATTCCAACACGACCGACTACTATGTTGTTTTACAAAAATAGGAGAACCTATTGACATTTTAGGTTTTTAACCCATTTACACTTAACCATTTTTAAAAAAATAGTAGTTTAGAAACTAGACTCGAAATGCTATAATTCATGTTCTTATAACATCTTCAAATTTTGAGTGTAACTATCTCAAATAACTCGTACAAGTTGAAATTTTTATTTTAAAAAAATGTCCACTTAAGACCCCCTTTGGCCCCCATTTCCATGCACTTACCCTAAGAAAAGTGCAACATGTAAGTATTATAGGCTAACAAGAGCAAATGTAACTAATATATGAAAATTCTATGTGAGTGTGATGTTGTGATATACAAGAGGTGAAGATGATAGGAGTAGTGTCTCCCCAGTAGATGTGTATGAGATGAGGTTCATTTAGAAATTTCCCCTCAAAATTAAATAATGAACAATAGGAAAATATTGTGTCATTGGGAAATGAATGTGTTGTACGAGAGTAGATGCTAGAAAGATGTAACATGAAGCTCGACCGTGAATTGTGGGTCATGTGAGGTTCATTTAAGGATTAAACCCTCAACATTCAATTATAAATTGTGGAACTAGAGTTCATCATCGGGTAATTAGGATACAATATGTGATCCAACAATGTGGTGATGCTTATAAATATATTCATGAATCCCACACGAGAGAGATAGTAGTAGATGTTATGAAATATGTATTGGGCAGTATTAATCTTGAAAGTGTAGTAAGAGTAGATTATGTGTGGTTCATTGATGAAGTGTGCCCTTCACGGTCAAATTTAAACCAAGCACTAGAGTGTTTCATCTGGGAATGAATGTTTTGTGTGATATTAGATGTTAAAAAGGATGTATCATGAAGCACAAATCATGAAGAGTAGAGGATATGAGGTTCATTTCTTAATTATACCCTCAGTAGTGAAGTATGAACCATGGAACTAGAGTGCTTCATTGAGAAATGAGTGCGTTGTGTGAGAGTAGATGATATAAAATATATATCATAAATCACATAGTGTGGAGTGTAGAATATGTGAGGTTCATTTCATAATTATACCCTCAGCAATCGAGTGTGAATATTTCGCTTCCTATAGCGCTAATTTTGTTGAACTACTCCAGATGTTACTAGTAATCAAAGATGAATAAGAGACCTACAAAACCCCAAGCCAACCATAAAACCCTAAAAACAAAATATGCAAATGAAGGGGTTGGACTACCCTCAGTGGCCATAGTGGTGGACTTACTAACTGAGTGTTGCACTACGTTTTAGACCCAAATGTAGTTCTAGATGTGTTGTGCAATATTGTGCCTTAGGTGCTCTTGTACTAGTCGCACTTTGTAAAGTAGCGAGCAATAACAAGATTTAGAAATGTAATAGATGGTGGATGGAATATAATGAACTTCCCTCCTATGCAGTGTCATGCAAATGAACCAACCTTGTCCCTTAAGATGGTGCTAGATGGATGCAAATAAAGCTCTAGATGCCTTAGATGGATGTAAATTTAGGTGCATGATAGTAGTGCCTAGTTCTTGGTCCCTCATTATGGTCTCATAACTTTATATATATATATGGTTCTCTTGTTTTAATTTTGTAATTAACCCTAAAAATTCTGACCACTAAAAATATGGAAAGCTCAAACAACTAGAAAGTGCCCAAAAGATGGAGGTAAAGTAGGAAAAGGATTAAGGTGCCTTGAATGGGACCATAGCACCTTAGGCACCCCAGTACTAGGTTTAATGCCCCAGTCAAGGGTAGAATAATGAAAAATGACAAAAACAGAGTGGGAAAGTATATGTGGAATGTTGGAAGTGACAATAGAAAGCAAAGTAAAAAGGCCAAAGGACATGGGTTAATTAGTATTTTCTTCACTCAAAAACCATATGAATAATAGTATGAGACCGGACTAAATAATACCCAAAGTGTGTGATTTTATTTCTAAAATAATGCAATAAAAGGGAAAAGTATATAGAACCTCCCCTCCCCAAAAAAAAAGACTTATAAAATCCTAAGCGAATATCCATGTAACATGTTTCATGGTTTTGGTGAATATCCCTATGACCTATTTCGTGGTTTTGGAAAATATCCATGTAACCTGTTTCATGGTTTTGGTGAATAGTTAGAAATTGAATGGTGAATATCCTCCCAAAATTGATAGCCTCGAGCTGAATTTTAATTGAAATTGATTACCTATTCATGTAAAGTGTGCCACTAGAGATTTAATTGACCCCCTCGCAGTTCAGAAATGTCTTATCAAATTTAATTCTTGGCCACATCATATTTTCTAGCATGAAGGAAACAAGATATTTAATAAATATGGAAAATAATTTATTCATAAAAGTGACATAGTAATGATGAGTTGGTGGCAGGTAGGATTTACTCGTGGGTGGTGATATTCTTAAAGGGTCATCTTGGCATTTCCCTCGGCATTCTTCTTTCATTCCTCTCCTCTCCGGTGAAAGGGTTTTTGTAGTTCTCGTGTCATCATGGCAATTCCTCTGCTACCAAGGCTCTTTCTCCAAGGATATTCGAGGAGATGGCCTTCTATGGCCCCATCACCTCTGTCAAGATACATAACATCTTCTTTGGTTCTATCTCTATGGAGAATGTCTTAGAAAAAAATCTTGGGAGGATTATACTCAAGGTTGTGGTCGAGCTCGTATCAATGCCGAGGTCACTTCCATTTTTCTTCACCCACCTACTGCTCCTTGGAGGAAACAAGGATGAGGCTCTGCTGATAGCTCGACATCTTATTCCCTAGGCACGCGGTTGGTCTCGAGGAAGTGGTGGAAAATTTATGTTTTCCTTTAGCTCTATTGCAAGCTTCTATGGTGGTTGATGGGGATTTGGTTGCTCGGGCCCATGTCTAGGAATTAGAAAGGAGGTATAAGTCACTCATGGGAATTTTTTGTCTTGTTCATCAGAAATGTTGAATGAAGGAGGAAGGGCCTACTTACTTAGCCCCCCTCAACTTGGAAGCATTATCCGCCCCAATTGGCCTTGTTCCAACTCAAATTGTCAAAATAAGGAGAAAGGAAGGGATGCACATTTGTTTTTATCATGGGATTCACAGGCTAGTTCTCAGGAGCATCACTTGAAGTATCTGAATTACCAGAATAATTATGCTCCTGCTTATCTTAGATATATAGTATAGTTTTTTTGTTTTGGTTTTTGTTTGTCATTCTCTCAGGGAGTCATGCTTAGTCATCTTTCCTGCTTTTGGGCTGCCCTACTTCTCGATATTGTATGTAACATTTTTTTAAGGGAGGGGACCCAAGAACCCCCCGGTTCAAAGCTTGGTCAAAAGAATTTATCTATCAAATAAAACAATATTCCCATAACTTTAAAGTGATGCATTTATTATTTATATTTTTTATATTTCATCACATATATGAGGAGACACGTTTGAAAAAAAAAACTAAGTACATATATAAATATAATAAATGACATTTTAGAAATTTGGAAGTGACACATTTCAGTTGTCATGTATATTCAAAAGTTACTAAGCTTTATGAAAAGGGACTTTCCTACAAAATATATTGAAATGACCATCATTACATTCAGTGATCAAATTTGAAGGGCTCCTCATACTTTAATTTGACTAGCTAGGTTAAGCTTTACCCTTCGTAAATGAGATATTAGAAAACACATTACCCTTCAATAGAAAAAAATAAAAATGTTAATTTTCTTTCAATATATATCTAATTAATTTGAATAAAATAAATATGAAAAATGTCAAAATTATGAAATATATAACATCTAAAAATAATTTTAAATTTATTTAAATTATCAAGATTCAAAAATTAATTACACAAGTTATTAAAAAATAACATTCCCGTATATTAAAAAATATACTTCCTTTGTTGCAAAAATAAGCCCCAAAAATGGACCTGAAACAAAAAAAAAATTGCCACATATATATAAATATATATTTATATAATATGTTGGGGCCCATCATATATTCCATGACCAACAAATAAACCTGGACCCAAAATTTTAATTCATCCCACCTAAATCCAAGGAGGTTCACATCCGTGGGGGCAAGGAAAAATAAATCCATGGAATTCTTCCATGTGGCATGGGCAAAAGTAGGGGTTTAAAAAAATTTCAATGGCCCACAAAACTTCAAAGGTTAAATCATTAAATTCCCACACTGCGGACCCAAAATTTATTGAATCGGTTCATTTTGTGGGCTTGAGTCTAGGGAATGCCTTTTCCTTGAGGAGGACTAAAATCCTACCATGTGATTGTTTGATAAATAATCTACATCGTTTGATATATTAAGATCAATGCACATGCTCTATTCTAGGATGAAGTCCTGACACACTCACATTTTGAATGGAAGTGCCCAGAATAGGCCTAACTAAGTGACAACTGTCATCCACTAAATGGAATTTGAAAAGAGACTAAATTTGACATCTACAAATTACATTGAAAGACGTAATCATTTATAGTGATGTGGTATTGCTAGTGCTTGCAAGTTACGAGGTGATATTAAACGTCCATTGACAATTGAAATTTTTTTCTTGGAAGGCATACTACAACAGAAGGCAGAATAGATTCATAGAAGTTGTGGACCATGTAAGACTCAAAATTTTCATATTTTCGAGTAAGTGTCATCCTACATTTGAATCTTGATTCTTTAAATATTATCTTTTTATAAGTAGCATTGTATAATCTTTTGCTTTGAAATATTTCAATATAAGGGTTGATATATTAGGGTTGAGGGTTTCCAAAATCCAAAATTCCAAGCATGTATACTTCCATAGACCCTAAAGTAAAATTAAAACCCAAATCCCATACACCAAACTGCTTAAAACCCCTAGTTTTACTAATGAATATCATGATATTTATGATCATGTAATTGGCACAAGAACTTCACAACTTAGATACCAATTTGAGAATAAGGCAATTGAAAGTAAACATTTGGACCCATCAGATAAACATAAAGGTTAAATAACATGGGGGTTGGATTGGGATGCATGATGCTCCATGAGGTTTACCCTGCCTGGATTTTTCATTATATGTGCCCAGAATTACGATGGGACAAAAAAAGCAATTGTTGCAAATGGCAATAGAGAAGAAATTTTTTCCATTACGAGGTAAATCTTGGCCATATTGGGGTTTGAAAGAAAATATTTAGGAACCATCAGCATAAACCTATAAAAAAATTGCTAGTGATTATCATGCCACCACTCAAAATGCCAAAGATTAGGTTTTATAAAAATTAACAATTGATGGAATGGTACCAAAAGGGAATCCTCCACATGTAATTGAGATGTTTAAATTGTGGGTCAAGGATACCATTTCTATGCTAGTATTTTTCCTTAGCTTCGATAGCAATGAGAAAGTGGATGAAACCCTCCTTGAAATGGTATACAATATCCATTTCATTTCTCCACCTTGTGCATACAATTTTTTGAGCACATTATAGAATCTATGCATAAACAATTCTTAACAATCAAAGAAGGTTTCGACACTAAGACCTTTAGGTTCACTACCTACTTATGTTATTTAATTCTATGGTGGTTTGCTGAATGGTTTGAAAAAAAAAACTTGCAATTCAGCCTTATAATTTTAAGGGCCAACCAAAATTGATGCATTCATTAACTGAGTGGACCCCCAAGATAAGGATGTTTGATAATAGAAGGGACTACAATTTGTAATTTGTGGGCTCTAATTTATCAAGCAATTTCAAAAATACATTGCCTATATTTCCTATGAACTGTAGAGATTGCATTCAACTAGGATCAGAAATATAATTAGCAAAATGGTACTTCATGGAGGAATATATTGTGTTAAGGTTTTATGGATCAAGATTATAATCGTATAAATTGCCAATACATGTGATAGAGAGGTTTTTTCTTTGGAATATATACAATAAATGGAAAGAATAGATAAACTATATTTTGTTACTTAGTAAAAGAGGAGCATATTTCCTTCCTTACCATTTTCATGTGGAGGGTTCACATTTGAAAGAAAAGCATTCAATGTGGCACATTAAATATTACAAATTTTTAACTTTGATGTTGACTCTCACTGGGTGTATGACCCATGTGAGGTGATTAAAGCAAGGGTAGTGGCAAACAAGAACTTTGCCACTAAAATTCAACATGAAAGCAAACCCTTGCTAGAAAAATTGAAAAATAAGAACTCTTGGGATGAAGTAGAAAAATTGATGGATGAATTTTGTGTTGAGAAAGGAATGAGTTTTCAAGAGTTATCAACACAAAATTTGGGATTTCCCGAGCCTCCAAAAAATCAAGAAGATGATTTTCAATCTACCAAATTTTATGAAAAATCTGATAAAAATTCATCTAAAATCATGTCAAAGCATATATATCATGAATTGCAAGATAAAAATTGGAAAGGTCAAAAACAATTCCTTTTGGTCTATGAGGAAGGACCTAGGCCATCAAAATTTGTTTCAAAGTATGGTTCTATTCTAGAAGATGCATATTTTAGCAAATTGTGGAATAAAGTACATCCTGCAGAGGCAAGTAGTGATGATGACACTAAATATGAGGAATTACACACTCCCCTGACACATATAAACCAAGTCTTGATGAAATATTGAAACAAAATATTCTATAGAGAAGTTATTGCTAAAAAGATGGGTTTTAGTGGTGGTGGTTTGGGTTCAACAGACAAGGAATTTGGCTTCCACCAAGGCATACCTAGAAGAGTTTCGATAGGTTAGGCCTTAGAGATTTTCTTTGAAGAAAGGACCACTATATACTACAACATCTACAAGTGGTAATCCAATGCAATTTTCTCTGAATTCAAATCCTCAACAAATAGTTTAGCCACACGTTGAAAATCCTAGAGGAGAAGTTAGCCATGAATTTGTTAGTATTGTTAATGTTGATGGTTCTAGTGATGATGGAAGTAGTGGTCGAAAAGTATCACAAAGTATACTATTGTAAAAGAGGCCAATACAAATAGTTGAAGTTCCTATTGTCCAATAAGGAACTAAGAAGAGAAAATACATATATAGTTACTCTTGCCTCAAGGAAACTAATTACATAACTAGAAGGCGGTGTCATTGCCACCCCTCAAAAATTTCCATTCCACAGGGAAATTATCCCCAAAACTTCAATTACTCCTTCTCCATTCAAGGTGAAATAGTTCATTCCTAAAAACACCTCAAGTTTTGATTACAGAGCTGAGTTTGCCAATAAATCAGAAATAGATTAAAAAAATAAGAAGCAAATTCTATAGCTACTTGTAAGTTTAGATCCATGCCACAATGAGGGTATTGCCTACATATAACCCAGTCACAGATATAATGGAATACATGTATGATGTGCCCAAAGTTGTAAAACTAGAGAATCAAATGGTTTCCAGTGACTACGATGTAACCTCCCTTCAAATGGATTTTAAGGGAATGAAACCTTCTACAAAATAAATGTCTCAAAAAGGAACAATGATGTGGTGTACACAACATTTCTAAAGGCAAAGAGGGAGAACAATAAGTTGAATAATAAGATTCAAAATTTAGAGGCAAGACTTAGAAAATGAGAAAGAAAAAGGAAAAGCAAAGCACTTAATAAGACATGTGAGTTGGAGAGGAAGATAAAATCATCTACCTCTATGACTAGTTATTACTAATGAACAGGAATAGGTAGAACTAGAAGAATCCAATAAAAATTTACATGAAACAACGAGTAATAATAATAGATTAGAACAAAAATTAGGAGAATTAAAAGAGGTTCTAAAGGCAAAGAAAGAAAATGCCAAAAAATGGGAACAAAGCCTAGATGAAGAGAGAAAACTCAAGGGATAGAATGTAGAAGGAAGAGAAAAAAAAAATGAAATATTTTAATAGGAGTTGGCAAAAGAAAAATGGATATGCAATCTTCCAACATCAAACTATCTGAATTTTATAAAAAGGCATTGATTAATATGATATTTGAATTTTTGCGAGGAAATAAACCAAAAATTGATGATTTTATTAGATTGTTTGAATTCATGGATGATCTACATGGAATCTATGATAAGCTCTATGAATACATAATGGTGATAGAAAATTGATGGCTTTAAGAGAGGATACATGCAGGAAAGTTTTGGAAGCTATCTACAAATGGAAAACTGACACGAATTTACATCCAAAGAAATTCAGAACTAGTTTGATGCCTCAATAAAGGTATCATCTATCATTTAGAAGTGTGTGATGTTAGACAAAGCACAAGAATTGTTGAATAAGTGTCAAATAATGTTACATGAGTTACATGGAAAGGTACAGGAGTTCACAAAGCTTGGTTTTCTAATTCCTTTTGACAAAACACACCAATTCATTAAGAAGGATGCATTCTAGAAGAACATGAAATAAAAAATGATGCAAGAGAAGAACCAAATTCCTGAGAAGCTAGATGAGACAAAATTTTTGGATTTGTTAAAACATTGATAACCTTTTCAGTAAGTTTGCATACTTCTAAAGGAAATCTCCACTCTAAGTTATGAACTTCTAACAGAGTTACTTGTCATTCACTTTGATTTACAACAAATTGTAATTAATAGATGAAGAGTAGATCATGTTATAGAAGATGGTATAATTAAGAGTAATTTAATTTTGAAAATTGTTCCATTTGTTGCAATCTTCAATTTTTTCATACAAGGCATGTCTCAAGCAAGTTGAATGAGGAATAGTGTTATTTTTAAATTAAACTTTCACCATTTTTGTTTCATGTTTTTTTACTCGTGCACCATGGCTCTTCACATTCTAGTTCGAGCTTCATAAGGAGAAAACAAGTTCATGTAATTGTCTAAGATTCTTGGGATTCTTTATGGACTAGAGAAAAGAGAAAACTTAATTATGATTTCATCACTATTGGACTTAAATTATTTCATCACACTACATACATCACTATTGCACTTGAAGGATTTCATCACTCTACTTTGCTCTTGTATGAGAGAAAAAGAACTTCATGAAACCTTAGAAGTGAATAATACATTAAACAAAAAATTTCTAAATAAATTCAATCTTGAAGTCTTAATACCAAGTTTTGGGTCTTTGTGAGACCAACTTCCATCTATTTCAATCAAATTGCAACCTTGGACTTTCTCCATTAGCTCCCAGCATTCATGCAAGTAGGTACAGTGATGAACATACACAACAATATCCTAGGTTTTGAGATAATTGAAAACTTGATGATCTTGAATAGTATTAAGCTTGAAGGCTTAAGACCAAGTGTTGGGTCTTTGTGATACCAAAGTTACACTTCCAGCTATTTAAATCAAATTACAACCTTGGACTTTCTCCATTATCTCCTAGTAGTCATGCAAGCATGTACAATGATGAACATACATAAGCAGTATCCTAAGTTTTGAGATAATTACAAACTTTATGATCTTGAATAGTCTTTTCAATTTGACATGAAGGCTAACCATGATTAAAAATCCATATAAAATAGTGCTAAAGAGGTTTCTATAGGTCAAGGATAAGATCTACCATGTTTATTTATACTCAAGCACACACAAGAGATTCAGTCTCCATGTTGATTGATTTCAAGTACCAAAAACCTCCTCAATCACTCTAACCATAGCTTCAACTTTGAAGAACCAAACTATCACTCATATTATGTTATTCAAGGAAGTTTTGAGATTACCTTGTCAGAAATAAATATTATCAAGCAACCAAAATTATACAAGCTCTAAAAAAACATCCATCTATACACTTTGGAGATACTACATCAGCACTATTTCACTTGAGGGAGTTTCTTTTCAACAAATTTTCTGTATTTCATCACACTACTTTTCTCTTGTAGGAGAGAAAAATAACTTCATGAAATGTGACAAAGACATTGAACAATATTTTTCTAAATAAATTCAAGCTTGAAGAGCTTAAGTCCATGACTTCCCAAATGTTACTTTTTTTAGTATAGTAAAACCATGCATGTATAACATAGTTCACCTTGAAAGTAATGGGGTCATCAATTTGAATTACATGAGGTCTCTTATTCCTTTAACGAGAGATACTACTGACAAATCAATGCAATGTATTTCAAGTTTCATTCCAAAGACTACAAATCGACACAGTGTTTTTAAAAATACAAATAAGGAAAAATATATTATCATAAACAATGTACTGAATATTTGAATATATTAATTATTATATGAACATCTATATCATGGGATATCCACAAATGGAAGCTTCTAATTTGATGGACCTAGATCATCTCTATCATTTGATTCACCAGATCTCTAAGACTGACTCTCTCTTCATTGATAGTCAACTATTGTAATAGGGTTGTCTATTGTATTTGTGCCATTGTTTTTAGCCCCTCTCCTTTCATTAATTGAGTTCCATACTATCAGAGCCATGTCATAGGAAAACTATCCACTTTTTATCGTGATGTGTAAATTCTCAAAAAATTCCAAATTTTTGTCAAGCTTGTTTCACAATTTTGACTTTATAAAGGCCAAAGCATTGAAAATTCTCTCATCTTCAACTAAACCCAAAATCATTGTTAACATAGATCAGCCATTGAGAAAATTTGGACATGGTTTGATGTAAAATAGTACTTAACCCAATATTTTTTCATAGCCATTTTATTGCTCCGCACTCTAAGGGATTATCTAAACATTTGAATTGTTGAATCATTGTAGAGGCGAATTCATGAGATTGATCAATCAAACTATCCTTTCTTAAAATACTTGGAATATTCATTCCATTGATATCAATAGGCTTACAAAAATTTTGAATCAATGTAGTCAACCTCTTGAAGTAATCTTCATGTATATATCTTTCATTTTGGACGAGGATTCTAAAAGGTGGGATTTACTACAACCATTTTTTGAAGTAAATCATCCCTTCTAAATCATTCCATTATTTATTTGAGTATGGACACTATAATTTCTCTTAACCTCATCCTTGTTGATGATACAATGTTATCAAACAGTGGCTTTGTGACATTTATCTTCTCAACCTTATCAAGCACTACTTTAAACATGTACATCAGTATCTCATATCCACGTACAGAAGCACATACTTCCCTGAAAATTTTGAGCTTAAAAAAGATAAATTTCCAATATTTATAAAATCATTCCAACCATAAAATTTTGGTCCTATAAAATCAAGTTTCAGTGATAAACAAATATTTTATTGCCAAACAAACTCGTTTCCTCAAACTAGAAAAATCAACAATATAGATATTTCTTTCTTATGCTTGTTTAATTAAATGTTTCATTTCTCCCAACATGGGAAGGAGACCACACAACATCAACAATGACTTTATATCAATCAAACGATGTATAAAATCTTGGGCCTTGTCCACTTCCATGTGATTCTGCCACATCACTCCTAATAAGGATCAATACTCTTCGTATACCCTATAAACCAGTTGGTACAATGAGATCCACCTAGTTTTGACATATTTTAATAGTTTATGCCCATTTTTTAGTCCTTCTACAAATATTTAGAATTCCATGAACCTTTTAGGACTACATCAAAATAAGAATGCACCTCTTGAACAAGGTCTTCAACTTTTGCTACAAGTTTAAATTTGCCAACTATTTGGTAAGCTAGGTTCATTCTATGAGTCATACAATGAATGACAATCATATAAGGGAAGTGAGATGTTTGGAGTCTTACACATAGGTCATTACGATGACCTTTCATTACAAATGCCACATCTACCTTGGCACATACTAGCTTTGATGTAATTGCAACATCATCCATGTCACTAATCTCCTTCAAACTTTTTATGACCAACTCACAAAGGTTTTCAACATTAGATTTCTCTCTCATCTTGTGAATGTCAAGTAAGTGAGTCTATCTCAAATAATTCTCAATAGTATACACATACATACATACCCAACCAATATTATCTACTTCTCTAACCTCATCAATAGACAAAGATAAGTATCATGCAGACTTCAATTTCTCTTTCAAGTCTTCTTTCACAACCATAGCTAGAAATTTTTCCCAATCCCAACCACTAATTTTTGACCAGTGAGAATGAGGAAAGTGTGGGATGCCAAGAAAAGATAACATATTCTTTTGTTCAGGAAAATCCTTTATAAGATGGCCTCTTTTCAAAATGTGAAAAATAGTAACTAGTTGAATTGTTTTACCTAAAAGATTTTTTTGAATGATCTTGTTGAATTGAGAGGTAATTGTCCCTCCATTCACTATAATTATTCATTCATTTATCTTTTTCTCTTCAAATTATTTTTCATACCTAATATGTAAATAATCATTCATAGTTTTCTATCTGGAAACATTCTTCTCAACACCATCTACAATTATCTTTTCATATATCTTTCCCACATATTTCTCAATAGTATCCAACTTAAGTTGGATTGTCTTGTCCTTGCCCAATTTCTAGCTATGGATTGTACATTCACATTCTTTGGTAGGTTCATATTTATTCTCATTTTTAACAGGTTCAATAAATGGAAACTTAGAAACCCACTCTAACCTAAAACTCATTCCCAATATTTTATTTCCTTTCTCTTTCTTCCATAAATAGGTGTTCATTGAGTATTTTCCTTGGTGAAATTTAAATTTCTTTGAATGCCAGAAGTTTCACCTCCAACATTCACTTAGGAAGATGATGCATTGTCATCTTCATTCAATTGGGCAGGTGGTACATTATCAAACTCAACATCATTAAATGGAATTTCTTCAAGGGGAGGCATTTGATTGTTTTCTTCATTAACAACATCGAAATAAAAAATGAACACATTCTCATTCTAAGTTTCATTTTGAATGTAATCATTATCCCTTGATTGTGATGGTCCTGCTAGAGAAGGATGTGTTTCCTTAGATGGTTTCTCAAAATAAGATGATATTTTTTGAATGTCAATACCACTACCAGGAGGGGTTGGAATAGTTTTTTTCCTAAGGTTGAGCTTCCCTTTTTAGTTTCCATTTTCCTAATCAGTGAATCCTATAGAATTGAAGAAAAAAAATCAACATTACATCTTACAAGAAATAGAAAAAACAAAAATAATAATTTAAAAGAAGAGTCATCATGGAAACCTAGAAGAAGTTTAGATGTAAAATTAAGAAATTTAAGGAGAACAAAATGTAACTAATCCCAATGGAATTCTTCAAAGATATTCAAAAAATTCAAGTGATTTTTGACATGGTCTCTATAATATTGTGTCACTTAACATGTACTACATTTTGCAAGAGTGTAACATTAGTATAAGAAGAAATTACAAAAGTTTTTTAAAATCTTCATGGTTTCTTGATTGACATGTTACATCAAATTAGATAAGGATTTCCTACCATTTATTTAGTTTCAATGCACTTAATATGTATTGGTCTAATCTACATGTTTTAGTACAAAAATAACAAGGTTTGACTCTTTTGAAAGAAAAAATTGATTTAAAACAAAGTGAAAGGATGAGGTGATATTTTTAGCTCTCTCTCATATAACTTAGTTGGAAGGAATAAGAATATTACTATAGTCATAATTAGAGCATACATCAAGAAAACTAAAGATGTATCAAAGGTTTGAGAAGAGAACAAGTAACTTAGATGATTTTTTGAGTAGCCAAAGACACTCTAATGATAAGACACTCTAATGATAAGAAGTCTTTGTTGTAGCTAATAAAACATGAAATAGGTGATCTCAAGGTCTATGCTTCAGTTTGAAATCAAAGTATAGTATGTATCTACTCATGAAGGAATCTGAGTTCATTGATTCATCTAAGGTATGATCTGTCTTTAGTTGATTAATGAAGGAGTCTTGATGACCGAGCTCTTTCATAATGTATAGAGGTTCTAAATGTTGTCATCAAGCTAAATAAGGTGTGCATCTACTCATGAAGAGATTATTGATTCATCATAGGTATGAGTTCTGTCATAAGAAGATCCAATTACCAAGAGTGTTCATCATTTCAAAGGAGTTGAGACAAAATATATGGTCTTCCATCTATGACTCATTGTGGTATGAAATGTGAATTTAAGGTTGAGAATGTATGCAGGTTCTTTGGCTTGACATTGAAATTTCAATGTGTCAAAGCTATATAAAGTATCATTATTCTTGAGAGAATCTTAAATTATTTGATCTGATGTTTCACATATGATACAATCATGATAAGGGTATTATTTTAATACTACAGTGTTCTACTTGGAGAATGTGTTCAAGAAACTTGAAGGATATTATCATAAAGTAACTATGATAGTAACATGTGCAAGTTGATTGGCACAATCAAAAGTAATAGTCAAGAAGCATATCATGTTCTAGTAATAAATTTGATAAGGTTGACTCCAGTATCATAATGATATTTCATGGTTTGATCACCATCTAGGAAATAACACAATGTTTAAAGACATGTTGATGAATATCTACAGGAAAGTATCTGCAATATGAAGGCATAATCAAGACTAGCAACAAAGGAAAAAGTTTCATGGTTTTAAGGAGATTCATTCACTGTCATGAAACTTTTTGAGACCATGTCATGATCAAGGTTTGTGAGGATCTTAAAAAACAAAGCAAATTAATGTATCATTAAGAAAGTTGTCATGAAAACCTAGTCACTAGTGACAAGATAAGAGGTACAATATGATTCTTTTAGAAGTCTATAAGTCTGGTTGCTCAAAAGTACTCATAGATAAAGGAACAAAGTAATCATCTCAATATTACTATCATTTACTTATAAACACTATGAAAATATTATGAAAGGAAAAATAATTTCATTTAACATTGAACAAAAGGCTAAGTAAGTGAGATTGAAGTCCTTAAGAAGAGAAATAATGTCATCTACTTATTACAAATTTCATTGTATGAATTTTTATTTTGTGTAATAAACATGACATATTTTGATTAATATTAAATAATTATTGATTTTTCATATTATCTTATTTATATTGCACATTTTGAATCTTGATGATTTTTAAATGCTTCTCTTCCTATCATATAATGTCATCTCTATCATTAGCACTATTTATAAAACTCTTCTTTTTGAGTTGGATTATCAAAATGACACCGCTTATGTTCTTCTATGACTATCAAACATCTATGCAAAAGGGGGTAGGTGGGAATAGTTTCACATGATGAGGAGATCGATGAAAGATGCAGGAATTAAAAATATCCCTGGATCTTGATGTTTTTAATATCTAACTTTGTGCCATTTATATCTAGTCTCACATTACATCATGTTTTTCCTTTATATTAAATATTATAGACATGTTGTCTGGACTACAACAAGGACAAGAAAAGATGTTGAAGAGTGATCCCACTTCTACAATATTCATGGAGGACAAAGAGGTGGTGTAAAACTCCACATTCTTTTTGGAAAATTCTTATTGTGGAGAGATAGATTCCAACTTTGCCTCAACATTAATAAAAGAGAATTAGTGTTACTATACAATTTCTAATGGATTTATAACACAATTATTTTCACAGAAGAAGTGAATTTGAAGATAGAGAAAGCATTTTGTCCTCCTCATTGTTGAAGGAAATCCATGTTTGGAGTACATTTAATACATAATATTTTCATGGTTAAAAAAGTTTGAAGTACGTCAGCAGTGAGGAAAATGTTGGTAATAAGTAAGAATCTTGTGACAAGATGTCGTATAATTTTCCCACAGTGTTATTTTCTATCTTTTATTTCTCCAAATGCTAATTATCTTTGTTTTTGGTTCATTTTTGTGAATTTTTTCTCTTTAGCATTTCTTAAATTTTTCATTTTGGACATCTTTATATGGTCTCTATTTCATACATTATTGTTTTTCAACATTCTGTTAAACTCCCATTCCCAACCAAATCCTCCCAAAGAGACATGAACTCAATAGAATGAGAGCTGCACATTGATAATATTTTAGTCCATAGTGGGTCTCGGATCCCGAGAGGTCTATGCCATGCGTCATCATTCTATCAGTCTCCCAAGGAAATTCCCCTAGTGAACATGAAACTTGTAGAATGTACCACATTTTATATATCCTTCGGGTCTTCTATGGGACGAGGCAATCAGCTTTGTCGCAGAGATAGTGATCAACGGTCCAAGGAAATACACGTGGTAGAATTCTGCCACACTTCATAGTGATGGACTTCAAGAAACATCATGGTCTTGGAATAAATGGAAATTTAAACCGTAGTATAACTATATATACTACAGAAGAGAGAACATTAACAAAAATATTCAAAGAAGATACACTGATAAAGAAAGGAATATATAGATCAGAAGCTCATGGAGATATATGAAGTGATTTTAAATATATATATATATATATATATATATATATATATATTACATAGATGTATCTAAGATATGAAAAATAGTTATGATTCTCTACAAGTGAAGGACTATTCTAAATGACATAACAATCATAGTGGTTATGAGGATGAGCATGTTCATGCTTTGTAATAACTTACAAAGGTAGAATCATAGATAAAGCAATGGGACATGAAAGAAAATAGGTCTCAAATAGACTGAGGACTCACCTGCAATAAGTGCTTCATGATGTTAAGCTGCAATGATAAGTAATCGGGTCTCGGAAAAACCTAGATTTATTTGAAATTTTGTAAGCAAATTGTAATATGCCAATTCACTAAATCCCTTTCTACTACTTCACAAATTCGTAAATTGGAAAATTGCGGGAAAACATCACCTCTGTGTGTGTGTGTGTGTGTGTGGAAAATTTGATCCAATTCCTAGAAAAAATCTCATGCATGTCGGCTGAATGAGCCCAAAGAACCAATAAGGTTCCATAGATTTCTTGGCAAAACAATAATGTTTTTAAATCCCGGCATGAAATCATGCGGTGATTTAATATAAAAATATACATTGGGATTGGAAATTCCTTGGCGATTCACATGGGACAGATTATTGTTTGTGAAATTTTTGGGCGAAACCTAGGTACTGTCGTTGTTGTAAAATTTGCCAAAATCAAATTCCCAAAATTCTACTATTCGCCAAACTATGAATATTCACTACTGAAACTTTCCCTAGAAATAAAGATAAGCCGGGTAGATAATGCCCAAAAAACATGAATTTTATTTCTTAAGAAGATGCAAAATCATTACAATGAAGGGAAAGGCATAACCATATTGCAAAATCCAAATTTGAGGCCTAGACCTCAATAACACTCGTACAACACTTTGAAATGTTGCCCTTTCATTCTAAGAATATCCCACCACTACAAATGAGCATCATAATATATAGAAAATGAGAGAGATAAAAAGGGAAAAGAGAGGGAAATTTAAATTTCCTCCTTGAACCGACAACCA
The DNA here is from genome assembly GCA_018340775.1 of Taxus wallichiana var. yunnanensis. Taxonomy (NCBI): domain Eukaryota; kingdom Viridiplantae; phylum Streptophyta; class Pinopsida; order Cupressales; family Taxaceae; genus Taxus; species Taxus wallichiana. Next base: position 957,786,010 of record CM031239.1, on the reverse strand, counting down.
AAACTCATTAATTCTCCTACAAAAATGCACGGTCACCTCTAAAAGACCACTTCTATACATTATCAAGTTACGAGAACAAAAGAGGAACCATTTATCATTAATTATAGTGGTTGGTGAATGATTTAATGACTTTACATGTTTAGGACTATCCCTTTTATCAATATTGTAGCTTATTTATACCTTCATTCTTTGCCCATGCAATCATCAAAATCATCACTATGCCTTATAGTTCTCTACATACCTACCTTAAAATCTCTTCATTGATTCCTTGCTCACTAGCCTCTTAACTCAAGGGTGTAATTTAGTTCATTATCCTCTTCTCTACTTCTATACATCTCTCCCATGTTACTTAGCTTAGAATATAGTTAAAATCACCACAAAAAGAAACCTCCTTACCACTTTTCCTTTACCTTGCCAACTAATCACTTCTATCTTCTTCACACTTTAGAATTTCCTTTCCTCTACACCTTTTCCAAGGTTCTAGAGTACTTTTATCCCTAAAGACACTTCAAATATAGTTAATTCTACTCAAGAAATGTAATCAAACAACTCACAACCCTTCAAGTACTTTCCTTTGTCACAAGATTGTCCTTGTGCTTATTGAGCCAAAATTGTTGTTCCACTAGTGCAAATAAGGTTCTAGATCTACCCATAAAGTACTAACACCTCTAATAATTTTATCTCAATGACCCGACATTCTTGTAAAATCTTAAGGATCAACTCTTTGTCAACTCCTAGTAGCTCCTTTTTTTGCATTTTGGCTTCTAAACCCTTATCTAGGTCTTATAAAACCTTATGCTAGCTATAAATCTTAGTGAAGGATAATTCAAAACAAATTGAAAGATATTATGGGTGCCCATTAAGTAATTTATCCTCCTCTAAAATTTTAGGTCGAAAATCAGAAGATAAAGGTACATTTCTTTATAAAATCACCCTTCTAATTAGCCCCTTAACTGTGTTTTCTCGTCTCCTCCTAGGCTCGTCAAGAAAATAGGAAAATGTAACCCTTAATCTTTCAAATTTTCTTCAAAATCCCTTTCTAGTACCTCTCATCATGATATATTTAATTTTTCAAAGTAGGAGAAGTTGATTTGGTACCTAAAAGGACAAGCCCTAGTACTTACACATTCAAACCCTCCTAACGAGGCCGAGAGGAGCTATTTAGTTATAACTTATTTGAATCTTGGGTTAAAAGAATGATATTTAGACAAAATTCTTGTTTAGAGGTTGTTCATATGTTAGGCTTAGCATTGGGAACTCATGAGCATGTGGGAGCCTCCTTTTTTTCATTCTCCACTACCTCTACCTTGTAGGAATGCATTGTCATAGTTTTAAAGTGGCTACAATCGCAGATTAACAAACATTAATTCTTGGGAACATGTATATAAACTCCTTAACGGGATTTATACCTCAATAAGCCATGGAAATGAGTAGGCATTCACACTCTTCACAATTTCTACACGGTTTTATCATACTTCTAAAGATTATTAACATGAAAGATTCATTATTGTGCATGCAAGAACCTTAACCATGTTAGTAGATAACTTCTTAACTTCCCTTTCTTGTGACTCAACTGAAGAATCCACCCCTTCGACCTCTTCACATGTTAATACAATTATCTACACCACTCTGAGGCACATTTTCACATCAAAAAATAGAGCACTTGTTTGTATCTCCTTGATTCTCTCATCTTAACTTGAACCCTATAAGTTATAAGCTAATGGTTACAACCTTACAATCATGTTCATAGTATTATTCCAATCAAGTTATCCTCATACAAGTGTTTGTTCAATAATTTAGTATACTGAAAATTGCATTCACTTTCATGCCTTCAAATCATGCAAAGAGAAACCCTTCCATGCTTCCTAATTGGTACCACAAGGGGATAACTACTTAAAGTATTAATCCTTCCATGAGCATTCAAACCAATACAAATACAAGTTCCACTTTGTGTAACTTAGAAAAATATGTAACAAGACATAGTACTCTACAAAAATATGAGTTGCATTGATTCTCACTATATTTCTTACGAGGTATTATTCTTCATAACCTAAGTTCTTCCTCCTCCACCAAGGAATGACTTTCACAAATAACTCCTTTTTCCTTCCTAATCTCAAACTCTTACATGCATGTAACTTCCCTTTCTTAACTGACATCTAGGATTGACCTCTCTCTCTTAGTGACTCTTGAACTACCACTATATGAGGCTTATAACTTCCCGTGTACATTATTTCAAGCATCTAAATGATGCACACTCACACAATAACTCCTACACACCTGTTATCACACTCACTAGACACTTTCCAACCTAAATACAACTTAGTCACCCCAAATACACTTGAGACACTCTTTACATGCTTTGAATTTTCAAATTTATTTTTGGAGGGAAAAAAAGAAGGAGAACAATTTAAATTTCTCAACTCCACTACTAGCTTGAATGGACTTATATGAATAATTATAACCTCTTAAAGCTCTTCCACACTCATGATGACTCCAAGAAACAAGACATTTGATTTTTAAATTCTTCTCATAGATGCTCCTACATCATACTCCCAAGGTGGAGAAAAGTGTTCATACACTTGTTTTTTTATCTCATCTCCATCTTCTCTCGTGGTCCTTATTCTTCTCTCCTTACTCCCACTTTGTCACTTTCTTTCTCATATCCTCTTGGGTCCCACGTAGTTTCCTCTTGTCTTCCATTTTCCTTTACTCTTATCCTTTTTTTCTTGATCTTCACCTTTAGTTTCCTCATCTTCACGCCTTTGCTTACGGTGCCTTCCTTTGCTTGCCTAGTTACTTGTTCATGCTTTCCTTTCATCATAGTCAGGTTGTTCTATGCTTGTACCTTGATCCTTCTTGGTCTTCATTTTGAATGATATTTTCCAAAAAAAAATTGTTTCACTATTAGTCATTTCTTCATTCTTCTCTTTTTTCTCCATTTCATTAATCAAACTTTGTAATAACTCATCTATTTTACTAATGCAAAGTTGATTATTGTACTTTTTATGCTCATCCATCCATTTACTTTGGATTTAATCATGATTCTCAAATACATTGGTAGATTCATTTGGTACAATTTTAAGGAATTCACCCATAAAATCAGTATTTTCAAACACCTCATCATCAAAATTACTCACCTTGTCTTCACTCCTTGCTTGTAGACCTTTTGGAGAGTTAAAGAGCTCTCAATCATGTACATTTTCTCTCTCAACATGAGAGTATCTTCTTCATCCATGGCCTCATCAAACTTGGGGTTGTCATGTTCATCCTTCATTGTACATTCTTCACTTTTCCTCCATGTTTCTTGTTTACTTATGTAGAGCATTCACCAATTTCCCATGTAGCTTCCCTTTTCACAAAATTTGAAATCTCTACATTTCTCTTTCCTTGCTTCATTTATTGGTCTCAAGTCACCATGATCAAGTACATCATCAAACCTTTCACAAACCACTTTCATACCTTGAAGTTTTCCTTGGCCGTCTTATTGAATTTGTACATTCCTCTGTCTGTCTTAGCTGCCATGCTTGGGTTGATTCTTCCATCTTATCTTGTTCCCTTGGAATGGTATTCACTTCATTTTTCATGCATTCTTGTAGTATTCTTACTTCATTCTTGGTCTTGGCTACCCATTTCTTGCTTACCATATGCTTGGGCTGAGTTCTAGTCCACATATTAGTTGTTTGTTTTCTCTTATAGTTTGAACTTTTTCCTATATCATCTCTCTCATCTTCTTTGGCTTATAAACTTGACTCAAAACCTTTACAAACCTTCTCTTTACTTATTTTATCCTTAGGATTCACTTTTTTACATTTCCCTTAAGCCATATAAGCACAATATTGTTATGTTTGTGGAGCTTGTTTTCATGTTAGATTTTGTTACACCTTCTATGTGTTACACTTGGGTATTTTTACGGCGGTCCCACTCGTCGATGGGCGGTCAAGGGGGTTCGGGGTGAAGCCCCGATCGAAGGGGATTCGAGGTGAAGCCCTGAAGAAAATTTTCATGGGTGGTTTATTAACCCATGGGTAATTGGTAACTATTATGGGCTGTTTTTTGGGCCCATGGTTTTTTCGGTACCCATTGTTTTGTAAAACCACCTCTTCGGCTACCCATATGTTTATGGGACGGTTTTGTTTTTTGCCCATTGTTTTGATACCCACGGTTTTGTAAAACTACTTAAGTAGTTGTCTATTTATATGGTTTTATGCATATGATAGAGAGATGAAAAACATTGCAGATGTGCTTTGAATTTAGTGTGAATTCTCAGAGAATTTTTTGAGCATAGATCCAAATGGATCTGGGTATTGTATTGAGAGAGTGGAGGCTTGTAATAAAATCGAGCAAGTGATTCTTGGTGGAAGTAGCCCAAATTGTGTGAACCACGTTAAATATTGTCCCTCTATGTTGTGTTATTTATTCTCGCACTTTTATTTGAGATATGTAATATTTTCGCATATTAGTTTCTCTTGTTGTGATTACTCGTAAGGGATTATTCCACATATTTTATCTCTTATTTCCTAACAAATATATCCATGATTTATGATCTCCTTTGGATGAGAAACTTGGTGTTTTCCTTTAGTATACTCTTTCTTCCTCTTGACTTCATTAGGAGTGACTTTCAAACCTTTTTCTTCTTCTCTTCCAACCTACACAATCTGATTTTTCTTCCATATTTCATAGTTTGTAGCTTCACTTTTCTCACTAGCACTTTGTTCTTCTTCCAAGTAGATTTCCCATGCCTCATAGAATGGCATTTGGTCTTCATATTCCTCTTGTTCAGTTTAAGATCTTCCACTTTGTCTTCATTTCCTTTTACTAGTTGTACCTACACTTTTTTAGCTTAATTTCCTTCCAAATGTGCTTCATTTGACCTTATTTTCATCCATTTTGAGGTATTTTCCTTCATATTAATCACATTTGTCTTCATACCTACAAGTACCCACTCAAACATAGAGTTATATAACAAAAATAGAGCCCATAAGGCCCACATGATATTTTCCCTCATAGGAACTCTCTTCTTTTATTCTTTATCCACTTCATCCTCTTCACATAGCCTCTCATATTTCTTCACCATTTCTCTTTCCAAATCAATCATCCTTTTTCTTTTATTATTATTCATAAGTAGCTTGATAGGCCACTTGTTTTTCCTCTTCACTTCCATTCAAATCCTTGAAATTTCTTCTTAATCATGGTCTTGATCATTGTCTCCAACTTCTCAAACTCGTCCCTTGCTTCCTTTTGTTCTTTCTCTAAGAATAACCCTTTCATTTTTGTGTTTTCCTTATCTTTATCATAGCTTCTTCCTTCTTTCAATCCCTTGGATTTGTTGCCCATACCTCCTTTCAACCTCTCCATGTGACCTTCACCTAAGTCTCTTTCACCTTGGTCTATTGGTTTCCTTAGGTTCTCACCTAGGTATTTTGCACCCTAATCTTTTAGAAAAATCCATATCTTAGCTTCTCAACCTATCAACCATTCAATTCTTCCCCACTGTTAGGTACATGCATGCCTCAAATCTCACCAAAACGGATTAGTCCATAATGTTCTAGAAATATTCAAGCATCAAAGCACTCAAAATATCAAGAAAGTTTCAAACATCAATGTTCATCCTTAAAAACTTAGCATGTTTCACTGGAAAATCAAGAAGGATTCACTATTCAAGGCTCATAACAAAAATATTCTTTTTCAAGGCCTTGTCACTTGTAATTGCATATCTTTGAGACAAATATCAATACCTAAAAGCATGTACACCCACTTTCAAAAATTAATTTCTCACCTCTTTCTTCCAAAAACTTGATTTCTTCACTCCTTCAACTTAACCACTTCAACATTAGTACTACATATGACTTTCAAAAATATTTTCTAGTTTTGATACGAAATGATGCATAGCAAAAATAATTTATCAATATTATACTCAATCCATAAGAAGATTCGAATAACCATCCTTCACCAGTGCTCTATAGAGGATCATAACCAATCCAACAAAGGATAAAAATTTCTATCATTATCCAATAAGCTCCTAGAATGCTTCATTCATTACACACATCTATCTACCATGCTCATCAACTTCATTCTTTTCCCATGCAATCATGAAACTCATCACTATGCCTCGTAGTCCTCTGCATACTTACCATGTACTCTCTTGATCAATTCATTTCTCACTAGCCTCTTGACTCAAGGGTGTAACTTAGTTCATTGGCCTCTTACCTAATTTTAGAATTCTCTCCTTGTTACTTATCTTAGAATATAGTTAGAATCGATGCAAAATAAACCTCCTTACCACTCTTCCTTTACCTTGTCAACTAGTCACTTCTAGCCTATTCACACTTTTAAATTTCCTTTCCTCTACACATTTTCCAAGGTTCTCTAGTTATTTTATCCCTGTAAACACTTCAAACATAGCTAATTCTACTCAATAAATGCAATCAAACAACTCACGGACCTTCGATACTTTTCTTTATCATAAGATTGTCTATATGCTTCTTAAGCCAAGATTGTTGCTCTACTAATGCAAATAAGGCTTTAGCTATACCCAAAAGTACTTACACCTCTACTAGTTTTATCTCAATGCCCCTGACATGATTGTAAAATCTCAAGGCTAAACTCTTTTCACAGCTCCCTCTAACTCCTTTTTCATTTCGGCTTCTAAACCCTTATCTCGGTCTTATAGAACCTTTTGCTAGCTATAACTCTTGGTGAAGCTTAAAAAAATAGTGAAAGCTATTTTGGGTATGCATTAAGGAATTTATCCTCCCTCTAAAATTTTAAGTCCAAAATTAGAAGATAAAGGTAACTTCCTTTGTAAAATCACCCTCCTAATTAACCCCTTAACTCCATTTTCTCATCTCCTCCTAAACTGTCAAGAAAATAGGAAAATGTAACCCTTAATCTTTCAAATTTTATTCACAATCCATTTATAGTACCTCTCAGCATGATATCTTGATGTTTTCAAAGTAAGAGGAGTTGATTTGGTACCTATAAGGACAAGTCCTAGTACTTACACATTAAAACCCTCCTAAGGAGCATGAGAGGAGTTATTTAGTTTTAACTTATTCGAATCTTGGATTCAAATCATGATATTTGGACAAAAGGCCTATTTAGAGGTTGTTCACATGTTAGGCTTACTAGTGAGAACTCATGAGCATGTGGGAGCCTCATTTTTTTTCATTCTCCACGCCTCTTCCTTGCAGGAATGCATTGTCGTAGTTTTAAAGTGGCTAAAATCATAGTTAATGAACATTACTTCTTCAAAACATGCATATAAACTCCTTAATGGGATTTTTACCTCAACAAGTCAATAATTCTCTCACTAAGCCATGGAAATGAGTAGGCATTCACACTCTTCACAATTTCTTCACGGTTTTATCATACTTTTAAATATTAGTAATGTGAAAGATTCATTCTCACGTGCATGCAAGAACCTTAACCATGTTAGTAGAGAACATATTAACTTCCCTTTCTCATGACTCAACTGAAGAATCCACCCCTTCTACCTCTTCACACATTAGCATAGTTATCTATACCAGTCTAAGACCCATTTGCACATCAAAAATAGAGCACTTGCTCCTATCTCCTTGATTCTCTTAGCTTAACTCGAACCCTAGAAGTTATAACCTAATGGTTACAACCTTACAATCATGCTCGTAGTATTATTCTAGTCAAGTTATCCTCACATAAGTTTTTTTCAAAAATTTAGTACACTAAAAATTACATTCACTTTCATGCCTTCAAATCATGCGAAAGAGAAACCCTTCCATGCTTCCTAATTGGTACCATAGTAGGGTAACTACTTAAAGTATTAATCCTTCCCTTGAGAATTTAAACCAATACAACTACAAGTTCCACTATGCAACTTAGATAAGACATAGTACTCTCTACAAAAATATGATTTGCATTGATTCTCACTATATTTCTTATGAGGTATTATTCTTCATAACCTCAACTCTTCCTCCTCCACCGAGGAATGAAGTTCACAACTAACTCCTTTTTCCTTCCTAATCTATAACTCTTACATGCATGTAACTTCCCTTTCCTAACTTACATCTAGGATTGACCTCTCTCTCTTAGTGACTCTTGAACGTCCACTATATGAGGCTTATAACTGCCCCTTGTACATTATTTCAAGCATCTAAATGATGCACACTCACATAATAACTCCCTACACACATGTTATCACCCTCACTAGACACTTTCCAACCTAAATTAAACTCAATCACCCTAAATACACTTGAGACACTCTTTACATGCTTTGAATTTTCAAATTTCTTTTTGGAGGGAAAACAAAAAAGAAGAACACTTTAAATTTCTCAACTCCACTACTGGATTGAATGGACTTTTATGAAAAATTATAACCTCCACTGAAGCTCTTCCACACTCATGATGACTCAAAGAAACAAGATATTTTATTTTTAAGGTCTTCTCATATATGCCCCTACATTAATTATGCACCTATCATTTATCATCACGCATCTAATACCATACACCTAAGCCCTTTATATACCCCTATGAAGGTCATTTCTTCACATTTTTACATAAAACTTGACAAATCTACATCATTCTCTCCATTTTATACTTGAACCAATGTGTACCTACATTCTTTCCCCCTCATTACATCCATATAATAATTAATCAAAGATTAATTATTATTTAACTTTTCTTGTATCTTGTTGTAACTACGCTTAATCATAAAATATTTATGTTACTTTATAAAATTTTGACATAATATTTAATCATTCTACAACATCATCTAAATCCATTTATTAATCCAAGATTATTAAAAATTGGTCCTTTATTCTATCATCATTTATTCCATTTACATCATTTATCATTTTTATTTATCTCATTTCATCCTTAATCCCTTTTATTTCATTATAATATCAAATTATTATCATTATAATCCTTCATTAACATTTTATAAGAATTTAATATTCCTACACCTCACCTACCACCTACCCTACACATCCCTACACCTAGCCTTTCCATCAAATCACATCCCTAATCATATTTATTTAGCCTAATCTAATCCTAATATAATCACATCCTCACACCTCTAAATCTAGAAGCCTCTCTAACCTCTCCTTCCATTAAATTTATAATTTTAATGGAAGCTTCTTCCCTCCATAGAATTTGAATTAAAATTATAGAATCCTCCATTCTATAGAATTTCAATCCTCTCATGCATCCTCCACCCTTGATCTAAATCCAACATGGCTTCATCTTATCCATTGAATCCTCCACTCCTCAACTATAAATTTATCTCTTCTCCTCCATGAGAGCATAATATTTCAAATCCATATCAAAACTTTACTATTTTATTCATCCAATCAATCCATCAATCATCATTCATCTTCATCATTCATCAAACAATAAAAGCAATCAAGGGGAGGTGTTGCCCAAGTGCATCCACAACAAAATTTGAAGCAAGTAATCAAGTTCAATCAACAATCCATCCATTTGAGCACATCCAAAGCAACAAGGAAGGAAGACTTCAACTTGTAGGTAAGTGCATGTATATTTATCTTCCCTCCTTCCATCTAGCTCAATCTGAGGTAGCAATTAGAAGTGTTAGTTTAGGAATTAGTTTGTTTAATTTCTTAGTTTACATTTGCATACTAACACCTCTTTTTTTTTCTACATTTTTGGCACCCATCGTGGGGCTTACCCCCAAATTTTATTTTTTTAATAATATTTATTATTATAAATAATTTGTACAAATTTTTAAAAAAAAAGATCATTTACACCTTAAAATTTCAAATTTTCAAACGAGTCATTTGTTTTCAATGCATTTTCTCTATAAACAACATATTTTCCCTATTAATAGCGCATTTGTGACATATAGTAGCACATTTGTGACATATAGTAGTACATTTGTGACATATAGTAGTGTTTTGTGCCTTCTAGTTTTCCTATGTAGGTTTTGGCACATTTGTGCATGAAGTAGCACATTTGTGACATAAATAAGCATTTGTGCCTTCACTTCTTGTGTAGGTTTGGGCACATTTGTGACATAAAACAACACATTTATGACATAAACAACACATTTGTGCACATAAAACAATGCATTTACTGTGCAAAACAACATTTGCACACATAATAGTGCATTTACATGTGTACAACGCATTTTGACCTATATGATGCATTTGTGACCTATTTTGGCACATTTTTTTTGCTTTTTTTTTGCCTACCTTATGAGAGCCATAACTTTTGATCCCAAACTCGAAATGACTTCATTTTTTTTTTAAAGGTATTGAAAATATCTATGCATTCAAAGTGTTAATTTAGTATTTTGAAAGATAATTTATTCATGGTTTTCATTTTCCTAAATCTTGTCATTTTAACTACACATTAAGTTATCTTTTCTTGTTCCAAACTACTAACACTTTGTGTGCAGCTTCCTACGCTTACCAAAGATTAAAAAATCAATCTAAAAATACTAATCCTTTTTGTTTTGTAGCTCATTTAGTCAAGAAATTTGGGGTTATAAAAAACTACTAATCCTTTTTTTTGTAGGGCCTCCTCTTGAAGACCCCATTACATAATTTTTAATCATTTTATCTTGCATCCATTTTCTTGCATTTATCATCATTTTTGTGTGTTTTCCTTTGTTTTGTTGTTCATCCCAAAGGAAAAAACCATGTATGCTCTCCTCTCACATCCTAGGATGATCTTGAGGATCAAAAGTGGCTAGCCTTCCCCTTTTTTTTTTTTATAGGGTAACGTGACGTGGAAGTGATATCCACACACTTGTCATAGTCCTAGGGGTCTCGTGACCATGGGCTTCATCTCCACACACGTAGACACACCCCATGTTCTGAGGGTATATAAATTCAAGGACAACTATCATTATTGGCTAAGTGCTTGCTTGTTTTAAGAGCGGCGTGAAGTGAGGGGCTTCCACGTCCCAATACCTAGGCCTTAGACAACATCCTTGCAACATGGAACTTGGGCCCCACATATCGCAAGGTATATCGGGATGCCCCTAGTGAGCTCTCATGCATCCTAGACTAGGCAACCTCTTGGCCACATATTGAGCTATAGTGCAAGGAGGCCACACTCCCCAAGATCACTCACTAGCTGACCCCACATTGGCACATAGGTGGAGAGCCAATTTGTGGCACCACCATCGGTGTGTGGTATTAAAATCGGGCTATAGCTTGATTGTAATCCCACTTGACTAGTTAGGGTGTGTGTTGCATGTTTGTTTCTTTGTTTGTGAACACCCTTAACCATCCCATTACACATTTAAAATTTTAATTAATCAAACATCATCATAATTAATCATCCTAAATCACACCCATCAAAATCCTATCACCATCCTAATCCCATCCCATCCATAATCCTAATCCAAAATCCTAATCCAAAACTAATCACCCACACATCTATCTAACCATGGCCTTTGATCCTCAATCCCCATCCTCTCCAAACCAACATCCAAACCCCTACCTCTTTTCTAAATCCATCAACCAAGTTATCCCATCATCCCCCACCCATCAAAGTCAACCATCTCACTTTATCCCACACATTATCCAACACCTTAATAAAAAATCTCAAACTTAACATCCTACCTTAACCAACCCTCTCTCCTCATCCAAATCAACCATCCCATGTTGATCCTAACATCCTAAAAACCATCCAACAAATTAATCAACAAATATCCAATCTTAATCTTCAATCAACCAATCACCTCCTAAACCATCATCTCCTAACCAAACCCATCCACAATTTCCCTTCCTAAGATCTCAAATTCTCACCCCATTGACTTCCTCCTTAACGAAACCAAATCATCCCAATCCACACCTTACCTAAAAAACATAAACCACTATCCCCAAAATCCAATTACATTGACTTTTACCACCTCACTAACTTTGACCTAGACCAAGAGGACCTCCTTTATGTCCTTGTTAATCTAGCCAATCCCAAACCACACAACCATCCCAAACCCAACCTCTAAATCCCCTATCAATCATCATGACCCACCTTCCTACCATCAAAACTCATACAAATAATCCACCATCATCCAAAACCTCAAACTCCTAAATCTAATCATCATAAAACCTATCATCGAGTCCCATTCACATATCCACAACAATCACAACAACTTAATCCAAAATCATCATCCCCCACATCTCATCTTATTCCTCCATCCTCATCATCTTCATCACCCCAATCCAATCCTATAGACTTTCTCCTAGATAGTCCCACATCCCCTAATCCATCATCAAATTCATCCTCTAAGCCTATTTCATCCCCTCCATCACCTAAGCCCAATCCTATCTCTATCTCATCCATCATGACTCCTAAGTCACCCTCATCCCCTTCTACCCCTAATCCTAAACCATCTAATGTGGCTCCTATACCACCCTCATCATCTTCATCCACATATAATCCTATCTCAACCCCTTCATCACCTAAACCTAACAATACTATCCTATCCACTAATCCTATTTCATCTCCACCATCCCCAATCCTAAAACATCTAACGTGACTCCTAAGTCACCAACTCCCAAACCTAAAAATCCAATCCCAATCCTCTCCCCCTAACAAATCCAATCTAATGAGAATCCTTCATCCCCATCCCATATCCTACTAAATCTAATGTGGTTCTACACCACACCCATCTCCCAAATCTCCTTCATCCTCAACATCACCCAAATCTAATGTGACCCCATACCACACCCATCCTCTTCATCTAAATCTACCCCATCCCTTCATCCCCACATCTACTAATCCTAAACAATCTAATACTAATCCAAAACCATCTACCTCAAAACCACATACTCAAATCAATCCCAAATCAACCAAATCTAGATCGGCCTCCAAGACCAAACCATCCACTTTGGCCCCCAGGCCTAATCCATCCCCTTCATCTTAAGCCACAAAAAATCTAATCCAAATCATAAATCCAAATCAACCAAATCATCTCATAATCCACATAATACCTTTACTTCCTACTCCATCCACCCGTTACTTCCTACCCTCCAAACCATTACTTCCTACTCCCTCCAAACCATTTAACCCAAACCACTTCACTCCTTTAGGAGAATCCTTGACCACCATCTTCCATCATTTAAAAACCTTCAACATGATCATCCATCCCCCAATCAAATCACACAATCAAAACCTTCCCAAACCATCTTGGTATCGGGAACACTATTATTGTGACTTCCATCACACCCATGGACATTCGACCAATCATTGCATGCAATTTAGGTCTTATGTCCAAAACCTCATTAACCAAGGAATTCTTATCCTTGTACCTCTCTATCCACCACCTTTCCATCCCAATCCTATCCCTAACCATCATCCATCATCCAAACCCACTCAACATCCAAACATCATCATCCATCCAAATCTCATCATACATCCAAACATCCCTCACCAACCAAAAACAAAACAAATCTCACCTCCATCCTTTGTTAAGTTTGGCCTCTTAGCGGATGAATAATAAATTACAACCCCCTAGTCTCATGATGACCACATGACATCATCTTCCCCATCCACTTCATATCCTATAGCCAAAAATATGTTTTAATAATATGAAACATCAAGGCAAAGGCTTAGGCATCCATGAACAAGGCATTCACAAACCCATCTCCCTTCATCAAAATCCAGGTCATTTAGGCTTAGGTTATAAACCTAACACTAATAATTTCCCTCCTACTACTCCATCACAACCCATTTCTACCACTCCTCTTGTTGATCCTACCATCCCAACCACTCAACCCAATCACAAATCATCTTAATCCCCTATAAATACCAAACACCTAAAAATGGATTAAGCACATAATTCATCACAAGTGCACTGCATGGATGTTATTTCCTTCCCACTCATCCTCCTTCCATCCAACATCCAAATCCCTTTGCATCTAATCCATTATTATCATCACATCCATTCATATCCTCTTCCAATCCATTCATTTGAACACTTGATCAGCTTGTTTCACACATGTTGTAAGCCAATAGTACCTACTACAATTGTGTGACCTTGGTCTATCATTACCTCCAACATTCCAACATCATTTTCCTCCTAGAGATCCACACACTTTAACACACTTAATCAACTTGTGGTGAAGACCCTTGGGTGCATATTTTGACACTCTAGCCAATGTCATCACTACACTCATTTCCATCCCCCATCAAGCCACTAGTGATTCTTAACCCCTTGAGAGTTCTCAAGAGAGTGGAACCTCTTTATGCAAAAAAAATAAAAAGAAAAAAATAAAAAAAATCATATCAAAATTAAAAATATCAAATAAAATCCACCTCAAGACTCTCTCTAGGGGTGTTTCCAGACAACTACTAGATGGCTATGGACATCTAGCTGGCAATAGAGAAATGTTGTGACAAGAATCATATGTATCTCCATCGAGGCTATGGACTTAGGCTAGCAGCGGAGAAATGCATGGCTTAACCTTCCATTCACCTTCCATCAACCTACTTGACTTAATCACTCCTATATACATTGGCTAGTTTGTCTCTTCACATACTACCCATTAAGTCTTCACTTCATTGGTAATTAACCATCACAATCACACACACTTTGATCTCGAAGAGACATAGGGCTCACATGTTTCAAGTATTGTTTAAACCTTGGTCACACTTTTGTTTTAGTCCTACTCTTTCCTTACAACATGTGTCATTAGGCTCATCTTTTGTTCATCACTTGATGTCATTTTCCTTCCATCCATCACATCCACATCCTTTTTCCTCTTAGATCAAACATCCATGGGTAGAATGATGATCCTTTCCTTTTCATCCAATCCTCCTCATGTCCCTTTTCAACTATCATCATCATGACTAGGGGCAGCCTTACTACCATCCACTAGGGGCATCATCCATTTTAGATACCCCTCACTTCCCATCCTATCCTACCCTACACCTGGGGAAAATTTGAACCCATCCATCCATCCACAACACACCATCCTAATTTACACTTTGGGGCACACCACATCTATCCCTCTCCATCCCTCTCTCCTATACCTGGGGAATATCTTATCATCCTCCATATCTCACATCTTATCCTATACCACATCCCTCATCCTATCTATTTATCTCTCATCCCACATCCAATCTAATCCTAACCTCTCACCCAATCCCTATCCTATCCAACCTATCTCCATCCATCATCCCATCATCATTCATCTAAAATCCTATCCTATCCTTAATCCATGTCCTACCCAACCTATCCAATTTCCTTCAACCCTTCCCTTTCATTCCTACCCCAAACACACTTTGGGACTTATAGGAGAAATTCATCCCACCTTACATACCTTCCCATCCCCCCATCACCCATCCCAAATCCAAAAAAATCTAAAATCAAAAATCTAAATCCAAACATCCAAAATCCAAAATCCAAAATCCAAAATCCAAAATCAAAATCAAAATCAAATCAAAATATCCAAAATCCAAAATGTCCAAATCCAAACAAAACATCCAAATCCAAAATCTAAAAAACATCAAAAATCTAAAACCAATACATCAAATCAAAAATGTCCAAAATCAAAATCAAAAATCCAAAATCCAAAATCAAACATCAAAATCAAAAATCTTCAAACATACAAAATCAAAACATCCAAAATCAAAATCTAAAAATCAAAACATCAAAAATCCAAAATGAAAATAAAAATCATATCCAACCTCCAAAACTCCAAACATCTAAAAATCTAAACATCCAAAACCAACATCTAAAGTTATCATTTAAATCAAAAATTGTGAAAAATAAAAATAAAATTTGGAAAAATGCATATGTCTTTATACCTTGTGCATTTTTTTGTTCATTTTTAATGCATTAATTTTGGGCAACTTTATGATATGACACCCTTTTTTCATTTTTTTCATCATTTCTTCACTCAATGATATGATCACCATCTTATTTAATTAATTTTCCTCATGATATGAAACAGGGCATTCATTCAATCATCAAATTGTCATCATGGTCTTAATACCTTGGTGCATCTTGTTTTATGCCACATCAATCAAAAACTCGCTAATGATGATAATATGGGCACTTTATGATAGAAAAATCCCTTCTATCATCATATTTTATCCTTATTATCATCCATAATCCTTATCCTCATCATCATCTAAATCCTACTATCTCCTATCTTCATCATCATCCTATCCAATCAATCCTTTCAATCAATCAATCAAATATCTCATATCATCTCATCATCCAACTAACATCCTCAAAATTCATCCAAATCAATCTAACAAATCCAACATCCTAATCCTCAAAATCCTAATACTTTAAATCAAATCAATCATCTCAACATCTAACATCCTCAAATCCAACATCCTTTAATCCTAAATCCTAAAACTTCACCCTTTTCATACATCGTTGACTAGGGAATCCTCTAATCCAAAATCCAAAATCCTCACCCTTTTCATACATCATCTGATCTTCATCAAAATCCTAAATCCTCATATCCTAATCCTCTAATCCTCTCTAATCCTCATCCTCCTCTATCCTCAAATCTTCCATCTCTCATCCTCATCTCTCATCTACTAACTTGGGCCTCTCCTCTTTTTGAGTGGTTACCCACCTCGTTCCTCCCCGCCTAACCCCTCGAGGGGGCATCATATCACCATCATAACATCTTTCTTCTTTTTTTCTTTGAATTGTCATTTGCTCCGCAATAACACTTCAAAGAGGGGGAAAATGTAGACATCTAAAATGTCGACATGATCAATTACCATTAATCTGTCCCAACATCATCTAAATCCATATAATAATTAATCACAAGATTAATTATTATTAATTTCATCATTAATCCCTTTATTCTAATATTTCATCATTTATCTAAATATTCCATTTTATCATTTATCCCATTAAAAATCCCTTTTATCACATTTACCCTTTCATCATTTATCATTTATCTCATTTCATCCTTAATCCCTTTTATTTCATTATAATATCATATTATCATTATAATCCTTCATTAACATTTTATAGGAATTTAATATTCCTACACCTCACCTACCACCTACCCTACACATCCCTACACCTATCCTTTCCATCAAATCACATCCCTAATCATATTTATTTAACCTAATCTAATCCTAATCTAATCACATCCTCACACCTCTAAATCTAGAGGCTTTTAAATCTAGAAGCCTCTCTAACCTTCTCCTTCCATTGAATTTTCTTCCCTCCATAGAATTTTGAATTTTGATTCTTGAATCCTCCAATCTAGAAATCCAATCCTCATACGCATGCATCCTCCACCCTTGATCCAAATCCAAGATGGCTTCATCTTAACCATTGAATCCTCCACTCCTCAACTATAAATTGAGATCTCATCCTCCATGAGAGCAAAATCTTTCAAATCCATATCAAAACTCTGCTCTTTTATTCATCCAATCAATCCATTCATCTATAATCAATCTTCATCAATCAAACAATCCAAGAAATCAAGGGAGGTATTACCCAAGTGCATCCATAACAAAATCTGAAATAAAAATCCATCCATTTGAACACATCCAAAGCAACAAGGAAGGAAGACTTCAACTTGTAGGTAAGTAGAGGTATATTTATCTTCCCTCCTTCCATCTAGCTCAATCTGGGTAGAAATTAGAATTGTTAGTTTAGGAATTAATTTGTTTAATTTCTTATTTTACATTTGCATACTAACACCTCTATTTTGTCTACATAAACAAATTCTTTCATGCAATGATATCAATATGTCAAGCCGGATTTTGTTGTAGGGAAGATCCACGAACATTTCATTTTGGGTGGTTTAGTATATATTGAGGACACTTTGGAAGGCAAACCATTCGTTTGGTGAACATATTTGTCCAATCAAATTAAAATAGATGTCAACAATTCCTTGTCAAGATGAATGGATCTGATAAATCCAAATTTGTGTTTTCTTTTGTCAATTATTTACTTGTTTTCTATCATGAAGATTTCCACCAATTACGAGAATGGACAAATTCCGACTATAATAAATAAATTGATTGGCCTTTCACTTGAAGAACAACAAGTAACAATTAATTTTAACATTATAATGATTAATTATTTTTTAATGCAATAATAATAGTAATTTTATCTTCTGCAGAGAAGAATTATAGTTATAAATTCTCATAAGGAGGCTATTGCTTGGGGTAAATACCCTCGAGAAGCCTCGGTGATTCTCGGTATGGATTCAACCAAATCAACCCCACTTCATTTTCCTCAACAAAAAATACTTAGGGGTCGATAGCTCCACCACTACCACCACCTATCCCATCACATTTTTCTACAAGTATAAATATTATTGTTTATAACTAAGCTACTAGGAAGAACCATAAACAAGCTATCTATTCTATAAGTGGTACAATATTTTAATATTTCTACTTTTTTGTTTTTAGAAAGTTCTAAGTTTGGCGATCTGGATCAAACTCGGTCTCGGTGTCAATATTGAATGATCACATCTCTCGAGCATGCGAGGTAATTTATAATGTTTAGCATCTTTGTTTACTTACAAATATTTTATTTAGTATTTACAAGGGTATAATGATTAAGTTTTTTAAAACTTTTTATTTTGTTTTTTGCAGTTAATAGACCTTCACAGCAGATTCAAAAAGGCCTATGGTACCATCGATGCGTACTATACTAAAAAATTGTAAGAAATAATATAAGGTTTCCTTCCGAATCCACAGGAATAGTTCATCCAGTAACCTCAGATTTCACTAGATGGTGTCTTGATAACAAGAAACCAAATTTTGAATTAGATTAAGATCGAGATGAGTTTTTGGGATTTTATAGTGGTCATGGGTAACTATTTTAAAACCCATGGTATGATACAATCTACTCCACCTCCTCATCCACAAGCACAACAAGATGTCCATGAAATAAGAGACTCTCCTCCTCCACCAACTCAAAATCTAGTCATGGATGATCAAAAGAGAGATTTTACCTTCAAAATATGATACCGTAAAGTATGGGGGGTATAATTTATGATTTTTTTATGTCTAGTGAGGAATCAAAGTGTACTTGAGAGAGAAGGGAAAAATTTTGATCAAAGAAATAAATACCCAATACCATAATCATGCTCAAAGGAATTCATTGTTCACTATTGTTCGATTAGGCAAAAATTTGTATAATAATTATTATGATGATGATAATTTTAGATATAGTGTTAAACAAGCTAGAGAATCTTAATCTTGAAGCCCATACGTACCACAATAAATGGGCTAAAGATAAACGTAATTTTTAATTGCAAATGTAGAAAAGAGAAAGTTGTGGTAGGTCATCTTTTACATGTAAAATCATGATATTATGAGTATTTTAATAAATTTATACTTATCTAATAGACTAATACATTTATATTTCTATTTTGTAGGAAAAATATGAAAATTTAAAGAAAGAAGTAGTTGTATTTGATGCACATTTGAAGAATGCCCACAAAATCTTGAATGCATTTATACATTTGAAAAAACTTTTATTATTAAATAAAAATAATAATACATTGAGAAGGATAATCAAGGAGCATAAGATGGATCCAAATATCTTACTAAAGGAAAATACAGATGTTGATCCATCACTTTTGTCATCAGGAGATGTTGCGAGGGAGGAGCAGAATATTATTTAAAATATCAATAGCACAAGGATTTGCAGGCATCATGAGTTTTAGCAAAGAGCACTATACAAACTAAGAAAACTCTGCCTCTTTTGCAAGAAAAATATCAAGCTTCCCCTACAACAAAAATTGAAAAAAAAGTTAGTTTCACCATGTGATAGGTGTGTTGTCACAATTCGACACTAACATAGGAATTAAAAGATAGTGGTCAGCCAATTTTTTTCTTTTTTATTCCATGTGGCAGACGTAAGGACAACTATGATTCAAAATCATAGGTAGAAAAGAGGATTCCCTCATAATGTGTTCTTATATGACAAAACTTTCCTAGAATCTTTGAAAACAATTGACAACCCATCATTTTGTAATTGTATTAGCCAACAATGCTTTATGAAAACATGTATTTCTTCATAAAGTAAACTACCTCTTGATAGAGTGAATAAAAGTATAATTTTTAATTGGAATTGTATTTACTATTGTATTGCATTTATTGAAAGTTTTCAACAATTTAATATGCAAACTTGTAATTAGATTTCTTCTTGTTGTGAATGTTTTATGTTACTATTTGGAGATGTAAAGCATGGTTTAAGATGCTTAGTGTGTGTTTGTTTGAAATTATTTTTGTTTCATGCATAGATAAAGTACTAATCAATAATCACATAGATGGATTCAAATAAATCATTGTCTTTATTTCAATAATACATCAAAATATAAAAACAAATTTGTTACAAGTAAAACAACACAATCTATTAAGACTAGTTGATTATCATTAATCAATATGAAATATATCAATACATCAAATCTTTTTCAATTGTGTTAAGAATGTATACAAGAAATTACAAATTTGGCAATTGAGAAAGTCCTAGAGTAACCCATTCATTTGTGTCCTAGAATTCTATTGAATTGGTAGCGTGTTTGGATCCCCTGATCGGTCGGAATTTTACCGAATCCTATTCTTTCTACGAGTGAATTCCATAATGCAAGTGCTCTATCATAAGGAAAAGTTTCCACATAGTAACTAGATACATACAATCTCAAACAATTTTCTAAACTTCTATCCAATTTGTTACAAACGTTTGAT
The DNA here is from genome assembly GCA_018340775.1 of Taxus wallichiana var. yunnanensis. Classification (NCBI taxonomy): domain Eukaryota; kingdom Viridiplantae; phylum Streptophyta; class Pinopsida; order Cupressales; family Taxaceae; genus Taxus; species Taxus wallichiana. The sequence continues at coordinate 957,765,373 of CM031239.1, read as the reverse complement.
TTTAAAATGAACAATGCATTAATACATGTTATCTAGCATAAGTGCACCTAAAGAATGGAAATTTTATCTCTCTCTCTCTCTCTCTCTCTCTCTCTCTCTCTCTCTCTCTCTCTCTCTCTCTCTCTCTCTCTCTCTCTCTCTCTCTCTCTCTCTCTCTCTCTCTCTCTCTCTCTCTCTCTCTCTCTCTCTCTCTCTCTCTCTCTCTCTCTCTCTCTCTCTCTCTCTCTCTCTCTCTCTCTCTCTCTCTCTCTCTCTCTCTCTCTCTCTCTCTCTCTCTCTCTCTCTCTCTCTCTCTCTCTCTCTCTCTCTCTCTCTCTCTCTCTCTCTCTCTCTCTCTCTCTCTCTCTCTCTCTCTCTCTCTCTCTCTCTCTCTCTCTCTCTCTCTCTCTCTCTCTCTCTCTCTCTCTCTCTCTCTCTCTCTCTCTCTCTCTCTCTCTCTCTCTCTCTCTCTCTCTCTCTCTCTCTCTCTCTCTCTCTCTCTCTCTCTCTCTCTCTCTCTCTCTCTCTCTCTCTCTCTCTCTCTCTCTCTCTCTCTCTCTCTCTCTCTCTCTCTCTCTCTCTCTCTCTCTCTCTCTCTCTCTCTCTCTCTCTCTCTCTCTCTCTCTCTCTCTCTCTCTCTCTCTCTCTCTCTCTCTCTCTCTCTCTCTCTCTCTCTCTCTACGGATATAGAATTGAGACACCTCATGGGTTGTGGGTATCTTGAATGTTATATTAATATCCATATTTTGAATGTTGGTTCCCTTTTGGTGTATACCTAAACTAAGTTTTTGGTTAAGGGTAAGAAAGTAAAATGAAAATGGAAAAGAGGTGATACACCAAGGGTTTTTAGGTTTTTGACAAAGGAACATACACAATTTGATGAAAATAAGTATTAAAACATTCATGATCAAGATGGTTACGGGTTGATTTTAAGGCATGATAGTTGACGTTGTTAAGGGAAATACACAATAACAACTTATAAAGAACTTGCATGCTAAAATAAATCACAACACCTTATTTTTGTAGTTAGGCAGATAGTTTAAGCATTAAAATCAATGAATTCAAGAAAAATAATACACAAGAATGACTATCATTAACGGACAACACTGCAAAAGATTTATGGAAAGGCACAATACACTTCTTCTCATAAAAGGGAACTTGTTAAAAATCCTCCAACACTCTTTACATAAAAAAGCCTCTCTAATGCTTGTAAAGCATGAAATAAATAGAAAAGGAGAAGTAAAACTAAGCTCAAAACTTAAGTTACAACTTCACTTATCTCCTAACTCCTTTTTGACTCTCCAAACAACTCTAATTTTATATGAATTAAGGATTGTGTACGATAGTATTAACAAATTTTAAGGTAATTTTGGGGAATACAAGGTAAAGTCCCACTTTTTTCTTACTCCAAAAGTATATTTTTATCATTATTCCATCGGATTTACATGCAAAAAGTTATTTGGCACTATGTGGGAAAATGCATATAATTGGCTAGCTTGGTCACTTTTGACATTGGTAATGAAATGTATTGCATTTTCTAATAATCTAAGTTTTTGTTTAATTTTACAAAGCATGTATTCACTAGGTGATTATTTCCTCCCCATGCAATAGTTAGAATGATTGAAACATAGCAAAATCTTACCGTGGGATGGAAAATGGATAAAGTTGAAAAGTAAACTCTCCACCAAACCATTGTGATCAATGCTAACTTTGGTTGAGTTAGCTCATTCCGTAGGGTGGAAACCCTAAGTTGACCCCTTTTAGCTTTATTTTTCAGCATCCTGGAAGCATCAATTTATGAGGGGGAGGTTCTCACAAATGTGTCCACCTTTGAAAGATAGAAACTCTACAACGACAGGTATGGCTGCTACTATAGATCTTTGTTTACTTGGCCCGGATTTAGCCGCCATTGTTCTCATTTTGGCACTCATATTTCAATATGGCTTCAAAACATGTCCGGGTTTTGTGCATTGTGGTTTGTGCTTTCTTGGCCACCATTTATGTGTCCTTCAAGTTATTCCTTATGTATTTTCACTCATTCTCTATCACCGTAGTGATGGGTCACTCTGTTTCTACATTTTCATGGATCTCTATGCATATAGAGGGTTTTTCTCCCTGGTTCTTTTTACTTTTGGTTTTGGTAAATAGCTCACCATATCTTTTGAGATTAAAACTTTTATTGTCGTGAATGGAGATATGGGTATTTTAGTTGTCTTTGTAAGATTCTAGGCTCTATCCTTTGAGCTTAGTTTGTGTCACCATGGTTTACTATTAATTATCTTATTTGGAGGTTCTCTTTTCCCATGTGTTTGTCATTATTCCACCTATAGTTCACATTTACAACATGTCTACCAATTTTGGATTTGGGTTCAAAATATGCTTGGCTACTCTGTATTATTCATTTGAACCCATAGCTATTGAGAAAACTCGCCATTTGAAAAGGTATGCACGCTTTCCTCAAACTCTATGCTTACATATGTTTTATTGATGAGGGTCGAGCCATGATTTTGCTAGGTCAAAATGGCCACCATTCCATATTTATGAAGCTCGGTTTTGTATTATTCATAAACTTAGCCATATGGGCTCGATTTGGCACATACCCAACTCTACATTGCTTTGTTCATTATTGAAATTGTCTTAAGATTCAAACCACCCTAAACTCTCCATTTTAATTTAGCTTTTGTCAATATCGATTTGGGGTTTTTTGTTTCTATATGAGCTTCAATTGGCTTCGATTAGGGCTTCACCATTCTCATAAAAGTTTTGTGCTTTTGCATCTCATCGTGGTATGTTGGTCATTCAATATTGTGCCATTTATTTTCTAGGACAGTTATAGTTTAAAATTTAATTTACATTTTGAGCTCTAGATTCCATTTTGTGTTATGACCACCATGGGGTTTCTACTTGAAGCTTGTTGTTACCTAGCTCACTACTTGTGTTTTTCAAAAGCCGAGTTTTTAAAAATTGTTTTCCTTTCTTGCATAGCCCCGAAATATGCCTCGTAAGCTTTATTTTGAAAACATAGACATATTTACTCCATAGAACTCATCTCATTAATTTATCTTGTTGCCTCATATTTTAATAATTCATCTCTCGATGGATAGAGCTTGTTTGTTTTTGTATATTTCATCTAAGATTTTATTTTTTAGACCTAAATTCCTTGTGGAAGGTCTAGCTGTGATTTTATTCCAATGTACTTATAGTATCTTTAGTTTGAATTTCAAAAGGTTGCAAACTAGTTGTGGTTTTATCAAACACATGATTCTGCCCATGCATTTTTAACATCATATTTCAAGTGGTTAAATTTGGAGCACATAATTTATGCATCCGATCCGGATAGATATTCAGTTTTGTAAGTTCCCGAACTCTATAGAATCCTATTTGACCCATTGTATGTTACATAAAGTGGTTTCATTTAATTTATCCATATCTTCATCCAATTTATATTTTTATAACAAGCTTGTTGTTTCTAATCCATGGATATACTAGATAGGCATTACTTCACTAATACTCCAGATTTTAATGATTTTCTTTAATCATGAAAGATTATGATAAAAAAAAATTGATCCTACTTTTCCTAGAAATTGACATGTTTTGTAAAGAAAGAAACAATGTCCTCTTCAAACCTAAACTCGCTTTAATTTTTTGATTGTTATAAGGATGATCGTAATACATGACTGCTTGATCCCGATGTAAGCTTATTTTTCTAATCCGTAGCTTATTTTCCATATGAGTATTATTTACATTATTACCTTTTCTTAAATGATGAAAGATAATGGCACTTTCATTAATGGTTGTAAACTCTTGTTAATTGGTCTCTCAAATGCATATATGTAGGCATAACTTATATGGAAGTTTGATGATAAACCTTATCACCTACATTTGTTACTTTTTTGTGATTTGTTTTTGATAACAACACCTTGTTGCTATAAAACATGAGCACTTCCATCTTCATTTTCATGAAAAAATGTAACTTTAGATCTCAACATTTACAGCTTAATCGCATGATTTTATGCTTTCATAAACTCAAAAGGTGTCTCTTTTCCTTTTCTCGAATCTGAACTAGTACTATTTTCATTTGAATTTTGGTGTCTTTCATTTGCACTCTAGAATTCGTCATGGAGATTTTGTAAATTTTTATGTTACCGTAGCTCTTTCTTTTAATCACTTGTACCTTGCTTCTTTGCAATGCACGTAAATAAGATCCTAAAATCTATATTTAAAGTCTTTTCATTTCTAGTTAATGAATGTAACATTCTTTCACTTCATCATTAATTACTCCTTTTATCTTGTATACACATCAGAAACTAAAAATATAATAGTGTTAAGGTCACCTCGAGCTCTAATAAAACCCCTTTTTCCCTCTTCCAGGTATCAAACAATAGTGAAAGAAGATGAAGAAGCAACAACATGAAGCAACAACAACATGAGAGGGGATCCATTCATCAAGAAATGATGGGTCCCTTCTCTCCCTTTATTTTCAGCTTTTCATTTGTATGCATGCTTTCCTTCCAGTTATTTCTCACGGCTTGTGTGAGAAAATTATACATGCTTATTCCTTATGAATAAATGAAAAATCCTTTGTGTAATGAGATATGTATGTTCTTTTTGCATTTATTTTCAGCAACATAATGTGATATGAACCTAAATAACTCAATACACTAATGAAATTTCACTTAATCATAAAGGAATAAAATGATTAGGTGTACCTTTGCTTGATCTGAAATTGATAAATGAATAAGTCACCACCTCTCGCGATTGTACTTGCCTTTGATAATTTTGAATGTGAAAATTGAAAGTATGTTGTCCATGATGTTTATTTTTGATATATGATGTTATTCCCATCCTTTTCACGAAGCTACAATATTCTAGAAAGGATGTTACATGATCATGATGAAGACGGGTGTAGGAATAACATCCTATGTGAGGGATAAACATTCTGGAAAAGCATTTCCTAGTTGTTTACTGCTTATGTGTTACCCAATATGCCACTGAAAATGAGCAACCTAACATTTTATACCCCTTTTCACCTTGACTAACCCAAAATGGTAAAATACGTACTTCTCTAATCTAAGAAATGAAAAGTTTCAAGTTGACCTTTCTCACGCATGTGTGAGAAATGTCAACAATACCCTATCATCTTCAACAATTCCCAAAGTCATAGTTTGAAAATTTTCATATAGCTGAAAATACTCTCAAATCATCTCACAAAATACTACTTGAATAAAGATTCTTCCAAATTATTCTAATGGAACCATTTTCATTTGGCTCGTCAAGAAACTAAAATTGCTCTAATATAGTGGTGGCAAAATGTTGTGACTGAGAACTCAGTAACTTCTTTTGTAAAATATCTTCAATAGCAACTTTGTTTATCTCTTCACACTTATAGAAATGTTCCATTAGACTAGTCATGTATTTGATAAATAAAGTATTGATGGATGTTTTAGGTATGCCTCTAATTGTATTCCAAAATTATGGATTGACAACTCTAATTGATTCAATTAATTTATCCTTTTCGAATCATTCACGGATCTCTGTAGATAAATATTGAGAAATATTTTTCAATTTATTTCGAGTGTCACATAATATTGTTTCATCTAATTTTTGTGTCACTCTCACTTCTTTCATCTCCGACCTAGCCAAATCTCCTCTTCTCTAAAAATATGAAGGGGTATCTCTTTCCCATGTGCTATTATACACATATGATCATTTATATTGAATTTTAAGTAGCAACTTGCATTCTTAAGGTCTATTAATGCATTATAGATTTCAAAACAAGTCCCTAAAAACTTCCATCTAAAAATATAAACTATCTAGACTCATGCACACACGTTTTCTCAATCTTATGAATTTTGTTGTGTAGATGCACCGCTCTTGTGCATGCTTCACAAAAATTATCTCATTCAACATTAGCAAAGATACCACATATTATAAGTAAAGTTTCAATATATGTTAGATGGTAGAAAAAAATTAGCTTTATCTACTTCCCTATGGTATTTATACATAAAACCTATCAATGAAGGATATTCTTCATATATTCTACAAGATGGCTCATACATTGAAATCCATCTGGTATCTACATATTTGAGAAGTTTTTTCCCATCTTTCAATCTAATTACAAATTTTTAAAATTCTAAAAATCTCTTTGACTACTTGAATAATATGCATGCAAATCATGGATCAGCTCCTCCACTTTGGCAACACTTTTGAATGTACTCACAATTTTATAGGATAGATTCATTATGTGAGTCATGCAATGAATTACAATCATATAGGGGGTAACATTTTTTTGTAGTCATATGTAGAGACCATTTCTAGCCCCCGCATTATATCGGCCGTTAGTTCTAACACAAACTAACTTCATTACAACGGAAAAATCATCCATACCTGCAATATCCTTCAAACTTGATACCACCAATTTGTAAATGTTTTCAGAATTATAATTTTCACTCATTTTATGAACTACTAAGAGATGGGGATTTCTTACTTCATTTGTAAATATGTATACATGAATACAAACCCATGAAGTATTGTCCACTGTTGTAACCTCATCAATTAAAAGGGAAATAAACTTTGCATTTTTAATAGCCTCTATCGATCCTCCTTTTCTACCAGAGCAAGATATTTTACAATTTTCCACCACTATTTTCTCGATCAATGTGATTGTGGAATGTTCTGTACGCCAATAACCTAATACAAAATTTTATTATCTCGAGATATCTGAAATGGGTCTTCCCTTTTTTAATATATGGAATAGAGTAGAAAATTGAATACTTTTGGCATGCCTTTTAGTATCCATAGATTTCACAATTTTTCTACATCGCATCACCTTTTTCATCTGATTTTTCAATTTTTTTGTTCTTTTTCATACTCTTATGTGAACTTTACATGTAAGCAGCTTTTTGCACTTTTCCATTTATGAGATCTTACTATGTGCCCATCCTTTTACTTTTGGGAAATATACATTTTCCCACGTGTTTTTTTCAATAACGTATAGTTTGAGTTGCATTGTGTGATCTTTCCTTTGTTTCCAACTACATATTTTACATCAACATTAAGTTGGAATATCATTACCATTTTTCGTCTCCACAGTTCAATAAAAATATATTTGGTTTCCCAAATAACTTGAAAGTCCTTCCTATTATCTAGTTTGTCCTCTTTCTTCTTACATATTTTTTTACTTTCTTCGACTTCAACTTGTGCATCTGGGTTCTCATCAAGAATATCTTAATCCTCATGTCTCCTTTTTCTAGAAATAAACATTGGATTAGAAGTTTCCTCCGATGTTGGTGTTGGATGAGAATTTGATGAATCTTCTCCTAGTTCAATGTCATCAAGGGAACGAATGTTTTCATCAATAAGATCATCTAGAAAAATATTAGTTTCATTAAAACCAAAAGGATCATCTTGAAACACATTAGTTTGTGAAGGTGTTTGAGAAATGTCTGCATATAAAGTGTTACAGAAATAGTATTAATTATTTATATTATTAATACCACTAAATAAACATAAAACAAGAGTGCAAAGAGTAAATACTTAATTTTATAAAGAGGATTACAAGAAACATATAGTATGAAAAATATAATAATAAAATTCTATAAATTAGTAGATATCACATACCTATATTTTTACGTATACACGACACAACATTTGTTTTTGGTGAGTTTCCAAAATAGTTAAACAATGTCTTGTTACTCTTTTTGAACTAATAGTAACATTCTTACTTTGATTTCCAAAATCCATGGATATGTCACAAATACTTACTCACAAAGATAGCTATAGGTATGGATGGAAAAGTGTTGGATGGTAGGGGTAGAGCTTTAAGATATTTGATGAAAAGGGACAAATGGGCTTGGGGTTGATGAATAAGCTAGATAGTATAGGGTGAACAAAGTGATACGGTTGGATGGATTGTAGGTGGATGAGTTATAGTTTTATGGATTACCTTTGGACATATTAGGGATAGACATATTGTTGTATGGATTGTAGTTGGACATATCGCACTTGGATAGATTATAGTTGGACACTTAGAGTTAGAGGGATTGCAGTTGTACGCTTGTAGTTAGATGGATTGCAATTAGATGGATTGAGGTTGGATAGATTGGGGTTGGGTGGCAAAATTGGAGTGTGAATTTAATGAGAGGTTGGATGGGTTGGGGTTGGGTGGAAAATCTTGGATTCTAAATGGTAGAAGTTGGATAGTAGAGGTTGTATAGCTGAGGTTGGATGAAATAAGAATCAAAGTAGGGCGATTCGAACTCACAAATTACAAAAAGGTTGGACGGTTGTATATGTATTATACCTAGGCACTATGTATAGTAATATACTTCGGTGAATATGTGCATAGGTTGATTCAAAAACTTGGTGAATTACATGCATAAGTTCATTTATATGTGTAAATAGTAGGTAAAATGACCCGTACAAATGACCATTCAAATAGATTTTTGGGTGAACTGAGTGGCATCTAACTTCTAAATATTCACCATTTTTTATTTCCAAAACACCAAATATTCACGAGTTTACGTAAATTTTCCACTAAAATTTTCCATGTCCTTTATTATGTGGGTTAGGAGAACCTATGAAACACTAAGTTCTTAAAGTTCACGACATGATAGATTAGTGTCCCACGGAATTTCTTAATCTTTACCTAAGTCTAGAATAGACCTTTTTAAATGCCAATATGACCCTTGGGAGGAAATTTTTGGATAAAAGTAAGAAAGGTACAATATATGATGTAAATATTGGTGTCACTATTTGGATCATTATTAAAATAGAATGGAAACAGATGCTACAAGCCAAGTATGAAGGAATATGATAAATATTTCAACAAGGTATGGAAGTGATCCATTGTTTCAGATATTTTATGGAAGTTTGAGTTTCAACTACGAGCAAATGATCTTAGGTCTAATGAGAAGGTTGGTCTAGAGCATGATAGTGAAATTTTTTTCATGAAGTATGTCATTGAAAAATAGTGAAATTAATAGCAAGTCGAGTTAGTTCAAGATGTTATGGATCATTCCATGAGGAGATAAGTTCATCCTAGTGTATCATGTGAGATGTAATGTTGTCTACATTGGGAGAAGAGCAAAACCGGAGTATAGCTACAGAGGGAGCATTAAAAGAGTGAAAACCAAGTTCATAAGAGTGATCAAGGTCAAGAAAGGTGTGTAAACCAAAGTGATGCAAGTAAGTCAAATATGATGGTGAGTACTCTCTTAGGGGGGATCTATATCTACATGTACATATAAGGTCCATGGATCATGTGAAACATTTGATGCCAAGAAAGTGGGTATGTAGTCCAAAGGGAAGATTGTGAGAAAGTAAGTCAAGTTTTTACATTTTTGTCATTATGTCTTGTCATTGTTTTTTTCATGTCGAAGTATCATGTAGCCTTTATCATATATGTAAAAGGGGGATAATATGCTCAAAAATATGAAAAAGAGGTCTCAAGATGTTTGCATTCACAGCTTCCATCAATGTTTCTAAATGTGGTTGTCATCAATAACAAAGGGGAGATTATTGGGCATTGTGTCTATAGTTTTCATTGATGTCAAGTGGTACATTGATGACAAAAGGTGTCTAGGTGATTTATGTGTCTCCATGATGTGTCAATCAAGGTCAAGCTTGAAGGTTGATTGGTAATGAAGAGATGAGGGCATGGTGTCTAGTTGAGTAGCATGGTTCTAGGAATGGTCAATCTATTATGAGCTCTCCAAATGTTGTAAGAGATCTTAACTAGGTCAAACATGGTTAGTATGATGATTCAAAGGTGTTAATGTGTCCGCAAGAGGTTGCCAAGTTCAAATCTCTTGAGTCATGTGTTGGTTCAAGTCTAACTAGGTATATTCCTAGACCTAATGCATGTGGTATGGCATAGTGCATGAAGTATGGAGTAGGGAAGTATGACATGAGCATGGAAAAGGTGTTGTGACATGGTATATATTGTGTAGGAGGAGTATCAAGTCATATCTTAGCTGGAAAGTGCATATCAAGGTCCATTGAAGCAAGTTTCTTGAAGACAATGCTAGAAACGAAAGGTAAGTCATGGTGGTTGCAGATTTTTAGGTATGTAAAGGCATGGATGAGAATTAGAAATAATCAAGAAGATTGTTATGATGTTGTGGTCCAAGTTTTAGGTCATTTTGTTCAATATTTTGAATGTTATGCTTGTTTTTCCAAAACCGGGTTTACAAAGGTGAGAATTTGAGGCAAAAGTTGAATTTCGATGCTCGTTGTGGATTATATGATTTTCATGGGGATATGATCTCCTTGGAATAGTTAATTAGGTTTGTTATGAATATTTTTCAAGAGGAATTAATTTTTTTGATTTTCATGTTTTTATGAATGATTGTTAAGAAGGTAAATAGGTTTGAAACCCTCTCAAAACCCTAGTTAAGCAATGAATTCAAAGAAATTACTTGTAGATGTCTAGAATTGTTTCTTTTTTCTAATGTAATGATTGGAGGTTATATAGGAATATTCTATATTTCTAATTATGTATTTTATAGCTTGTGATAGTATGTGGTCCCCACTCAAATATGTTTAGTTTTGGAAAGTTTCAATTCGTGCAAAAGTTTCCCATTAGAACTATTGACTAATTTACCATTTATGGAAGCTTTGGATTTTTACTACATGTTCATGATGTTTTCAGGTCGTTATTCAAGTCCTAAGATGCAAAGTGTTCCGAATTCACAAGGACTCATTTTTAGATAGTTTTGGACAGTTTGGAGTAATGTGAGAAAAGAGCAGTTTTGGAGATGTTACACGTGGTTTCATGACTTGGTTTGAATATTTTCAGGATCCTAACTTCGATATATTTCCATTGATATATCACACTTGAATTTTTTCTAAGAATTGATCTAGTTGCACCTATTCTTTGACAAATCAATTTTGAGGGTGCTTGGTTGAGCATGGTCTCAAGTGGGCTTCATGGTTTGAGATGTATTTTCTAAATGTTTCATGGTTTCTAGAGGTTTCTTAGGTATTATACAACATATCTAATAATATTCAATTATTTGATGAAGTTTTTTCGTCTTGTTCACTCCATGGTCGGCAAGTTGGCTTGATTTGGTGTTTTAGGAATTCTTGTGTCTTAATTGAGAGTTTTGAGGTTGTTTATGTTGGTGTGTGTGACTGTCCAGGTCATCGTCCACATCACCTAGGTGAGTCATCTCACCTTGCGAGAGTCATAGGTCTTAGGAAGTCAAATGACAAGTCTCGATTCTCATAGAATCGACATTGTCATTTGCGTCATCGCATCATAGAGTTACATTCCTTATTTGGAATCAGTAACTCCTCTTCTAGTGGCGTCATATGCATCACCAACATCATATGCATCAATGGCGTCATTGAGTTTCTTTCCATGTTTAGGCATGGGGGTTACACAAAGACTCCTATTTGTACTTTCTATTTTTTGATCTATGAGCATGAGCAAACCCATTCTTCTTACTTGCAAATATTCTTTCCATTGTTTTGAATCTTGCATATTGCATTGGCTTGATGTTACCTCGGAGTGCAACTTCGTTGTGGTGCATCGCTTTTACGACATCGGTTCTCACGAATCCTCTTTTCATGGTATCGAGTTGCATGATTTGTCATCACACCACAAGCTCGAACTGATGGTGGAGAGGGATCTCATCATGTTAATCAGTTGCTACACCAATATCCTCCCGCATGATGGAGCCGGGTATACACCCAATCAGGCCCAAGGGCATATTAAGAGGAAGTGACTCTGGGAATTTCCCGGGAGGTCACCCATCCCAGACTACTGGGGCATGTTTATGATGTTTCTGACCTATGAGGTAAATTTTAAAATGTATATAGGATATTTTTATGGTTTTTTCATGTAATTTTCCAGATTATGGCCAACCTCCATGTATTTATGACTTCAAGTCATGTATAAAAGCAAATGTAAAAGCTCATTCGGAGCTAGTAGTTGGGGATAGTGTTTGAGCGACCTAGAGGGAAGAGTTTGGAGATTGAAGGAGGTATTAGTGACCATCATGAGGAGAATAATGTGATGTTGTAACATGCCAAAGTGACAATAGGTTACTTAAAGCTAGGGAAATTTTGAAATCAGCCTAAAGCAAGAGGGTTTTGGCAAGAAAACCTAGAATGATGTTTTGAGCAAGATAGAAGGAAAGAGTGAACTTCATAGTGTCATCTTCCATTTTTGTAGCAAAAAATCATTAGTGAAAAACATATTTAGGTTTCTAATTTCATTCTTGGTCATATTATGGTGTTGTAGCCTCCTTTTAGGGTTGGTGTCATACTAAACAAGGGGTTGGTGCCTCGCTAAACAAATATTGTGTGATGTGTAATATTCACATGAGTCCTTTGTTTGAGTAATATTAGTAGAGGTTTTAGTGGGTTTTATTACCCTTTAGGTTTTCCCACATTACATCTTGTGTACTTGTGTTCTCTCTATCTCATGCACTTCGCAAATGGTTGATTCACACCTAATCATCTCATATTGTTTATGGATATTAAATAGATGGTTTGAATGATGAATGTATGTAATGGAAAATGAATTAAAAATTTTGTATGACTGATTCACCCCCATTTTATTCATTATGCTTCTAACACCTCACATATGTGGTTTATTTGAGGGAAATGATGCCCTAGTATTTGTATTGTATCAATGTTGTGAATCCATTTCATTCTTATGACTCTATCTATAAGGAAAAATTTGTACATATTTAACCACTCTCCCCCTTGATATTATCCACACCAATATATTTAAAATTTTGGAAAGGATGGAGACACTAATGTGGTGAATACTCCTAATAAATCTATATTTGCATTTTTACCCACTTTTGGAAAATGTGCGGTTGATTCCTGGGCCCTAAATATTGTTGAATCCATTACCTAGATCACATTAGGAAGTGTAACTCTTTCTAAGTATATTGATAGGATTTTTGGCCATTGTGTGGTTTTGTTTTCATTTATGTTAGATCCATTTATGGAAAAAGGAGTCATGGTATCGTGTGAATCTCCTATGATGTTGTTTAGGTGTTAAACATGAAGACTAAGTGGTTTGGTGAAGTCTTGGTTCATGGTTGAGTAAGTATAGTAATTGTTTGAGATCTTTAGATTTGGTTGAAGATTATCATGAGGTAATTTATGGTCCATGAGTTGTGTTACAGGTGGTCTTGAGTCTCAGTATGAGGTCAGCATGGTCAGGTCATGAGGTTACATGGTTGAGTCAGGTCATTCCATGTTTGTTTTTATCTCTGAGCATGCAAAATGAGGTAGATATGTGATTTTTAAATATGATAAGTCTTTTAAAATCATTAGAAAAGTTTTTTTGATAGTTTAATTTAGGTGCACAAAGAGTTTTAGGTCATAACTTAGAGGTATGATGCATATTTGAGGTTCTTGAGAAACAAGAAGTGAGAAACACGCATTTTGGCATAGCTAAGTCACTATTGATGGATATTTTTAGAGATATTTGGGATAGATTGTGAATAGGGAATGTTAGGGGAGGTTTTCATGGTGCTTCATGCCAAATTATAGGTCATTCTGAAGAATATTTTTCAAGTTATGTAAGTTTTAGCAAAATTGGGTAAGTTTCAGTGTGATTTTAAAGCAAAGTTGGACCTTCTAATACAAGTTATGAATTGTATGTTTTGCATGGATACCTAAGATGTTTGTAATATGTTATTAATTAATTTATGAATCTTTACCAAAAATAATGATGTGGTTTAATCGCCACGTTTTAATGAACGATTGTTAAGAAGCTAAAGTGGTTTGAAACCCTAGCTAGGAGCCACTTGTAGAAAAGTGCTTGTATCGCCCTAGTTTTTATTTTTGTTCCTTAAACATGATTATTTCATTTTCTAGAGGAATATTCCCAATTTATAGAAAGGTATGTTAGAGCATGTCGTGATATGCGGGCCCAACCTAAAAATGCAAGTTTCTCAAGAGTTAAAGAAATGTTCTCCAAATGAGGTAATGTATAAATTAGAATTAATGAAATCCTGGGAGTTGATATAAATGTTCATGAAGGTTTTAGGTCATGGTTGCAGTGAAAAATTGAAAATTTCCCTAGTTGTGTTGACTGGTTTTGGGGGCATTGGAGCAAATTTCAAAAAAATTGAGATTACAGGAGCTACAGGGGGAGTTAGTACTCCATTCAAGTTATGTTCTAAATTTATTTCAAAGATATTTCCATTGGTATATCAAAATTTAATATTTTTAAGGTATGCAAAGTTATGATCCACTCTTTGAAGGTTAAATCTAGAAGAAGCTCATTCTAGAAGGGTGCGAGTAACTTTATGAGGTAAGGTGATGATTTTAATTTGATCAAGCTTGTTAAATGTTTTTATGGATAATAAATCATGTCTAAGTGTGTTTCATGCCTTGGTTATGATTTTAAGTGATTTTTGGTATGATGGAGTATGTTGGGCTAACTGTAGTTCTTGAGCACAAGAAGGGTTAAAAATCACTTTGTAGAGATCAGCTTTGTTAAAGGTGTTCCACTTAGAGTTGAAAGGATTTATTCTATGTAATGGAAATGTGATTCATATATATTTACAATGAGGTATCTTTTTCTCATGATGAGGTGGTTTGGTCAGCAATTCAGTGCCATTTTGTGAATGCATTTATAGCTACATTTTCAAGACACTCTTGTGTATACTTGAAGTATTGAGTTGTTTGGAGCATTAAATGGATTATTTAACGCTTTATATCACATGTAAGGTAAATAGGGGTTAATTTTTCATCTATTTAATTAATTTAGAGGTCTTGAAAGCATAAAAAGGGTGTTTATTAGCTGCATTTAGAAATCGGGTTTTTGGGCAACTTGATTTAGTGAAGACAAAAGTTGTTGTGGTTTGAACCAGGGGATGTTTCATGAGATATAACTTTCTTATATGTGTTATACAGGTTCTTTAGTTTCAATTTATTTTTAACATTCCATATTTGAGGTGTTATTTGATGATCTTGAAGCCAAAAGGTGAAGACATAGTGCTAGAAACATGTGTTTTGTGAAGGCAATTAGCCACTGGCCCATTAAATAAAATAATCTGATTGGTTCATGATAATTATGACCATGGATGATGTTTAAATGTTATTTTAAACAATTTTGATGAATTTTAGAGCATGGAAAAAATATTTTTAGTGTTAGGATATTTTTTCCATCCCAATGATGGGGTTTTGAGGATTTTTAGTGCATGAAAAGTGGTTTTTGGCTAGGACGACCTATATGGATCATATGTGACATTGAATGACATTATAGGGATTTTATTATGATACATTGGTTGTGAAAATGTTTAGGACTGACCTATGGTGAGTTTGATGGAAGAAATCATATTTAAGTACTTGTTTGGTTCATTTTTTTCTAGTACTCTTGAAGGGTAAAGTGTGACCTGGAGGAGAGTGATTAACAAGTATGTGTGCATGATTTTAAGGTTGATGAATAACATGACAAGTTGATTAATTATTGAATACATGAGAGCAATTTTTTAGATCCAACACAATTTGCTAAGGAAGAATAAAGTGCAAGATTGAAGACCTAGGGTTTGAGCTAGGGTTTGTGAGATGAATAAGTGATCTCCATCAATTGTGGCGAAAAAAATCAGAGATCAAACATAATCATGTGGTTGAGTTGGTTCTTATTCATCCTATGGGGTTGTAGCCTCCTTTTGGAGTGGTTGTTTTACTAAATTAGGGGTTGGTGCTACTTGTAGGGTTAATGCTCTACCAAACTAAGGGTTGGTGCTCCTTATGGGGTTAAGTGCCTCACTAAATTTGAAACATGAAAATATAATGTTTTTTTCAATGTTTTTTCTTCCTCATGTGGTTTCCCACTTAAATATTGTTTCTATGAGCTTTCTTGCATGTGTTATGGTTCTTCGAATACATTGTGCACACTTAATATGCTATGGTTGAATTTTTGTGAATGGATGAATGTTATTAATTGCTGAAACTAATGGTAAATGAAATAATGAATGTTTAGGATTGATTAACCACCTCCTCATTCCATTATTCTTCCAACAATTGGTATCATAACATTTCCTTATGAAGCAAGTATAACAGCTTGAAGGATATCCTAAAAGCACAAGATGGCTAAGCAAATCAGAAAAGAGAATCAGGAGTTGAGATCCATGGCCAAGAAGGATGAAGAAACCATAAAAATCCTCAAGAGTTAGTTAGATAAGGTCATTTTAGATTTGATCACAAAGGAAGATTAATGTGAGAGACTAAAAATAAGCCATGTGATGTGTGTGTGTGTGTGCATAGAAAAATGATCTCAAAGAGATGGTGTTTGATTCACAAGCAGAGACTTAGCATTTCATAGAATGGAGAACATCATATTGAATTCTAAAATCAAATATTTTCCTGCAAAAATATTGACCAAATAAGAAGATTTTTTCAAGCTTAGTGAAGAGTTTCAAACCCTAAAGAATAAGGAAGTTGAGAATCTATTCTTGCATATCTAGCAACTAGTCCTAGTTCGAAAGGAAGTGGAGATAATGGTATTCATGGTAAGAAGGTCTATTCAAGGCCCAGTTCTATTAGACAGACCAAATGCAATGAGGTATGAAAAACTTCATGGTTATTTTTATGCTTGCAATGGTTATGGTCATATAGAAATGGCTTTTAGGAATTTTTTCAATTGTGTGTACCTTAGAAGCAATGAAAAGACCATAAAAATGATCATCAAGAGAAAGGCAAGAAGATTTTTATCACAAGTGTTGTCCCAAGGGTCATATTGCAAGGTTTTGTTCCCAAGATTCTTATAAGAGTGTAAAAAGGGTTATTGCACCAAAATGAATCAGGTTTGGTTTCCTAAATTAGTTAAAGCTAAATCTGATCCAGTCAAGGAAAATGAGAAAAAGGAATTCAAGGTTGAAAAAGGCCTATTCATGCAAAAGAGATCAAAAAGTATGAATCAAGGGTTGAGGAAGAGAATTTGTATCTAACTTCCATTCACTCTCTTGTTCATGAGAATTTGAAGTCACTTGGAGTATGGGACACATGAAGAGTAATAAGGTATTTCAAATTATCTATTTATAAGTCCTTGTTCTCATGTGTTTATAGGTGTCTAAGTTAGTGAGTCAAACTTGCCATGTTGTCTCTCAAATGTGAGTCTTTTTGTATATTCCTTGTGTGAGGTCTGTCAAGTAGTTATTTAAAGGATGTCATGGTTTATTTTTTCCTTGAGTCAAAGTGTGAAATGTCTATGTGAATGCACATCTTGTTAAGTATATTTGATATCTCTCGAGTTATTAGAACTATTATGTTATCAAAGGATAATCCAAGTCAAAATTATGAGTCCAAATGTTACTAATTTGTGTCCCGAGTGAATCTTCAATGGCATAATGAGTCAAAAATTATGATCCCGTGTTTGAGGTTTGACTATGTTCATGGTCATGTTGTTGTCTGCAAGAAAGTGTATGTTGATTGATTTATGCCTATGACCAAGACTTGAGGTCTGTGATCTGATTTATATGATGTAATTTTGAGTTATGTACTATCACCATAGTATTGTTATCTCAAGGAAGTGAATCTGTAATGATAAAATTGTACTTGGTCACCCATATGTGAAGATTATGTATACACCAAAAGTTGTGTAGGTTGTTGTCACATGTATGT
Organism: Taxus wallichiana var. yunnanensis; assembly: GCA_018340775.1. Taxonomy (NCBI): domain Eukaryota; kingdom Viridiplantae; phylum Streptophyta; class Pinopsida; order Cupressales; family Taxaceae; genus Taxus; species Taxus wallichiana. The sequence continues at coordinate 957,747,796 of CM031239.1, read as the reverse complement.
AAGTTGAGTATGTGTGACATATGGGTTGCATGCTTGTTATGTCTTCATTATTTTGGGTTAGTGTTTCTCATTAAGATGTTTAAATCTATATTATTAAGTATCAAAAGTGTGTTGCAAACCCTTCTTGAGTTGGTTGTTGAATAAATTCATTCTCAATACTTTGTCTCAAGGGCTTGATCTTGGTGATATAGTAATTTTGTGGAATTTATGACATGATTGTGTCCAAAGTTACTTCAAAAGTGTGTTATTGAGTCATATAGGTCATCAAGAGTGTCATAATATAGTAATATTTGAGTCACCTATGTAACATGAGTGTGTATCATGGAGTCAAGGGGCATTAAGGCCTATATTTCCCAAATATGAACATTAAAGGAGTATAAGATTGGTTCTGAGTATGAATATGTTACTTCATGAAGGTCAATGGTCTAACAAGTTTAGTATCTCTTTGTTGTCTTCAAAGGTTCAAGTATTTATTTTCCCTCAAAGGTTGAAGAGTTTGTTCATGATTAAAGTTCCATATGGAATGAATATTTTGAGTTCTATGAGGTAGGTCCTTGTGCAATGGGAAGTTATGTTAGAGGGTTGTATGTCCTGATCTTTGTATCATCATTATCTTCTTGAAACCCTGATTATAAGTAGTGTGGTCACAAGAAACATGAAAGTGTCAAAACTTTGAGTTTAATAGTCCGAGTTAGTGCATGACTACAAGAGTCTCAAGCTTTTACGTAAGATAATTCTGATCTGCATAGAATGTAAAGCTATGTATATGATCTCAAAATATATATCTACAGGTTTATAGTGGTATTTAATGCCTATGAAGTATGACAATGATTAGTGTATCTATGAAATTAAATTGAAGTTCTCTTCATGTCTCTTAATGACCTTCATCTTGTATGCAAGAAGATCAATCCTAGTGTTTACAAGTATTGTAATGATGAGTACTCCTAGGGGGAGTTAGTTACAATGTAATCATGAGCTTGATCAATGGACCACAGATGTCAATAAGGAATAATTACACACGAAGGATTCAGGGGTGTAGAGTGTTAACTCATACTGATTTGAAATGCTTCAAAACAATGACTGATGCAAGACCGAAAGTTAAGTGTCACAAAATGAATATTTGGGGTTTGTATCAAGAATCTTAGTCAAGGTGCTCTCATTGTTGGTAGTATGGTGATATGGATGTGTGTGTTTGTGATCTCAATAAAAATACCGATAAGATATGTCAAAGTTCAAGGAATTCAAATCAAGACCTATTTTTCAGGGTATTGTTAAAGTACAAATCGAGAATGGGTATGATGAATGTAACAAAGAGCTACATGTGTTTAATGGAGTAAAGGGTGAGCATGGAGCTACAAAAGAATGAAATGCATATTTCACATCCAAGATAAGGTAATTCTCATGTCACAAGAGTTCCATCAGTTGGATAAATATTTATATTATAGCATTGAACCATGGCAACCGAGTATGTTTCTTATAAAGGATTCTAGAATGACCGATGCATGAGTCAAGGGAGTATGATTACTGCTAGCTAGAAAACAAGTATGAGATAAAGACATATGAACTTTCAATTCATTCCCGAGAAAAGAATTATAGTGAGGTCTATGGTGGTATTCTAAGATAGATGAAGTGAAAGGTGGCATAGGCTATGTATCATGGTTCTTCAAAATGCAAAATGATAATCTACAAAATCTTGAGGTTAAAAAGTTAATGCTCTTAAAGTGTAACCCTCTGGATGCGGGGTAAGAAGGTAAGTCAATGTCTCCTCACTTGAAATCTATGATTCTAAATATGCTACAAAGGGTATATGACTATTTATGAGTCTATGTCTATGAAAATCACTCAAGGTGTTTAGGTGTATTCTATGTAATTACTTTAAGACAAAGGTATGTTACATGTTGTGTAAATTGATTGATTGATATCAAGATTGAGTCAAATAGAAGATGTTTCCAACGTAAGGTGTTAAAGAGTTGAGTATGTCTAATTTGATGTTTGAAAAATCACCTTGAGAGAGAAGAAACTATGTTTTAGGATTGAGTGATGATTATACGAGTGAACTCAGGATTGATATTGGCCTAAAAAGTGATCCAGGTATGGTTGATCTCAAAATGCTTGACAATAGGATGTGTATGTCATAATACAATATGATTGTAATCTATCGGTGTCCTGAGATAGAGCACGGTATAGTTCCTAGGAAATAGAGATTATAGGAAACCTTAGATGAAGGTACAATGATTGTGAAGGATGTTACAAGTTGGTACTTGGGCATTTAAGTACAAAAAGATGTCTCCGACAACACCGCAAAAGTGTGAATTGGCAAGATATATGTTTGAGAAGTAACTTGGAGGTATGGGACCATGATTAGGCATTCAAGATGTTAAGGAAGGATATTAAAATAAAATGGTGATGTTATATGATCTATTTTTTAAAAATATAATTCAAAATCTCACACATGTATAATCTCATACAAAGTAGGATCAAAACATTGAAATAATGAATCAAGGACAATGATGAAGTATTGATTCATCCTCATGACTCATTTGCAAGGTATGTGGCCTAATTATTGTATGGTTTACTAGAGTAGGGTGTTTTAAGTCTAGGAGGAGTGATGTGTATGATCTTCATGATGTGATTGGGCTTCTAGAGTTGTCTAAAGTTTTCCAAGAAAGCACTGAAGTTGGTGTTTAGGGCTTATAGTCCTAAGTGGAGTTATGAAAGAGTTAAAGAAAATTTTTAGGTTTTTAAGCATGGTACAAACCAAGAAGAGATCAAGAAACATGAATGAAGTCAAAATATGGAGAGTATGCACTCATGGATAGTTTTTTTAGCTCATTACAAGTGCTTGATATTCATATGTTGATGTTGGAGTCAAAAGAGAGAGTTTTTAGTTCCAGGGGGAGCTATTTGAGCATGTAAGTCAAATTTGTCTTGTGTTGTCATTTTTCATGTCTAGGAGTTATTTTTTCCTTTTTCATAGATGGAAAAGGGGGAGAGAGGAATCAGAAACATGGTATTGTAGTCATGTAATTGTATTTTCCATATGGTTGTTATCAATGTTTCGAATGACGGTTGCCATCAATGAAAAAGGGGGATATTTTTGGCCATTTTGTGGTTGTGTTGTCATTTATGTCAACCCCATTGATGGAAAATGGAGTCATGGTGTCATGTGATTCTCCCTATGATGTCTTTCTCGTGTTAAGCATGAAGACTAAGTGGTTTGGTGAAGTCCTAGGAGGTCTTGGTGCATGGTTGAGCTAGTATAGTCACTTGTTTGAGATCTCTAGATTTTGTTGGAGATTTTTATGAGGTAATTCATAGTTCATTAGTTGTGTTACACATGTTATTTAGTTTGTATGAGGTCATCATAGTCATTTCATGAGGTTATACGGTTGAGTCAAGTCATTCCATGCTTGTTTCTAGCCCTGGAGCATGCAAAATGAGGTAGAGATGTTAGTTTTAGAGATAATCAGACTTGTACAAGAATGGGAACAATTTTTGATAGTATATCTAAGTTTTATGGTGAGTTTAAAGTCAGGAATTAGAGGCATGATGCATATTTGAGGTCCTTGGGAAGTAAGAAGTAAGAAACAAACAATTTGTATATGTAAGTTGTTGTGGATGGAGATTTTGAGAGCTATATGGGCTATATGGTGAGTATATATAGTTATGGGAGGTTTTCATGTTTATTCATACCAAATTTTAGGTACTTCAAGAATATTTTTTAAGTTATGCAAGTTTTAGTAAAATTGGGTAAGTTTCAGTGTGATTTTAAAGCAAAGTTAGATCTTCTGATACCCGTTATGAACTGTATGATTTTCATGGGTACCTGAGATATTTTGCATATCTTATTAGGTCAGTTATGAAGCTTTCACAAAAATAATGAGGTGGTTTGATCGTCATGTTTTTATGAACGATCGTTAAGAAGCTAAAGTGGTTTAAAACCCTAACTAAACCCTAACTAGGAAAAGCTTGTAGAAAAGTTCTTGTACCAAACCAGTTTTGATTTATTCCCCAAAATTTATGATATAATTTTATATATAACTCTTCCATATTTCCATAATGGTAAGTTACAATATGTAGTGATATGTGGGCCCCACCTAAAAATGCAAGTTTTCTCGAAGAGTTCTAGTTTAAAGAAAATTTCTCCAAATGAGATAATGTATAGATTGGAATTTATGAAATCCTAGGAGTTTTATAAATTTTAATTAATGTTTCAGATCATGTATGTAGTGAAAAATTACAAAGTGTGCCCTATTTGTGTTGATTGGTTTTTGGGGTAGTTTGGAGCAACCTTTAGTAAAATTGAGATTACAGGAGCTATAAGAGAATTTAGGACTCCATTCAAGTTTTTTTGTGAAGATGATTCAGATATATTTCCATTGGTATATCAAAATTTAAGATTGGATAAGGTATGAAAAAGTTATGACATGTTCTTTGCAGGGTAAAATTTGGAATGTGTTCATTCTAAAGGTGCAAGTAGTAGCTTGATGAGGTAAGGTGATGATTTTGATTTGATCAAGCTTGTTGAATTTTTGTATGGATTATAAGTTATTTATAAGTGTGTTCCATGCCTTGGTTTTTATTTTAAGTGAGTTTTGGTATGATGGAGTATGTTGGGCTAACTGTTAGTTCTTGAGTCCAATAAGGGTTAAAAAAGCGGTTGTAGAGAGATTAGCTTGGTTAAAGGCCTTCAAGCTAGAGTTGGAAGGAGTTATTATATGTTATGGAAATTTTATTCAGATATATTTATAATGAGGTATGGAATGTCTCATGATGAGGTGTTTTGGTCAGTAATTCAGTGCCAGGTTTGTGAAGACGTTTGTAGCTACATTTTAAGGACAATCTTGTTCCTACTGAAGTATTGAGTTGTTTGGAGAATCTAATGGATGAGTTGATGCTTTTTGTAACATGAAAATTTAATAGGGGTTGATTTTTCATCTATTAAATTCATTTATAGGTCTTTGAAGCATCATCAATGGTGTTTATCATCCGAGTTTGGAAAATTGGTTTTTGGGCGCTTAATTTGGTAAGACAAAATTTGTCAGGGTTTGAACCAGAGGTTGTTTCATGAGTTATAACTTTCTTAGATGTGTTATAAAGGTTATTTAATTTCCATTTACTTTTATTATAATATATTTAAGGTGATTTTATGATCTTGAAGCCAAAAGGTGAAGAGAGAGTGTTGAAATAAATATTTTGTGAAGGCAATTAGACATCGGGCCTATTAAAAGAAATAATATGATTGGTTAATGTTAATTGTGACCATGTATGATGTTTAAATGTTATTTTAAACATGTGCAATACAATTTAGAGCATGAATAAAAGTATTTTTGGTGTTAGTAGATTTTTGTCATCCCAATGATGGGGTTTTGAGACTTTTAGTGCATGAAAAGTGGTTTTTGGCTAGGCCGACCTATATGGGTCATATGTGACCATTTTAATGAATTTATGGGGATTTTATTGTGATGAATTGATCATAAAAAAGTTTTAGGACTTACCTATGGTGAGTTTAAAGGAATAAAATCATATTTAAGTGTTTGTTTGGTTCATTTTTCAATTAGTGCTCTTGAAGGGAAAAGTGTGACCTAGAGGAGAGTAATTTGCATGTATGTGTGCATGATTTGAAGGCTGAGGAAGATCATGATAGGTTGAGTACTGATTAAAGGCACGAGAGAAATTTCTTAGAGTCAAGACAAGTTGAGAAGGAAGAAGAAAGTGCAAGATTGAAGACCTAGGGTTTGAGCTAGGGTTTGTAAGCTAAATAAGAGATCTCCATCACTGTGGTAGCAAAAAAATAAAGATAAAAAATAATCAAGTGCTTGATTTGGTTCTTAGTAATCCTAGGGGTTTTAGCCTCCTTGTAGAGTGGGTGCTTCACTAAATTAGGGGTCAGGTGCTCCTTGTAGGATTAGTGCTCTAGTAAAGTAGGGGTTGATGCTCATTATGGGGTTGATGCCTCACTAAATTTAAAACATAACAATATAATTTTTGTGTTTCAAGTAGGTTTTCTTCCCCATGAGGGTTTCCCACTTAAATCTTGTGTCTATGAGCTCTCTTGCATGTGTTATATGTGTTATGGTTCTTTAAATGCATCCTACACACTTAATATGCTATGGTTAAATGTATATGAATGGATGAATGTTATTGATTGCTAAAACTAATGGTAAATGAAATAAGTAATTTTTAGGACTGATTCAACCCCCTTTCAGTCCATTGTGCTTCCAACAAGCATCTTTGAGCTATCTCTTTGGAAAATTCATTGGGAAGCGGGTTATGTGGGAGGATATTGAGAAATGGTGTTCTAAAAATGGGGATTCTCACTTCTTTTACACTTTCTACCCAAAGTGACTTCTATTTGTATTTCTTTGAAACATGGTGGGAAACAACAAGTAATTTTGAATGATCCAAATATTCTACACTCGACGAGACTTTACCTTCAATTTTGGGTCCCCAATTTAGATTTAATCAACACAATAGTTGGGGTCTCTCCCAAATGGATTCATTTATATGTGTCACTACCTAAATTCTAGGAAGAAAGCATTTTGTTGAAATTTAGTGAGTGTCTAGGAAGAGTTTTAAGTATTGAAAAAAATACCAATGGGGTAATGTGGCATCCTTCGTAAGAATTTGTATCTATGTGGATCCTTTTAAACCCCTTCTTCAATTTATCCTCATTCAATCTCTTACTAGTTCTTCAAATAAAATGGTTGAGGTGGAATATTGACATAACCTTCAAGTATTATAGATCATATATTTTGTATCAATTGACAATATTATTCTCAATGTCACTTGGAAAATTAAACTCTCATTGGATCTTGTATTCATCTCTTGAAACATGGCTTTCTCACTTCAATTGTGGAATTATAAGGTCGAGCAAAAATTCTTCCAATTTTTTGGTGTTTTATATACCAAGGAATTCCCATAAGTGAGAGACTCAAACTCATTGGTGTTTCTAGTCCCAAGTGTATGACTTGTGATAGAACAAATATATTTAAAAATTTATTTATCTCATGAATGCCCCCATACATAGTCAACTTAGTGTTTGATCTATGTCTTATTCTATCCTTTCCATCTTGAACCTTTAACTTGGAAAATGCACTTCTTTAATGAAGAACTATTTTGGATAGAATATATAACATTTATCTATAATTTTTAGAGTTATAATTTTATTTCAAATAAGGAAAGATATAAATGCAACTATTTTTAGTAATGATTCTAATTCATAACAATTTTTCACTATTGAAAATACCATTGTATTTATGTTTTTTAATTTCACATTCAAGCTCGCCCATAAGGTGACACTTGAATTCCAATATTTGTAGCAGCTTGTTAAATTTTGGGAGAACACACCATGCATTGTGAGCCATGTTCCTTCATTTCCTCTAAGAGTGTGCTCTCTCGCTTGCATTGGCACAATGTATACATAGGCATTCCCACATTCCTCACTCTACCTTGGTTTTTGGTTATTTCTCCACTTAACATCAACAATGTGATTGGGTCTACCACCTCCTCGGGAGGGCTATTATAGGTTGTTATCACCCAATTTTGACTTCGCAAAATTGTTTAAAAATAATTTTAAAAATGAAAATTTTGAAAAGTGTTACTTTGCGTGGTTCATTGCCCTCGTTGCGACCGTCTCATTTTTGTGATCGTTTCGGTCTTCGTTTCATCCTTTTCGAGTGAGAACTCTTCCCACCAGGCTTTAAAACGCATTAAAATACATTAAAATTAATTAATTAATATTTAATTAATTAATTGCTCCTTGTTTGATTAAATTAATTTTTAAATCACTTGAGAAGTATTTAATTAAATAAATATAAATTAAAAGTTCATTCGACAAATTTTAAATTGTTTGGGAAGTAAGATTACGCTTCAATCGCCGGGAAGCCAATTTGGCTTCCCGAACCCGCATTTCCCTTTCTTGGAAATCTTCTTCAATTTTCTCGCACATGGGATTTTCTCCACCAATTGCCAAATAATGGATTGGCTAACAGCAAGAAATTCTTGAATTTCCCACATGGGGAAATTGAACGGGGATTGCTAACCCATTTTGCCATTCCCATTGGCAATTGTCCGTTGGTTTCCCCATTTCCCCCTGCCACTTAAGCCCACTACCCGGAAGAGAGGAAGTTGGATTAATCCCCATAACTTCCTCCGTCAAACCTATTGGAAAAATTCATGCGAAGCTTTGCTTCTTATTTCCCTTAAGGACATAATATTTTGTCACATCCAACAATCTTCCATGCACTCTCCAGAAGCTTTCCACGCATTGGCAAGGGAAGTTTTAAATCTTTTTGTTACCGCATGCAAAGGGATATAAGAACAATCAAGAAATATTAAAAGAAAAAGTTTAAAGGAAGGGAAAAGCAAACCTGTTTCAAATCCATGCACCCATCCCAAGAAGAATCCACGTGCCTAAGGAAGAAGTGGAACAATTTTTAAAGCAAAACTAAATTTTTTTCAAGTAAAAATGTGTAGGTATTAAAACATAGAGAGAGCAGCATTTAAAAATAATTTCATGCGCTCAAAGAAAGAAAGGAGAATCCATCCAAGGAGAGGGCACTAGAAATAGAGAAGGAACAGCCAAAGGAACATTCACCACATGGAAAGGAGGAGGCGTTAAGGGAAAAGGTGAAACAACAAACAAAATTCTAATTCCACGCATTCCCATGCATGAAGGGATCCCATGTAGTCAAGGAGAAAGGGCAGTTTTAAAAGAATCAAAATCAAACTCCACACACCAAGTGAAAAGTTACACATTGGGCAGAGAAAGGGAATCCACACACTGCATAAGGAGCTTTCCAAGCATAAAGAAAGAAGAACATTTTTTATAAAAAAAAAAAAATAGCCCGAAGGAGACACACCTGGGGAGAATTTAACAAAGGACGGCAAATAAAAGAAAGATCCTACCAATCTCTCAGAAAGGTACCAATAATACAGCAGCAATTTATTGTCTATGATATATGCAGAAAATTAATCACATTGTAAGAAATTTCGCACACACGTCCACAAAGAGAGACATATTGTGTGAACTGAAGCGTCTCATGAAAACACAGTACAAAGGATTGCCCAGCACTAGAAAAGAAGAGAAAAGATAAACATGTCCGCAAGTCAATATTGTGAACTCTTAGTCTAAAGAACCTGCGCACATACATGTGGTGAGAAGAATGCAATGTAGAAAGAAAGGGTCCATTGAAAATGCAAGCGGAACTTCATATCTCTAAAGTTCAAGAGTGAAAAATATCCGGATCCAAAGCATGATAAGATGCTGATTAATGAAGCTACTGAATTGATGAAATCCATGAAGACTAAGGATATGGGAACACCTAATGCTATGAACACAAAAGCACAAGTTTATGGTCAACTTATGCGTATTCTCCAACAAGACGGAGTTGTGATGGTTCTCACCGACTTGTTAAATATTATAAATTACCTGTGAAATGAAGACATATTGCAGAACATTACAAACCTTCTAAAAAATCTACTAGAGAGCACAACCAAGGGATGATAAAATGGATAAAATGGTGCGGTATGTGAAGACAAAGAGACCATGAGATGTAGATGTAAGAGTGGACATCATTCTCACTAGGGATGTGATTTCAAACACTGTCTTTGATTTTGGTAGCACAGTGAATATGATGCCACGTTCAACATTGGAAGCCATTGAGAAACCCATGTTGAGCTATATTCGGTCATGCTCAGTCTTGCAAACTATGGCCGAGTAGATCCAATTGGAATATTTGACGATGTTGAAGTCGTAGTTAGAGAGCTAAGTCTACGAGGAAACTTCGAAATGATAGAAATGAAAACAAATGAGATGCACTATCTTGTTTTGATCGAAAACAAATGGATCTACGATGATCGAAAGAAATGGATCTAAAATGAGTTAGGCTCATTGTGATGGTGCCATAATCATCCCCATGAATAAAGCGGAACAAATACCATACACAACACCTAAGGAGCCTTATGCAAACATTCCATAGAGACGGTACATTGATGATCAAAGGATGAAAAGAAGAGTAGAATAGGGGTGGACGTTTTTGCATATTTTGCAAGAAGCAAATATACTTGATCAACCTCAAAGGAAAATCCTTTTTGCTACCATAGAAGAAACACATCAATGATGGGTGTAAGTCCTCATCAGTGCAATCACCCACTTGCTTAGAGATAGAAAAAAATTATTCCATGGCTACGAAAAATCAAGAGTACATACAACTTAACATGGAAAGTTAGATACCATGGGCATCAACTTCGTCAATCAATGGAGACTCAAATGCAAACATGACTAATTGGGCACGAATATATCATGAGATTTGTCCAATGAGATTGGTCATCACTCAAGATCAAAAAATATCATAGTGTTTTTGGGACAAAAGATCTTCTAGGATTCATTAATAAGCTACAAGCCCATGTACTACAAGTAGAAATTAGGGTAAGCACATTGATTCATGCTTTAAAGAGAATCATATTTCATAGCCCTATGGTGGGTTTTGCAACATTGAGATGACCTTCATTGGGAAATATCCCACATGATGTTGTGAGAAGGATTTCTCATTTCAACTTGATTCCCTTATAAGTGGGTGAAGTTTCAAGAAGGTCCATGCCTAGAGATATATGTTCATACTTGCATGGATGTGGAAAGAACAAAAGATATAACCTTGCTATTGGGCACACATTTTCCAAGATATCTCAAGGTGACTACTAAATGCCTAGTATATGCATCAATAATGCTGACAAGAGACAAGCATATGGCCGGAGATTCAACAAGATTTGATTCAAACATTTGTGTTTGAGGATGAAAACCCTATGATGCATGTAAATTTGAAGAATATACAAATTATTTTGTGCTACTGAGGAATGGATATGATGAGCATCACAAATAAAGAAGAAACACAAGATGTAAATACTTCAAAATAGTAAAATCATTAAGAATAACATAGAAAAATGTTGGCAAATATGGGAAGGAAAAGGTTTCATATACAAATCTTGTAATTAGATTTGGAGAAATTCAAGTAGCCCCATGATCGTAGAGAGTGAAGAAGATATGGATATGAAGGACATGTTTGAGCTAGAAAGAATTGAGAAGCTAGTAGCAAAATGATCCATAGCCATGCCTCAAATAAGCATCCACTCAAAGTGCGGGTAATTCAAATATCAAAACTTCAGAGCATGTAGTTCATGAAGGGATTTCCCAAAATCTCTCAAATAATCAAGAAGTGGATATTGAGGTTGTGTCTCCTCAAATCGAGGTCATAGATAGGATTCAAGAAGGATATCATGATGTTGGAAATAATAAGAATATCGATTCGAACTCTAGGATTCCGTATGCTAAAATAGTGAATGATACTCCTTCCTGGGTTGATTCCGAAGTGAAGAAAAGGAAGAGAGTTGTCAAGCCAATTGACATTGATTTTGATGCCCTTTTCAAACTTTCGAATGACGCCATTCCTAAGAAGTTAAGGTGCTTTCTCGAATAATGGTGGATGAATTGCTCAAGTTTCAAGCTCAACACTCTTGTCATTTAGAGGATTGCAGAGCACGGTCAATGAGTTCATTCTTGTACAATCGGGATAGGCAGACTCTTGGCCCAATGGATAAGGCACTAATCCTAGGTGTCTTGATCTAGGTGGTGCATTACTGACTAGGATGTCTATGTGTGCGTCCAAGTCATTTAAGTGGGGTCCACATGTACCCATTTCTTTTATTTATTTATTTTTCCTTAAATGACTTTTTAACTTAAGTGGTTTCTATTTTTAGTCACTTTTTAATAAAGTTGTTGAAAAAGTCAAAGGTCACTTAAGTGCCTTATTTAATGATCATGTAAAACCCTAACTACTTTGTAACCAACTTTTGGGTTATAAAAGGAAGTGAGGGGCTCATTTGTAAAGGGTGACTTTGAGAGAGGAGAAGAAAATACTTTTGTGCAAGCTTTGTTTCAAGAAGAAACTTTGTGTTCTTTTTTGAAAAACATTTTGGAGTTAATGGAATATGAACTTTGTGTCTCATTCATTGTCTCTTGTAACATTTGATGTTCTTATGTTCATTAGATGTTAGGTGTTTTGAATCTTGCATGCAAATATTATCTTTGATCTTATTGTCAACATTATTAATCAATTGTTCTAAGTTCACAAAGTGATCAAGCTCGATTATCTACTTGCTCATGTGTGTTCCCTTTTACACGTTCTTGTTTGGCTAACTCAAACTCTGCTTTTATTTGTGTTAGTTATTCATCTTTCCTCTTCACGCAATATTAGGCTCTGTTTTTACCTAACTCTTGCATGCACTTTCAATTAATTTCATTCCACTCCTTCCCTTCATTCCATTATATCTCCTTCATTCACTTTTCTTTCCATTGATGTTCCAACACACCCCACACATACAATTTTGAATGTACAGATGTAAATACAATTTTGGTTTTCAATAAAGGCAGCCTCACCTTCATTGAGGAGGGACTTTATTCCCACAATATTGCATGTCATTTGCATGCGTGCAAATCCATATGCTAATAATTTTTGGTGACTCTACTAGGGATTCAGAATCGTTAACCAATGCTTGGTTAAATATTTATGACTATCCCCTCTACAAAAGCTCTAGTTCTTCAACTGAACCTTGTGCCCGACGAAGATTTCCAAGGAGACATTGCTACCAACCTTCGAATGAGGTTAAGAACTTGGCAAAACAGAAAGGTAAGAGGAAGAAGGAGGAGGAAGTGATTATTGATAACAGCCAGATTGAAGATATATACAAGAAGCTGAACTCCTTTGACTCCTGTTTAGGGAAGGCCAAAACTCGGCATGATTATAATATGGCCATTTTTAGTGCGATTGAGGAGTTCATTTAGCAGCATGTCCAAAGTGTCTCCAATCTCAGCGGAGTTCCGGAAACGCTTTGGGGCACTGATAAGGAAAGCAAAAGGACCATTGATCAGCTGGATAAGACTGACACTGCCCACATGACAACTTTGGGAATGTTCAAATCTTGGAAGACCATCAAAGCCAAAGATCGAAAAAGCTGCTAAGAAATAGTTATAGATGCTTTAGCTGTTCTTGTTTGTTTTTTTGCTGTTTTTTTGCGGTCTTTTTGTTGTTTTTTTGCCAAGTTTTTGTTGTTTTGTCTTGATGGGGTAGCTATTTTTTGGCTACTTTGGGCTTCATTGTCACACTTGGATTCTGATCCTTCTTTTTCTGGTTTTAATTCCTATTCTGGCTCCTAGGCCTTCTTTTGTACACAAGGGTATAGTCCCTTTCAAAAAACTATTTGCCAATAATAAAAAAAACCTTCGAATGATAGCTTGGGAAAACCATGAAAGTTTGCAGCAATTTGTGGTACATGATAGAGCCATTGACAGAGAAATCTACATCGAAGACCTTAGAAGAAGAGCACCGCACACTTGTGGCCGAAGACCTCCAGTGGCACGTGTTGATAGTTGTTCACCGACGCAATCCTCTTCCACCAAGATAATAAGTTGTATGACTATTACAGGTAACTCACCTATCTTGCAACAAAATCTTATTTTTGTAGATACTCAAGAAGACATATCATCGATTTGAGGCAAGATATTTGGGAAAAGTGCACAAGTAACCATCATTTTCATCTCGCCACATCAAGACTAGACAACTGAAGAAGAGAAAGTTACGAGAGTTGCTAGAGTTATTCAGCACAAATAGCTCAAAAAGAGAGCAAAGAGAAAAGGCTAGAACCGGTTGAAACACGCCAGTGATCCCTTCACCATAAAGATTCCAAACTAGAAGGAAATAGGTTTACGTGAGGGGAAAAAGCTAAAGGTCGATCTGACCCCACTTTTGACTTTCAAGGAAAATTTTGTTTCAAGTTATCTCCTCCAAAGAAGAACACGCCTCGTAGATCTACAAGCCTTGCATCAAGTCTTGAAAGAGCAAGCAAGGAAGGAATCACTACTAGTCAAGCACTCGTCCTTTCTCACGTTGTTTTACCTTCGCATACCACCTTTCCTCAAATGGTAGCCAATGTACCATGGGGAAATGCCATAGGCCCATTGGCCTTACCTGCTCGACATGAACTCCCACGAGGATCAAGAAAGATTCTTCCCAAGTTCGACGGAGATGGGAAGATGTCACCAGATGATCATATTTCTACCTTTTTCGCTGCATGTGTTGTTTTTTTAGTGGAATATGAAGATGTTGCTATTCGTCTCTTCATCGAAACATTGCATGATGTTACTACAGATTGGTTCCATCATCTGCCCAATGGATGTATCAAAAATTGGAATGATATGAAAACTAAGTTTGAAAATCGATTCAAAATGGCAGAAGATGAACATGCTCTTCTTGCCCAACTATCTCAGGTGAAGAAAGAGCCAACAGAACCCATGAGGAATTTCATGGCAAAGTTCAACAAAATGGTGAACAAAGTTCCTACTAAGATTTGTCCAAACCTTGATGGACAAAAATGTTTCTTTATTAACGCACAACAACCAGAAGTGTGCTATCAGCTGAGAAGGGCTAGGGTGGCTACTTTGGAACTTTCTCAATCTTTGGCCATAGAAATTGAAGATGACTTAATCATGGTAGTTAAATTCAAGAAAAATTCCCTCAAAGGAAAGGGTCAAGAAACTCCCAATGCTTCAGAAGCTATACTCACTAAGTTGGCTAATGATATGCTAGCTTTGAAAAAGCAAGTTTCTCAAAGTAGCAAACCTTCTCCTTACAAATACATCCCGAGAAAAGGATACATTCCCAACAAAGCTAGGATTACAGGTTCTCCAACGAGGCTTACTATTAAAGCAGCTCCCGAACTAATTCCAAATGTGATGTCATTGAAGAAAGCGATGATGAGATTGAAGTCATCGAGGTTGATGAGGAAGAACCTAATTGAGACATCCGAACTCAAGTTGAGGATCCTAAGGGGGAAAGTAATAATCATTTCTTTGAGTACCATTTCGATGAGGAAGATGAATATGAAGAAATTATAGAAGATATGAATAGTCAATCTTTCATTGTTTTCACACGCTCTCAAAAAAAAGAGCAGGATACCACTAAGGAAGGAGATAAAGAGGTTTTCAAGGAAACTCCCAAAGAATCCAAGACAAACGAGACTCCAACAAAGTCCAAGGTGACTAAGGTTTCAAAGGTCAAAACTATCTTAAAGAGAGGAGGGCCTTTGTTAGATCAATCGGTTAGTAAACCAACTACGAAGAAATCTCCTTCTTCCACATCAATATCAATCAAGCCTGAGGCCAAGGTTAAAAGTGTGCCATCATCAAGTTCGAAAGAACTTATATCTGATACTTCAAGTATGATTACTTTGCCTAAATTTGATATCATTGATCATATCAATAAAACAAAAATTTCCATGTCACAAGCAGAGTACTTAAAGTCCAACAAGGACCAGCTTGAGAAATTGGTCTAGTTTATCAAAGGTGACTCTACTGTTCATTCCTCCAAAGGAATTTTGAAAACTCCTAAAGATGGGAAAACTCAAAATATTGTGGCGGCCACTACACCTTCAAATGAAAAGATTGAACCTTTCTTTGTGTCCTTTCTAATCAACGGATGCAAATTAAGTAATTGCATTATAGATTCTGGAGCCTTAGATAATGTGATGCCGGTAAAAGTAGCACATGCTCTTGGTTTGACTTGTATGAGAACATTTGGATCATGTTACTCCATGGAAACCAAGCAAGTTCCTCTAAGTAGGCAAATTAAAGACGCCCAAATGGTTTTAGCCCAATTCCCTCAAAAGCGAGTTAAGGTAACTATTCTAGTTGTTGATATTCCCGCCTCATATGGAATGTTGTTGAGCAGGAAATTTTGTAGGGATTTGGGTGGTGAGATTCAAATGGACTGGTCTCACACCATGATTCCTATCAATGGAGAAATGAAAAATCTTATGCCGGAAGCTCAGGTAAAGTTCATGGTAACTAAAACTGAAGATCCTCGCGCATAGATCCTTTTCCAAGGCTCAAGTATGGGTAATTATATGATGATTGTAGAAGTTCATACCCCTAAGATCACTTGCCAAGATTCCAATGAGATCTAGACTCTTGAGTTCGATGGAAGTTGTTGTTCGACGGGCTCTGGTGCAGGAGTGGTGCTCATATCTCCAAATGGTAAAATATTTCTTTTTTCCTACAAACTCAAATTTTTAAATACTAATAACACTACAGAGTATGAGGCGTTAATCCTTGGCTTCCAAGTTACAGAGGAGAAAGGGATCAAAATCTAGAAGTCTTTGGAGATGCGAATTGATCGATCGTGAAACAGTAAGAAATCGGTTCCAAGTAAAGAATGATCATTTGAGACACTACAGAATAAAGTGTGGGATGCAATAGAAGTCTTTGATGCTTTTTCCATAAAATTTGTCCCTCATGAAAAGAATGACAAAGTGGATTCTCTAGCAGTCTCAGCTTCATTAATGATTCCTCATTCAAAATTTGATCAAGTCAAATACACCATTGAAATGGTTTTTAGGCCAAGTGTTCCTGACAATGCAAAAATTGGCAAGTATTTAATGATGACCAACAAATTATTGCCTTCTTGGAAAAGAGAGAAAAATTTGAACAATTATACTTTGAAGGAAGTGATTCAACGATTTCACGAATCAACTACCTCACCCATTCAGGAAGGAGTTGAGAATGAAGATCTTGGTGATGGCATCATTCAACTCAAAGGAAATAAAATTCCCAAAGGATTGGTTTCACTTGAAGAACTTTTTGACAAACATGACAGGTTTATCAAAGAGAAAGAGTAGGCAGGACCTACGAATTCTACTAACTATGAGCAAGTTAACATCGGTACCAAGGATAAACCTCACCTAATCAATATTGGTAAGTGTTTCTCACCTGAGGAGCACAGGAAATTCATAAGTCTACTTACCAAATATTCTGACGTTTTAGCTTACTCATGCGAAGACTTAAAGTCTTTCCAACCCAAGGAAATGGAGCATGCCATACCCTCAAGCTTGGTGTAGTTCCATTCGAGCGAAAAGCAAAGACAATATAATCCCAAGATTGCAAGGAGAACATTTCATGAAGTTCAAAAGATGCTAGATGCATGAATAGTGTTTCCTATTCAACATTTGACTTAGATAGCTAATATTGTACCGAGTTCACAAGAAAAATGGAGAAATTAAGATTTGTGTGGATTTCCACAATCTTAATCAGAGCTTCCTTCAAGCATTATCGAAATTGAAAATAGGTTGTTCCTATATGTACATTGATAATTAGGATTTTGGTTTGTTTGTTTCCCTGTTTTTGGTCTCCTCTCTTGTGTCACCTCATTTTTTTGCCCCATCATTTTGAGATCATGTTCATGACTATTTTGGTCTGGGTCAATTGCTGCGTCCATGAAGTCCTTGTCCCCAATCGAGCCAGTTGTTATTATTAGCCAATTTTGACTCAGCAAAATTGTTTAAAAATAATTTTAAAAATGAAAATTTTGAAAATTTTGAAAAGTGTTACTTTGCATGGTTCATTTCCCTCGTTGCAACTGTCTCATTTTTGTGATCATTTCGGTCTTCGTTTCATCCTTTTCAGGTGAGAACTCTTCCCGCCAGGCTTTAAAATGCGTTAAAATACATTAAAATTAATTAATTAATATTTAATTAATTAATTGCTCCTTGTTTGATTAAATTAATTTTTAAATCACTTGAGAAGTATTTAATTAAATAAATATTAATTAAAAGTTCATTCGACAAATTTTAAATTTCCGGGGAAGTAAGCTTACGCTTCCAACTGCCGGAAGCCAATTTGGCTTCCCGAACCCAGATTTCCCCTTTCTTGGCAATCTTCTTCAATTTTCCCGCACGTGGGATTTTCTCCACCAATTGCCAAATCATGGATTGGCTAACGGAAAGAAATTCCCCAATTTCCCACATGGGGAAATTGAATGTGGATCGCAACCCATTTTGCCATTCCCGTAGGCAATCGTTGTCCATTGGTTTCCCCATTTCCCCGCCACCTAAGCCCACTACCCGGGAAGAGAGGAAGTTGGATTAATCCCCATAACTTCCTCCGTCAAACCCATTGGAAAAAATCATGCGAAGCTTTGCTTCTTATTTCCCCTGAAGGACATAATATTTTGTCACATCCAACAATCTTCCATGCACTCTCCAAAAGCTTTCCACGCATTGGCAGGGGAAGTTTTAAATATTTTTGTTACCACATGCAAAGAGAAATAAGACCAAATCCGTAAATATTAAAAAGAAAAAGATTAAAGGAAGGGAAAAGCAAACTGTTTCAAATCCATGCGCCTAGCCTGAAGAAGAATACATGCGCCTAAGGAAGAATCTGAACAGCTTTTAAAGCAAAACCAAAAAAATTCAAGTAAAAATGTGCAGTATTAAAACATAGTGAGAGCAGCATTTAAAAATAATACCATGTGCTCATCAAAGAAAGGAGAATCCACACAAGGAGGGGGCGCCATAAATAGAGAAGGAATAGCCAAAGTAACATTCACCACGTGGAAAGGAGGAGGTGCCAAGGGCAAGTAGTGAAACAAGAAACAAAATTCCAATTCCACACATTCCTAGGCATGAAGGGATCCCACACACTGTGAAGGAGAAAGGGTATTTTTAAAAGAGTTAAAATCAAACTTCACGCACCAAGTGAAAAGTTGCGCATTGGGCAAAGAAAGGCAATCCACACGTTAGGCATAAGGAGCTTTCCACGCATAAAGAAAGAAGAACAGCTTTAAAAAAATTAAAATAGCCTCAAGGAGACACACTGGGGAGAAAGTAAAGTAAATTAATCACATTGTAAGAAATTTCCCACACACCCACAAAGAGAGACATATTGTGTGAACTGCTCCTCATGAAAACACAAGACAAAGGATTACCCAAAGACCAAAAAAGAAGAGAAAATATAAACATGTCCGCAAGTCAATATTGTGAACTCTTAGTCCAAAGAACCTATGCACATACATGTGGTGAGAAGAATGCAATGTAGAGAGAAAGGGTTCATTGAAAATGCAAGTGGAATCTCATATCTCAGTAAAGTTCAAGAGTGAAAAATATCCGGATCCAAAGCATGATAAGATGCTGATTAATGAAGCTACTAAATTGATGAAATCCATGAAGACTAAGGATATGGGAACACCTAATGCTATGAACACTAAAGCACAAGTTTATGGTCAAATTATGTGTATACTCCAAAAAGATGAAGTTCGATGGTTCTCACCAACTTGTTAAATATTATAAATTACCTGTGAAATGAAGACATATTGCAGAACATTACAAACCTTCTAAAAAATCTACTAGAGAGCACAACCAAGGGATGATAAAATGGATTAAATGGTGCGGTATGTGAAGACAAAGAGACCATGAGATGTAGATGCAAGAGTGGACATCATTCTCACAGGGTATGTGATTCCAAACACCGTCTTTGATTTTGGTAGCACAGTGAATATGATGCCACGCTCAACATGGGAAGCCATTGAGAAACCCATGTTGAGCTATAGTCCGGTCATGCTCAGTCTTGTAAACTATGGCCGAGTAGATCCTATTGGAAGATTTGACGATGTTGAAGTCGTAGTTGGAGAGCTAAGTCTATGAGGAAACTTCAAAATGATTGAAATGAAAACAAATGAGATGCACTATCCTACTTTGATTAGAAACAAATGGATCTATGATGAACAAATGAACACTAATATAGTGGAAAATGAGTTAGGCTCATTGTGATGGTGCCATAATCATCTCCATGAATAAAGTGGAAAAAATACTATACACAACACCTAAGAAGCCTTATGTAAAGATTCCATAGAGCCGGTACATTGATGATCAAAGGATGAAAAGAAGAGTAGAATACGGGTGGAGATTTTTGCATATTTTGCAAGAAGCAAATATACTTGATCAACCTCAAAGGAAAATCCTTTTTGCTACCATAGAAGAAACACATCAATGATGGGTGTAAGTCCTCATCGGTAGTGCAATCACCCACTTACTCAGAGATAAAAAAAAAATTATTCCATGGCTATGAAAAATCAAGAGTACATAGAACTTAACATGGAAAGTTAGATACCATGGGCATCAACTTCGTCAATCAATGGAGACTCAAATGCAAACATGACTAATTGGGCACGAATATATCATGAGATTTGTCCAATGAGATTGGTCATCACTCAAGATCAAAAATATCATAGTGTTTTTGGGACAAAAGATCTTCTAGGATTCATTAATAAGCTACAAGCCCATGTACTACAAGTAGAAATTAGGTAAGCACATTGATTCATGCTTTAAAGAGAATCATATTTCATAGCCCTATGGTGGGTTTTGTAACATTGAGATGACCTTCATTGGGAAATATCCCACATGATATTGCATGAGAAAGGATTTCTCATTTCAACTCGATTCCCTTATAAGTGGGTGAAGTTTCAAGAAGGTCCATGCCTAGAGATATATGTTCATACTTGCATGGATGTGGAAAGAACAAAAGATATAACCTTGCTATTGGGCACACATTTTCCAAGCTATCTCAAGGTGACAACTAAGTGCCTAGTATATGCATCAATAATGCCGACAAGAGACAAGCATATGACCGGAGATTCAACAAGATTTGATTCAAACATTTGTGTTTGAGGATGAAAACCCTATGATGCATGTAACTTTGAAGAATATACAAATTATTTTGTGCTACTGAGGAATGGATACGATGAGCATCACAAATAAAGAAGAAACACAAGATGGAAATACTTCAAAATAGTAAAATCATTAAGAATAACATAGAAAAATGTTGGCAAATATGGGAAGAAAAAGGTTTCATATACAAATATTGTAATTAGATTTGGAGAAATTCAAGCAGCCCCATGATCGTAGAGAGTGAAGAAGATATGGATATGAAGGACATGTTTGAGCCAGTAAAGAATTGAGAAGTCGGTAGCAAATGATCCCTAGCCATGCTTCAAATAAGCATCCACTCAGGTGTAGGTAATTCAAATATCAAACACTTCAGAGCATGTAGTTCATGAAGGGATTTCCCAAAATCTCCCGAATAATCAAGAAGTGGATATTGAGGTTGTGTCTCCTCAAATCGAGGTCGTAGATAGGATTCAAGAAGGATCTCATGATGTCGTAAATAATGAGAATATTGATTCAAGCTCTAGGATTCTGTATGCTGAAATAGTGAATGATACTCCTTCCTGGGTTGATTCCGAAGTGAAGAAAAGGAAGAGAGTTGTCAAGCCAATTGACATTGATTTTTATGCCCTTTTCAAACTTTTGAATGACGCCATTCCTAAGAAGCATAAGGTGCTTTCTCAAATAATGGTGGATGAATTGCTCAAGTTTCAAGCTCAACACTCTTATCATTTGAAGGATTACGAGCACGGTCAATGAGTTCATTCTCGTACGACTGGGATAGGCGGACTCTTGGCCCAATGGATAAGGCACTGATCCTAGGTGTCTTGATCTAGGTGGTGCATTGCTTGACTAGGATTTTTATGTGTGTGTCCAAGTCATTTAAGTGGGGTCCACATGTACCCATTTCTTTTATTTATGTATTTTTCCTTAAATGACTTTTTAACTTAAGTGGTTTCTATTTTTAGTCACTTTTTAATAAAGTTGTTGAAAAATTCAAAGGTCACTTAAGTGCCCTATTTAATGATCATGTAAAACCCTAACTACTTTATAACCAACTTTTGAGTTATAAAAGGAAGTGAGGGCTCATTTGTAAGGGTGACTTTGAGAGAGGAGAAGAAAATACTTTTGTGCAAGCTTTGTTTCAAGAAGAAACTTTGTGTTCTTTTGTGAAAAACATTTTGGAGTTAATGGAATACGAACTTTGTGTCTCATTCATTGTCTCTTATAACATTTGATGTTCTTATGTTCATTAGATGTTAGGTGTTTTGAATCTTGCATGCAAATATTATCTTTGATCTTATTGTCAACATTATTAATCAGTTGTTCTAGTTCACAGTGATCAAGCTCTGATTATCTACTTGCTCATGTGTGTTCCCTTTTACACGTTCTTGTTTGGCTAACTCAAACTCCATTTTATTTGTGTTAGTTATTCATCTTTCCTCTTCATGCAATATTAGGCTTTGTTTTTACCTAACTCTTGCCAGCACTTTCATTTCATTCCATTCCACTCCTTTCCTTCATTCCATTATATCTCCTTCATTCACTTTTCTTTCCATTGATGTTCCAACACACCCCCACATACAATTTTGAATGTACAAATGTAAATACAATTTTGGTTTTCAATAAAGGCAGCCTCACCTTCATTGAGGAGGGACTTTGTTCCCACATAGTTGCATGTTATTTTCATGTGTGCAAATCCATATGCTAACATAGGTCCATTACAATGGCCATCACCAGCTTGGAGTGGTATCATCATTGTTATTGCTCTTCGACCCTCAGGCATAATGTTTTCTTTAACCATTCGTGATAATCCTTAGAATCTCAATAGGTGGACATTTTTAATGCTTGAGTAGAGGAAATCTCTTTTTGAGGGATTTCCCTCCCAAAAATGATCCACTTGATATTGTAACTTGTTTTATGTTGTCTTTAACTCTCTTATTTCCATGTATTGTGTTTTTGGGTCACGGTCTCTCCGACTATCATTTTATCAGAATCTCTCGTATTTAGACATCTAAAATGTCGACATGATTAATTACAATTAATTTGTCCCACAACATCATCTAAATCCATATAATAATTAATCACAAGATTAATTATTAGTAATTTCACCATTCATCCCTTTATTTTAATATTTCATCATTTATCTAAATATTTCATATTATCATTTATCCCATTAAAAATCCCTTTTATCATATTTACCCTTTCATCATTTATCATTTATCTCATTTTATCATTAATCACTTTAATTCCTTATTATATCCTAATATCCTATTTTAATCCTTCATTAACATTTTATAGGAATTTAATATTCCTACATCTCACCTACCAACCTACTCTACACATCCCTACACCTAGCCTTTCCATAAAATCACACCCTAATCATTATTAATCAACCTAATCTAATCATATCCTCACACCTTTAAATTTAGAGGCTTCTATTTTTAGAAGCCTCTCTAAATTTCTCTCTTTCTAATTTAAAAATTCAAATATCTTCTCTCCCTCCATTGAATTTTTAATTCAATGGAAACCTCTCTCAAATTCTAGAAATCTCCATTCTAGAATTATCCATTTTTCTCATGCATCCTCTACCCTTAATCCAAATCCAAGATAACTTCATCCTAGCCATTGAAACCTCCACTCCTCAACTATAAATTTAGCTCTCTTCCTCCAAGAGAACAATCTTAAGAATCCATATCAAATCTCTGCCATTTTTATCACTCAATCCAATCCATCATCTATAATCAATCCTTGATCATCTTCATCAAGCAATCTAAGGAGGTGCTGAAAAAAATTTGAAGAAAGCAATCAAGTTCAATCAACAATCCATCCATTTGAGCACATCCAAAGCAACAAGGAAGCAATAATTCAACTTTTAGGTATGTGTAGGTATATTTCTCCTCCCTCTATCCATCTAGTTCAATCTAAGGTAGAAATTAGAAGTGTTAGTTCATGATTTAAATTTATTTATTCCCTAGTTTGCATTGTATACTAACACCTTTTTTTTTTCTCTACAACAAACCAATCATGTTAAATATTCTAAGTAAATTCACAAAATACTGAGATTGAGATGCAACAATAGATTTATGATCTTGAAATATAACCATACCTAAAAATGATTTAGCAAACCTAAATCAGTCATATCAAAACATTGTTTTAACCTTTCTTTGATTCTAACAATTAAATTTTTATCATTGCTAGTAATCAAAAGATCATCAACATACAAGACAATAATGATAATATGATTATTTTCAAACTTAATAAATAAATCATTATCAAAACAGCAGTTTGAGAAACCAAGATCCTAAAAGAAACTATTAATTTTAGCATACCAAGCTCTAGGAGCTTGTTTAAGACCATATAAAGACTTTTTCATCTTATATATAGATAGTTCCTTACTGTGTTCTTCAAAACTTTTAGGTCAGGCACATGTAGATTTCTTCTTTCATATCGACATTAAGAAATACATTTTAAACATCCATTTGGTGAATCTCCCAACCATATTGGGCAGCCAAAGCAAGAAGAATTATGACATTGCTCATTTCAGCTACAAGTATAAAAGTTTCAACATAGTCGGGATCAAGATTCGAGTGAAACCACGAGCTACCAACATTTCCTTGAATTTTTCTATTTCTCCTACAAAGTTATATGTAATTTTATACAACCACCGGATCCTACAATTCTTTGCTTAGAAGGAGGAGGGACTAGTTCCCAAGTGTTATTTTTAATCAAAGCATTGTATTCATCTTTCATATCCTGAATCCATCTATCATCTTGATAGGCTTCTTCAAAATATTGTGGTTCAACCTCATATAGGGTCATCAAGGCATGATAAGAATGTTGACTATGAGTTACCTTTCTAATATTAATATGATGAGAGTCTTGAACAATATTTTGAGCCCATTTAGAAATCTTGGGATGCAATACATTTTGAGATGAATCCCCTCAATCTCCATCATATATAGATTAGGATAATCATCCTCTTGAACTTCTATTTCCATATTGTTAGGAGAAGGATTATCAAGCTCTATCTCAGAGAAATAAAGGAGGGTTCATAAGAAGCATCACATAATGTTTTCTCTAAGACACAAAAAAATTTTTTATTTCTACACCCATAGCCAACAAAAATACATGAATAAGAGGTTAGATCAAGTTTCTTTCTTTTATCTTTTGGAATGAAGATAAAAGCAAGACTACCAAATATTATTAAGTGAGAGATATTTGGTTTTTTCTTTGTCCATAATGGAGGTAAGTATGTTGGCAAAATGTTTGATGAGTTTTGTGTGTCATGTGGGATTCAAAGGAGTTGACTACTCCTTATTCTCCATGGTAAAATGACATTGCACAGAAAGGAAAATGAGACTATTTTAGAAATGGCTATAACTATGATTCATGTTTATAATGTGCCTAAGTTTATATGGGCTGAAGCTATGAATATTATTGTCTATATTCTCAATAGAGTGCTTACTAAATGTCTTCGTCAAGTTACTCCTCATGAAGTATGGACAAAGAAAAACCATATATCTCTCACTTAAAAATATTTGGTAGTCCTGCTTCTATCTTCATTCCAAAAGATAAAAGAAAGAAACTTGATCCAACCTCTTATTCATGTATTTTTGTTGGCTATGGGTGTAGAAATAAAAGAATTTTTGTGTCTTAGAGAAAACATTATGTGATGCTTCTTATAAACCCTCCTTTATTTCTCTTGAGAAAGAGCTTGATAATCCTTCTCCTAACAATATGGAAATATGGATTGTGGACACATTTTCTTGTCACACATTGTTTGATTGCAATTACTGTTCTAAGTTCTAGCATGCGCATAACACTATGATTATGATTCTAGAAAAATTTGGGAAGATGATAACTCAATCCTCGCATCCTCACACATAAAAATTTATCAATTCCCGCAAATTCCCACCAATAATAAAATGGTTATCATCACTAGGATTTTGCTTCATAAGAATGGGTGAGAAAAAATCATACTTGCATGGCCCGACAATTGGTTTATGGTTTAAACATAGGAAGCCCTCTCTCGATCCCTATGTATTTGTCTCATAGTGAGTTTCACGAAGCATAATATGATGTTATTATTCTACCTGAACAAAGTGATGGGAGAAGAAACAATAAACGACTTCCAAGATTAGATAGCCGATTCACTATGGTGGTTATGGAAGTAGACCAAATGGTGGTCTAGGGGAAAATTAGAAGTAACAACCTTCATTGGCAAATATGATATTGGGAAAACCTAAGCTATACAAAGTTAAAGTACATATCTAACATTCTATATCTTATGCTCGATCGTTATCAAATTTCATCATCTTTATCATCACCGCCATCGTCGATCATCATTGTCATCGTCATGATCATCACCACCATCATTGATCATTGTTTTCATCATCATCATCATCACCATCATCGATCATTGTCATTGCCATTATCAACACCACCATCGTCGATCACTATCATTGTCTTTATCATCACCACCATCGTTGATCATCGTTGTCATCATTATCATCACCAACATCATTGATCATTTTCATTATCATTATCATCATCATTATTGTCTTCGTAATCATCAATCATTGTTATTTTCATCATCATCATCATTCTTATCATCATCTCCATAAAATACCTACATATGAAATTAAATGCCCAAGTAATAACAGTTTAAAAGGAACATACAAATCATATTTGACCATCCTACAATGTGTTTTTCAAAAAAGGATAATGGTGCCTTACTATAACATTTTGACAGAAACTAATTTTACAAATTTATATGGTAGCAATGTTGTTTGCAAGTGCACTTTGTATGAAAGGTCCGCACGATGCTATGACTCAGCGCCCGAAGAGGGAAAATTTTCAGAAGTTGAAATGTTGGATTTGGATCGAATCATCCCAATAGTATAAGGTGCCTTGAGTGAAGAAGTGATGACAATTTATTAGACAAAGATAGTAGACCACTAGATTTAATGAAAGAGGTATTCTTCCAATTGAACCAATATTTTGACCTCTAAATCAATGTCATGGCTCTTTCTTTGATATCTCTAGACTCTCAAATGTTCCATGGGCTGGGCTAAAGAGTATAAGATTTCACTTCTTGATATTCGAGATCAAGAATATACATAGAATACCAGATTATCCTGAATAAATTTTAATCTCTCAAGTCAGTAGACCTGTTTTCCATCCACCTTCATTTATTCTTCTTTCCATCTCTTTCATTCTTTTCCATTACATGAAGTTGTGCAATCATGAGTTCATTTCCATCATGGAATTCACATTTACAATAAAGATCAATGCAATCCACCTCCAATATGTTTTACAAAGTGATGGGAGAAGAAACAATAAACGACTTCCAAGATTATATAGCTCACCACTATGGTGGTTATGGAAGGAGAACAAATGGTGGACTAGGGGAAAATCGAAGTAACAACCTTTCAACAAAGATCAATGCAATCCACATATACTATCCCATGATCCTAGTACATTGTCTTTGATCCCGCCTTCCATCCTAGTAAATTTTAATCTCTCAAGTTGAGACCTCTTTTCCATCCACATTCATTCATTCTTCTTTCCATCTCTTTCATTATTTTCCATTACATGAAGTTGTGCAATCATGAGTTCATTTCCATCATGGAATTCACATTTACAACAAAGATCAATGCAATCCACCTCCAATATGTTTCACAAAGTGATGGGAGAAGAAACAATAAACGACTTCCAAGATTAGATAGCTCACCACTATGGTGGTTATGGAAGGAGACCAAATGGTGGACTAGGGGAAAATCATAAGTAACAACCTTCATTGGCAAATATAATATTGGGAAAACCTAAGCTATACAAAGTTAAAGTACATATCTAACATTCTATATCTTATGCTCCATCGTTATCAAATTTCATCATCTTTATCATCACCGCCATCATCGATCATTGTCATTTTCATGATCATCACCACCATCATTAATCATTGTTTTCATCATCATCATCATCACCATCGCCGATCATCACATTGCCATTATCAACACCACCATCGCCAATCACCGTCATTGTCTTTATCATCACCACCATCGTTGATCATCGCGTTATCATTATCATCACCAACATCATTGATCATTTTCATTATCATTATCATCATCATTATTGTCTCTCAGTAATCATCAATCATTGTTAATTTCATCATCATCATCATTCTTATCATCATCTCCATAAAATACCTACATATGAAATTAAATGCCCAAGTAATAACAAATTCAAAAGGAACATACAAGTCATATTTGACCATCCTATAACGTGTTTTTCAAAAAAGGATAATGGTGCCTTACTAAATAATGTTTTGACAGAAAACTAATTTTACAAATTTATATGGTAGCAATGTTGTTTGCAGTGCACTTTGTATGAAAGGTTTGCACGATGCTATGACTAAGCGCCCGAAGAGGGAATTTTTTTAGAAGTTGAAATGTATGATTTGGATCGAATCATCCCAATAGTATATGTGTGCTTTGAGTGAAGGAGTGAAAGACAATTTATTATAAAAAGATAGTAGACCACAATTTATTAGACAAAGATAGTTTGCACTTTTTCAAGAATTTAAAGGCTTAGTTGAAAATGCTTTTAATATAAAAATAAAAAGGATTAGAACTGATAATGGAAGTGAGTATGTTGGCAAAATTTTTGATGAGTTTGTGTGTCATGTGGGATTCAAAGGGATATGACTACTCCTTATTCTCCTTAGTAAAATGACATTGTAGAAAGGAAAAATGAGACTATTTTAGAAATGGCTAGAACTATGATTCATGTTTCTAATGTGCCTAAGTTTATATGGCTGAAGCTATGAATATTATTGTCTATATTCTCAATAGAGTGCTTACTAAATGTCTTCGTCAAGTTACTCCTCATGAAGTATGGAAAAGAAAACCATATATCTCTCACTTAAAAATATTTGGTAGTCCTAGCTTCTATATTCAATCTCCATCATATATAGATTAGGATAATCATCCTCTAGAACTTCTATTTCCATATTGTTAGGAGAAGGATTATCAAGCTCTTTCTCAGAGAAATAAAGGAGGGTTCATAAGAAGCATCACATAATGTTTTCTCTAAGATACAAAAATTCTTTTATTTCTACACCCATAGCCAACAAAAATACAAGAATAAAAGGTTGGATCAAGTTTCTTTCTTTTATCTTTTGAATGAAGATAGAAGCAGTGACTACCAAATATATTTAAGTGAGTGATATATGGTTTTTTCTTTGTCCATACTTCATGAGGAGTAACTTGACGAAGACATTTAGTAAGCACTCTATTGAGAATATGACAATAATATTCATAGCTTCAACAAGATATAAACTTAGGCACATTAGAAACATGAATCATATTTCTAGCCATTTCTAAAATAGTCTCATTTTTCCTTTCTACAATGTCATTTTACTATGGAGAATAAGGAGTAGTCAACTCCTTTAAATCCCACATGACACACAAAACTCATCAAAAAAATTTCCAACATACTCACCTCCATTATCGCTTCTAATCCTTTTTATTAGAACCGATAATATCAATGCGCATAACACTTGGATTGTGGATACATTTGCTTGTCACACATTGTTTGATTTCATTTCTGGTTCTAAGCTCTAAAGCATGTGCATAACACTATGATTATGATTCTAGAACAATTTGGGAAGATGATAACTCAATCCTCGCAATCCTCACACATAAAGAAATTTATCAATTCCCACAAATTCCCACCAATAATAACATGGTTATCATCACTAGGATTTTTCTTCATAAGAATGGGTGAGAAAAAAATCATACTTGCATGGCCCGACAATTGGTTTATGGTTTAAACATAGGAAGCCCTCTCGGATCCCTAAGTATTTGTCTCAGAGTGAGTTTCACGAAGCATAATATGATGTTATTATTCTACTGAACAAAGTGATGGGAGAAGAAACAATAAACGAATTCCAAGATTAGATAGCTCACCACTATGGTGGTTATGGAAGGAGACCAAATGGTGTACTAGGGGAAAATCAAAAGTAACAACCTTCATTGGCAAATATAATATTTTGAAAACCTAAGCTATACAAAGTTAAAGTACATATCTAACATTCTATATCTTATGCTCCATCGTTATCAAATTTCATCATCTTTATCATCACCGCCATCATCGATCATTGTCATTGTCATGATCATCACCACCATCATTGATCATTGTTTTCATCATCATCATCATCACCATCGTCGATCATTGTCATTTCCATTATCAACACCACCATCGTCGATCACTGTCATTGTCTTTATCATCACCACCATCGTTGATCATCGTTGTCATCATTATCATCACCAACATCATTGATCATTTTCATTATCATTATCATCATCATTATTGTCTTCGTAATCATCAATCATTGTTATTTTCATCATCATCATCATTCTTATCATCATCTCCATAAAATACCCACATATGAAATTAAATGCCCAAGTAATAACAGCTTCAAAAGGAACATACAAATCATATTTGACCATCCTACAACGTGTTTTTCAAAAAAGGATAATGGTGCCTTACTAAATAACGTTTTGTGAAACTAATTTTACAAATTTATATGGTAGCAATGTTGTTTGTAGGTGCAATTTGTATGAAAGGTCCACACGATGCTATGACTAAGCGCCCGAAGAGGGAATTTTTTTAGAAGTTGAAATGTTGGATTTGGATCGAATCATCCCGATAGTATAAGGTGCCTTGAGTGAAGAAGTGAAAGACAATTTATTAGACAAAGATAGTAGACCACTAGATTTAATGAAAGAGGTATTCTTCCAATTGAACCAATATTTTGACCTCTAAATCAATGTCATGGCTCTTTCTTTGATATCACTAGACTCTCAAATGTTCCATGGGCTGGGCTAAAGAGTATAATATTTCACTTCTTGATATTCGAGATCAAGAATATACATAGAATACCAGATTATCCCGAATAAATTTTAATCTCTCAAGTTGCAAACCTATTTTCCATCCACCTTCATTCATTCTTCTTTCCATCTCTTTCATTCTTTTCCATTACATGAAGTTGTGCAATCATGAGTTCATTTTCATCATGGAATTCACATTTACAATAGCATCAATGCAATCCACCTCCAATATGTTTTACAACTCCTTCAAATCAGCATTATGAGAAAATATTTCGTGATAAAAGAGATGGAAATGAACTCATTATTCACGTATAAAAATTTTCATTTTTCTCGTGTGTCCCTTATTTCTCATTTTCCTCATTATTTCGTGATAACAATAGGAGGATTATTCACGTATAATATTTTAATAGTTGAGATTAAAGAATAGGTGATACAAAATGAACTTACACAAGATCAAGCACAAGTTAATGACAACTAGTAGTCTACATATTTAGAATACAACATACATATTGGCACAATGCTTATGGGAAAGTCATTGGGCATGAGAGAAGACAATTCTTTGTAGAATCTAGTGAAATGGATGGGACCGTACAAATGTGCATAGATTACCGTGCCTTGAATAAGAAGACAATAAAAAACAAGTATCCAAAGTTACACGTATTGATGAGTTCATAGATGAGCTACCTGGGTGTAATCTATTTTTCTAAAATAGATTTGCGATATGGATATCACCAAATCAAGGTTAAAGAGTAGGATATACATAAGACAACTTTCGAGATGCCATTATGGTCACTTCGAGTTCCTAGTGATACCATTCGGATTTCTTTCATTGACTAAGTCGCTAAGGGAAGAAGCGGTGGAACACTGGAACATTTCCGCTTGTTCCACTACGAGGCAACAAAGCGGATCGATCAAATAATTTACCCATAAACATAAAGGTCAACATTTCGGGCGATGAGGAACAAAGGAATAAAAAAGGGTTCTTTGAGTTCCTTAAAAGGTAATAATTTTTACGTGCAAGAATGTGCAAAAACTTCTATGCCAACCTTTCTAAAATATGACTAATGTCTTCTTGCATTTTGGATTATCTTAGAATATGATCTTGTGAAATATAAACGTCAAGTATCGACTTAGAACATTCACAACTCGAAAGAGGAAGAAGGCTTGAAGAAGATAGTTGTCTCGATGTGGGTTAAACTTTCTAGCTAAATTCACAAATCTACATAAATTTACATTCCCAGGCTATATGTAACTTTCTAATCCCACGACCAGACCCTCCAAAGTCTTCTCCCACATTTGCTTTGCTCATGCAACCAGGAGAATTGTTTTAGTAAAAGCTTTTTTAGGCTTTATTCTCTCGCCTTATGCGGCTCGTATATTCTTGAAAATGCTATACAATATTCATCGTATATTATATATCCATAAAACATGGCAAATTTGTTTAATATGTGATTCTAAAATTCATTTAGACATAGTTCCTCTAATGTCCTATATCGATTCTTCGTGTTATGTTTATTTGCATAGTTATATATAGTCATGTTATAACTTGTTATGTCTCGTCATTTTTTCCCATGTCTCCACATAAATGCCTTATTAGCATCAAAATTGGGAAAACCTAAGCTATACAAAGTTAAAGTACATATCTAACATTCTATATCTTATGCTCCATCGTTATCAAATTTCATCATCTTTATCATCACCGCCATCGTCGATCATTGTCATTGTCATGATCATCACCACCATCATTGATCATTGTTTTCATCATCATCATCATCATCACCATCATCGTCGATCATTGTCATTGACATTATCAACACCACCATTGTCGATCATTGTCATCGTCTTTATCATCACCACCATCGTTGATCATCGTTGTCATCATTATCATCACCAACATCATTGATCATTTTCATCATCATTATCATCATCATTATTGTCTTCGTAATCATCAATCATTGTTATTTTCATCATCATCATCATTCTTATCATCATCTCCATAAAATACCTACATATGAAATTAAATGCCCAAGTAATAACAAATTCAAAAGGAACATAAAAATCATATTTGACCATCCTACAACGTGTTTTTCAAAAAGGATAATGGTGCCTTACTAAATAACGTTTTGTGAAACTAATTTTACAAATTTATATGGTAGCAATGTTGTTTGTAGGTGCACTTTGTATGAAAGGTCCGCACGATGCTATGACTAAGCACCCGAAGAGAGAAATTTTTTAGAATTTGAAATGTTGGATTTGGATCGAATCATCCCAATAGTATATGTGTGAACACTTCTTACATTGGTAGGAATTCTTCCAATGTTGCATGAGATATATTTCAAAGATAGTAGAAAACTAGTTTCAAGGTAAAAATATTCAAACCCTATTTGTCATCCACAAGCACCCTTTTATCTTCTTATGATTGATAATGAACTAAATGTGTAAGGGTAAGTAATGGCTAGGATCCTCTTCAGAATATATTGATAATTCAAATTTACATTTACAATTATAAAAATGGATTCCAAATTTCTATCTGCTTGAAACCCACTTAATTTAGCGAAGAAATACCCTAAACTAGTGCTAGCCCTCGACGTATCCAAGGGCCAAAGAGAGATAGAGCCGGCCATTGAAAATTCCAAACAAGTGGAAAGAACCATGTGTCAGCTCAATACAATTTCAAAAGTGAGAGCCCAAGGCAGAGACTCAATGAGCACAAGCAACCCAAAACATTGATCCTTAATTTTTAGGTTGCAATTGCTAGTTAGCTCACTAGGGAAATTGTAGAATAGGTGACACTACACGATTAACAATACACATATTTGACTACTCATTTTCTCTTCTCTTTTATAGGTTCATCCTTATGGGAAGGAGCAGTCACATTATCAAACAAATCAAGTACAAGTGACATCAAAATAGGTACAAAATGACACATCACATATGCTTCAACTGCTATGGTCACTTCATATTTCCTCTTGAATGTATAGTTCTAAATATATATCATTACTATGATTGTCCCAAGTCCTAATATAACAACATTGGATCACTCTCCTGTCACTAACATATCCATTTGGGTTGTATTAACACACTTCTTTCCACAGAAATCCATAGAAATATTGGGATTTTTAGTCAATTGACCAATAGATAGAAGATTTTATTCCATATACCACTATGATTGTCCTAAGTCAAACATCAATCAATATAACACATTTCTAATCAACAGTTCAGGTCATCATACTACAAAAGGAAAGGAAAGGAAATAAGAAGCTTGGTGAGTGTACCGTGGTTCACCCCATGTGGGCTACGTCCACCAAAGATATATATATATATAATAATACAAGAGTACAAATCAACTCTTTTGCATAAGAGTTATGTGGGTTACTTCGATTTGAATGAGTTGTAAAACATATTGGAGGTGGATTGCATTGATGCTATTGTAAATGTGAATTCCATGATGGAAATGAACTCATGATTGCACAACTTCATGTTATGGAAAAGAATGAAAGAGATGGAAAGAAGAATGAATGAAGGTGGATGGAAAACAGTGTCTACAACTTGAGAGATTAAAATTTATTCGGATAATCTGGTATTCTATGTATATTCTTGATCTCGAATATCAAGAAGTGAAATCTTATACTCTTTAGCCCAACCCATGGAACATTTGAGAGTCTAGTGATATCAAAGAAAGAGCCATGACATTGATTTAGAGGTCAAAATATTGGTTCAATTGGAAGAATACCTCTTTCATTAAATCTAGTGGTCTACTATCTTTGTCTAATAAATTGTCTTTCACTTCTTCACTCAAGGCACCTTATACTATTGGGATGATTCGATCCAAATCCAACATTTCAACTTCTAAAAATTTCCCTCTTCAGTGCTTAGTCATAGCATCATGCGGACCTTTCATACAAAGTGCACTGCAAACAACATTGCTACCATATAAATTTGTAAAATTAGTTTCTGTCAAAACGTTATTTAGTAAGGCACCATTATCCTTTTTGAAAATTAGTGTGTTGAATGTTGAAGTTATTGAAATGAGACTCTCTTAAATATATAATTTTATTAAAAAGTTGTATTGTTGTTTTCCTTTTGCATTATTGGTTAACTTGATTTAAAAAGAGAAGGAAGATTTCTTATTGTTGGATTTTCATTTTTGCTCTTCCTTGTAAAAGTTTCCAATTACATTATGGGTTAAGAAGCTTCAACCAGACAAAGAATTGTCTTCTCTCATGCCCAATGACTTTCCCATCATTGAAAATGTTCTTACCAAAATCAAGTCCATATGATCAATGATAATTGAATTCTTGGATTGTTATGAGAATAAGGAGCTTGATAATCATAATCATAGTGTTATGTGCATGCTAGAGCTTAGAACCTTCATTTATTATGACTAACCCCATTTACATGATTTCCTTTGAACAACCAAGTACTTCTAGCACTAGATGGTTGAGTTTATTTTGACAATCATGGAGGGAACTCAAATGATATATTGGGGATAGATCATATGTGGCAATCTCCACTACTAATTTATGAAACTATTCACCATGAAGAGATTCATAGTGAAATCTGTTAGGTTTATGCCCTTACTTACACTAGACCATACCGAGGATCATCCATTACCCAAAATGTTCCTTAGAGATCCCCGCCTTTGATAAGTACAAATAGATTACCTTCAAGGAAAGTGATGTTCATTTCACATGGGTGAGTGATTCTTTTATCATGTTCATCATCTAGATCCTCAAAGGAAATCATGAAATAATAATATTTCCTTAGGCAGTGGAGTTGATTGATAAGTATGGGTATCATTTCATAAAGTTTCATACCTTCACTTACATAAGAGTATGAAGAGAACAGATAGACTATGAAGCAACTAGAAGAGCATGTGATAACACTCACTACCTTTGTACAATAATTTTTAGAACCCAATTTGATACCATTTCCTCTCGTAGAGGACACCTCTCCCATCAATATTTTTGACATCGGAGAATTAGTGTGTTGAATGTTGAAGTTATTGAAATGAGACTCTCTTAAATCTATAATTTTATTAAAAAGTTGTATTGTTGTTTTCCTTTTGCATTATTGGTTAACTTGATTTAAAAAGAGAAGGAAGATTGCTTATTGTTGGATTTTCATTTTTGCTCTTCCTTGTATGAGTTTCCAATTACATTATGGGTTAAGAAGCTACAACTGCACAAAGAATTGTCTTCTCTCATGCCCAATGACTTTCCCATCATTGAAAATGTTCTTACCAAAATCAAGTCCATATGATCAATGATAATTGAATTCTTGGATTGTTATGAGAATAAGGAGCTTGATAATCATAATCATAGTGTTATGTGCATGCTAGAGCTTAGAACCTTCATTTATTGTGACTAACCCCATTTACATGATTTCCTTTGAACAACCAAGTACTTCTAGCACTAGATGGTTGAGTTTATTTTGACAATCATGGAGGGAAATCAAATGATATATTGGGGATAGATCATATGTGGCAATCTCCACTACTAATTTATGAAACTATTCACCATGAAGAGATTCATAGTGAAATCTGTTAGGTTTATGCCCTTACTTACACTAGACCATACCGAGGATCATCCATTACCCAAAATGTTCCTTAGAGATCCCCTGCCTTCGATAAGTACAAATAGATTACCTTCAAGGAAAGTGATGTTCATTTCACATGGGTGAATGATTCTTTTATCGTGTTCATCATCTAGATCCTCAAAGGAAATCATGAAATAATAATATTTCCTTAGGCGATTAGAGTTGATTGATAAGTACGGGTATCATTTCATAAAGTTTCATACCTTCACCTACATAATAGTATGAAGAGAAAAAATAAACTATGAAGCAACTAGAAGAGCATGTGATAGCACTCACTACCTTTATACAATAATTTTTAGAACCCAATTTGATACCATTTCCTCGGTAGAGGACACCTCTCCCATCAATATTTTTGATGGGAGAGGTGTCCTCTACCGAGGAAATGGTATCAAATTGGGTTCTAGCCCTCGACATGTCCAAGGGCCAAAGAGAGATAGAGTCGGCCGTTGAAAATTCCAAACAAGTGGAAAGAACCATGTGTCACTCATCACAATTTTAAAAGTGAGAGCCCAAGGCGAGAGACTCAAATGAGCTCAAGCAACCCAAAACATTGATCCTTAATTTCTAGGTTGCAATTGCTAGTTAGCTCACTAGGGAAATTGTAGAATAGGTGACACTACACGATTAACAATACACATATTTGACTACTCATTTTCTCTTCTCTTTTACGGTTCATCCTAATGGGAAGAAGCAGATCACATTATCAAACAAATCAAGTACAAGTGACATCAAAATAGGTACAAAATGACACATCACATATGCTTCACCGCTATGGTCACTTCATATTTCCTCTTGAATAGATAATTCTAAATATATATCATTACTATGACTGTCCCAAGTCCTAATATAACAACATTGGATCACTCTCCTGTCACTAACATATCCATTTGGGTTGTATTAACACACTTCTTTCCAGAAATCCACAAAAATATTGGGATTTTTAGTCAATTGACCAATAGATAGAGATTCTATTCCATATACCACTATGATTGTCCTAGGTCAATCATCAATCAATATAACACATTTCTAATCAACGGGTCAGTCATCATACTACTAAAAGGAAAGGAAAGGAAACAAGAAGCTTGGTAAATTAAGTGGGTTTCAAGCAGATAGAAATTTGGAATCCATTTTTTATAATTGTAAATGTAAATTTGAATTATCAATATATTCTGAAGAGGATCCTAGCCATTACTTACCCTTACACATTCAATTCATTATCAATCATAAGAAGATAAAAGGGGTGCTTGTGGATGACAAATAGGGTTTGAATATTTTTACCTTGAAACTAGTTTTCTACTATCTTTGAAATATATCTCATGCAACATTAGAAGAATGCCTACCAATGTAAGAAGTGTTCACACATATACTATCGGGATGATTCGATCCAAATCCAACATTTCAACTTCTAAAAATTTCCCTCTTCGGGCGCTTAGTCATAGCATCGTGCGGACCTTTCATACAAAGTGCACTTTCAACATTGCTACCATATAAATTTGTAAAATTAATTTCACAAAACGTTATTTAGTAATTTTACAAATTTACTTTGTATGAAGCTTGGTAAATTAAGTGGGTTTCAAGAGATAGAAATTTGGAATCCATTTTTATAATTGTAAATGTAAATTTGAATTATCAATATATTCTGAAGAGGATCCTAGCCATTACTTACCCTTACACATTCAGTTCATTATCAATCATAAGAAGATAAAAGGGGTGTTTGTGGATGACAAATAGGGTTTGAATATTTTTACCTTGAAACTATTTTTCTACTATCTTTGAAATATATCTCATGCAACATTGGAAGAATGCCTACCAATGTAAGAAGTGTTCACGCATATACTATCGGATGATTCGATCCAAATCCAACATTTCAACTTCTAAAAAATTCCTCTTTGGGCACTTAGTCATAGCATCGTGCGGACCTTTCATACAAAGTGCATCTGCAAACAACATTGCTACCATATAAATTTGTAGAATTAGTTTATGTCAAAACGTTATTTAGTTTAACATAAACCATTGGTGATGATAAAGAAGATGAAATTTGATAACGAAACAAGAAGCTTGGTAAATTAAGTAGGTTTCAAGCAGATAGAAATTTGGAATCCATTTTTTATAATTGTAAATGTAAATTTGAATTATCAATATATTCCTGAAGAGGATCCTAGCCATTACTTACCCTTACACATTCAGTTCATTATCAATCATAAGAAGATAAAAGGGGTGCTTGTGGATGACAAATAGGGTTTGAATATTTTAACCTTGAAACTAGTTTTCTACTATCTTTGAAATACATCTCATGCAACATTGCAAGAATGCCTACCAATGTAAGAAGTGTTCACGCATATACTATCGGGATGATTCGATCCAAATCCAACATTTCAACTTCTAAAAATTTCCCTCTTTGGGCGCTTAGTCATAGCATTGTGCGGACCTTTCATACAAAGTGCACTGCGCAAACAACATTGCTACCATATAAATTTGTAAAATTAGTTTCACAAAACATTGCTACCATATAAATTTGTAAAATTAGTTTATGTCAAAACGTTATTTAGTTTCATCGATAAACCACTTGGTGATGATAAATATGATGAAATTTGATAACGATGGAGCATAAGATATAGAATGTTAGATATGTACTTTAACTTTGTATAGCTTAAGTTTTCCCAATATTATATTTGCCAATGAAGGTTGTTACTTCGATTTTCCCCTAGTCCACCATTTGGTCTTCTTCCATAACCACCATAGTGAACTGAGCTATATAATCTTGGAAGTCGTTTATTGTTTCTTCTCCCATCACTTTGTGAAACATATTGGAGGTGGATTGCATTGATCTTTCATTTGTAAATGTGAATTCCTCTACGGTAGAATGTTAGATATGTACTTTAAATTTGTATAGCTTAGGTTTTCGCAATATTATATTTGCCAATGAAGGTTGTTACTTATGATTTTCCCCTAGTCCACCATTTGGTCTCCTTCCATAACCACCAGAATGAACTGAGCCATCTAATCTTGGAAGTCCTTTATTGTTTCTTCTCCCATCACTTTGTTCAATAGGATAATAACATCATATTATGCTTCGTGAAACTCACTCTGAGACAAATACATAGGGATCTGAGAGGGCTTCCTATGTTTAAACCATAAACCAATTGTCGGGCCATGCAAGTATGATTTTTTTCTCACCCATTCTTATGAAGCAAAATCCCTAGTGATGATAACCATGTTATTATTGGTGGGAATTTGCGGGAATTGATAAATTTCTTTATGTGTGAGGATTGCGAGGATTGAGTTATCATCTTCCCAAATTGTTCTAGAATCATAATCATAGTGTTATGCGCATGCTAGAGCTTAGAACTAGAAATGCAATCAAACAATGTGTGACAAGAAAATGTGTCCACAATCCAAGTGTGTCAATCAATGTTTTCAATAGATAGAGTGTATCAAAGCAATGTACGCCATAAGCCAAGGTTTTATGGCATCAAAAACCCAAACAAGTAAGCAATATATTATATGATGTTTGATCCTATCAATGATATAACAAGTAATGTGTCATAGGATATTTGTTCTATTCTAAGCATATAACAAGTGACATATAGTAGGAAGCGGGAGGGGTAGTATGCCCCAACGTGAATTAGCATATAACGACAAATAATGGAAATCACATATAAACATCTATAGTAAATGAGAAAATAAAGCATATAACATACCAAAGTATAAAACAATCACATCACAAATAATGTAGTTAAACTATAGGGCTTAGAACCAAAAATGCAATCAAACAATGTGTGACAAGCAAATGTGTCCACAATCCAAGTGTGTCAATCAATGTTTTCAAACCGAACCAAATTGAACTTTTGCAAAATCCCGAACTTCCAATTTTTTTGCCTATTCGAGCAACCCAAACTTTTCAAACATGGTAACTATGATCACAATCAAGATAGTGAGTTCTTTGCCAAGGGCTTAGTGAAGATGTGTGCTATTGGCATAGAAGTAGGCACAAACTCCAACATGAGAACTCCATCTTGGATGAGCTTTTGAATGAAGTACATGTGGATCTCAATGTGCTTCGTTTCATCGATACTCAATTGGGTTACGAGAGATATGAATCTCACTTTGGTCATCACACCAAAGAATAGTGGGTTGATGTTGTGGAAATCCAAACTCATATGTTGCATATTTGGTCTTATAGACCCATTTATAACACACAAGTTTTCATCCTTAAAGAAGAGGTACTAGATCCCAAGTATGATTTCATCAATGAAGAATACTATTCTTCCATGATTTGCATCCCATTCCGATTTATCCGTTGCATCTAAAAGTTGAATCTTTTGAAATAACATGGCTCATGAAAGCAACTTTAGAAGTTTGAGAATGAGTAGGGTGAGAGTTAGATGGATCACTAGCTTAAGAGGCAATTGCCGATAGAGTAGTATGGGCCCGCTTGGGTAAAGACTAAGGAGTAGTTAGTGGAGGTGGCGGGGTAGAAGCAACATCATCATCACCAAGAAGTAAAGAATCTTCACAATCAGATGGAGGAGTGAGCAACGAGCATTTGTAGATGTCGGCTCTAGTGGAATGAAGTTCTCATCAACCTTAACATCCCGCCTAAAAAGATCATCGGTGTGGGGTCAAATAGGAAATAAACTTTTACATCCTCACAATGGCCGATGGAAATGAGTGATTGGCTCTTCTTCCATGGATTGGCACTTGTCATATGGAATAGGTGCCCAAGTCTTACTGCGTAACACTCAGAATCCGATACATCGGGCTTGATACACGATCAAAGCCTCTTCATGTGTCTTATTCTACATTGCCTTGTGGTGAATGCGGCTTTGGATGTAATTTGCACAACTGATTGTATCAGCCCAAAATTTAGGTGCCATATCCTTGGATTGAATCATGCAATTCACCATCTCTTTCAATGTCATGTTCTTGCTCTCAGCGAGGCCATTCTGTTGAGGAGTATAACCTACTGTGAGTTGATGTTGTATGCCATGTTTACTACAAAAGTACCGGAATGCATTATTCACATAGTCCCCCTTTGTCCATGCATATCTTCTTGAGTGGAAGAGATAACTGCTTCTCAAAAAATACTTTGATTTCCTTAAAGTGCTCAAAGAATTCACTCTTGTACTTTAGAAAGTACACCCATGTCTGACGTGAGAAATCATCAATA
Source organism: Taxus wallichiana var. yunnanensis (assembly GCA_018340775.1). Taxonomy (NCBI): domain Eukaryota; kingdom Viridiplantae; phylum Streptophyta; class Pinopsida; order Cupressales; family Taxaceae; genus Taxus; species Taxus wallichiana. The sequence continues at coordinate 957,706,585 of CM031239.1, read as the reverse complement.
CGTGCAAGTACATATTTTTCGTTGGAAAATGATTGAGTGGGAAATGTCATGAAATTATTGTGCTCCAACGCGAGAGGATATTTTGTTCATGAAGCTTTTCCTTTGGGAAAAAGGACTTGGTGTTTGCCAAGCATACAACATTGATAAACAGCATCAATACAAGATACCTTGTGAAGGCCAATCACCAAGTTCTATACTCATTCTCATTGCTAAAGATATCCGTGGTTCAAATGACCAAGTGTTCATGCCACATCTTGCTCACAAAATTAGCATTAACGAGGGAAGAACCGGACATGGGCTCAAATCTTTCAAAGATGTATAGACTAGAATGATGATCAACCAAACTGTAAACAACCACATCCTCTGGATGCTGCAATTCCCTAATAACAACAGTATGGGGTGTGAACTCCACAATCTTCCCATTTCTAGAATGACACATCTAACATATAAAAAACAAATTTGTACAAATCTTGGGGACATGGTGTACACCATTGATGCATCCATCTTGTCACTAAACTGTACATGTATCCAAAACATCAACTTGAGAAGAGTTTCCAACCACAATCCAAGAAGTGCTACAATTAGAGAGAGATGTGAGAAGCTCATGAGAATGTGTGAGATGGTGAGGAGCACCACAATCCAAGATCCAACTACATTGAGATGCAGTCAACGTTCAAGTTGATAATGCTTTCCCTTTGCACGAGGGAGAAGGAGAAAAATGAAGAGAGACAAAAAGCTTATGTTGCTTCACCTTTGCTGATTCCAAGATTTCCATTTTCATCCAACAATTTTATTTAGGGTGATTTTTCCTATCGCAAAAGCCACAAGGCTCAAATATATTCTTAGGCAGATGAATTAATTGGCTTAGTGAATTTGAGAGACTTAGAGGTGGATTCTATTGGTTAATTAAAGCGCGTAGTCTTTGGCTTGGGTTTAGTTTTTCTCTTAGAAGAGCTAGCAACTAATGCACGACTTGAACTTCAAGAGCATCAAGAGTAATCAACTTAGTTTGCTAACTAGCGATTCATTTGCAAAAGAGCTCAAATGTGGGCATTTTAAATTGATCACCTAAGACATCCAGAGTAGAATAAAAGGTGGACACAAAGACATGGAAACAACCCTTCAATTTCTACAAAATCAATAAATAACCTCTTTATCATTCTTATGTTTTCCGAAGCTTTCAATTGTGATCATATGGACTTGATTTTGGTAAGAACATTTTCAATGATGGGAAAGTCATTGGGCATGAGAGAAGACAATTCTTTGTCCTGGTTGTAGCTTCTTAACCCATAATGTAATTGGAAACTTTTACAAGGAAGAGCAAAAATGAAAATCATCATTCATTAAAGTAAATATTGGGAAAACCTAAGCTATACAAAGTTAAAGTACATATCTAACATTCTATATCTTATGCTCCATCGTTATCAAATTTCATCATCTTTATCATCACCGCCATCGTCGATCATTGCCATTCTCATGATCATCACCACCATCATTGATCATTGTTTTCATCATCATCATCATCATCACCATCGTCGATCATTGTCATTGCCATTATCAACACCACCATCGTCGATCACTATCATTGTCTTTATCATCACCACCATCGTTGATCATCGTTGTCATCATTATCATCACCAACATCATTGATCATTTTCATTATCATTATCATCATCATTATTGTCTTCATAATCATCAATCATTGTTATTTTCATCATCATCATCATTCTTATCATCATCTCCATAAAATACCCACATATGAAATTAAATGCCCAAGTAATAACAAATTAAAAGGAACATACAAATCATATTTGACCATCCTACAACGTGTTTTTCAAAAAGGATAATGGTGCCTTACTAAATAACGTTTTGACATGAAACTAATTTTACAAATTTATATGGTAGCAATGTTGTTTTGCGGCAGTGCACTTTGTATGAAAGGTCCGCATTCGATGCTATGACTAAGCGCTTAGAAGAGGGAAATTTTTAGAAGTTGAAATGTTGGATTTGGATCGAATCATCCCGAAAATGATAGTATAAGGTGCCTTGAGTGAAGAAGTGAAAGACAATTTATTAGACAAAGATAGTAGACCACTAGATTTAATGAAAGAGGTATTCTTCCAATTGAACCAATATTTTGACCTCTAAATCAATGTCATGGCTCTTTCTTTGATATCACTAGACTCTCAAATGTTCCATGGGCTGGGCTAAAGAGTATAAGATTTCACTTCTTGACATTCAAGATCAAGAATATACATAGAATACTAGATTATCCTGAATAAATTTTAATCTCTGAAGTTGCGGACTGTTTTCCATCCACCTTCATTCATTCTTCTTTCCATCTCTTACATTCTTTTCCATTACATGAAGTTGTGCAATCATGAGTTCATTTCCATCATGGAATTCACATTTACAACAGCATCAATGCAATCCACCTCCAATATGTTTTGAACTCCTTCAAATCGAAGTAACACACATAACTCTTGTGCGAAGAATTGATTTGTACTCTTGTATTATATATATATATATATATATATATATATATATATATATATATATATATATATATATATATATATATATATATATATATATATATATATATATCTTTGGTGGGCGTAGCCCACATGGGGTGAACCACGGTACATGTTGTGTTATGTGTGTGTACTACTCTACCACAATCCAAGAATTCAATTATCATTGATCATATGGACTTGATTTTGGTAAGAAAATTTTCAATGATGGGAAAGTCATTGGGCATGAGAGAAGACAAATCTTTGTCTCTGTTGTAGCTTCTTAACCCATAATGTAATTGGAAACTTTTACAAGGAAGAGTAAAAATGAAAATCCAACAATAAGCAATCTTCCTTCTCTTTTCAAATCAAGTTTACCAATAATGCAAAAAGGAAACAACAATACAACTTTTTAATACAAGTATAGATTTAAGAGAGTTTCATTTCAATAACTTCAACATTCAACACACTAATTCTTACAATAAAAATAAGAAAGTGACTCTTTGCTTTCCTTCCAATAACACCATTCTTTTCAACAATACATATTTCAACTTTGAATAGTATCCAAAATTTTGTGAGTATTATTTCTAACAAATTTATAATACTTAAGCTTCCTCCTTTCCACTACAACATTACCAACTTGATAAATCAATTTTACAATAACATTCTTTAAAATACAATAATTACAACCTTCCACTCTAAGTGGGAACAATTGGGTCAAATTTACAACATAGAGATTCTTCCAAAGGTTCAAATAGACAAGTCTTCGTTTTAAACATCTCCCAACTTCAAAGCTTCAAATTTTCACTCCTTCACATCTTCAAATTTTAATTCATAATATAAATAAAGGGAAATATGCATCACTCTCCACCCAACCTCTAATCCAATAAGAGGAGAAGACATCCTCCTTCTTAACCTTCAAACCCCAACCAAAGAACAATGGGGAGTGTTATGCAACTTTATCAACTTTTTTAAGAACGGATTCCACAAAATATATAGTATGTAAAATTTTGAGAAAACAAAAAATTTTGTCTTTACTTAAGTATGGTGAATATTTTTAAGAACCTAGACATAAACCTTTTAAAAGCAAATAGGATCAATCATTTTTATTCAAACTAAATTTTCAATGAATAGAAATATTGGAAAATGGTCAAAAGCTTATTTTTGTCCATAAAAATAAAACTTGCCATAACATCAAAATTTGTAAACATCATTTACAAACCTAAATAAGTGATTGATGTACACATGTTATTAACCTACATATTTTCGAGAGACGTGCGTCTGGAGCACACTTTTTTTTATTCTTATATATCCATGTGTGTTGGTTTTCATAACGATATTACTTGAACTATATGTTTGATTCGATTTCATTGCATGTATGATAGTCTAAAATTATATTACTTATTGAGGACAATAAGTAATCGATAATGGAGGTGAGTATGTAAGCAAGAATTTTGATGAGTTTTTTTGTATCATGTGGAATTCAAAGAGAGTTGACTACTCCCTATTCCCCTCCGTAAAATGGCATTGTTGAAGAAAGAATAATATTGTCTTAGAAATGGCTAGGACTATGATTCATGCATCAATATAGGACATAGAAAACTTATTGACAATCATTTGCACAATCTAAGTATATTATTGTCTCCAAGCATTGAACATTATTATATATTCCTTTAGTCCAAGAGTGAATAAGATCCGAGTCTTAAAAGGATTTTTTATCTGTGGCTTTCTAATATGTTTGCAATGGTCATTAACCTTAGACATTATAAAATTTAAGAAATACATGTACATAATAGGCATTACAATGGCATCTAGGTCAACATCAGGTTTGACTTTAGGCCCATAATCACTAGTAGGAACCATTCCTGCTAATGCCCATCTTGTTGCTTGGAAGTATGTTGTACGTGGAGCAATTCAAGGGACTATAGTTTGCACTATTTTCAAGAATTTAAAGGCTTAGTTGAAAATGCTTTTAATATAAAATAAAAAGGATTAGAACTGATAATGGAGGTGAGTATGTTGGCAAAATTTTTGATGAGTTTTGTGTGTCATGTGGGATTGAGAGAGAGTTGACTACTCCTTATTCTCCATAGCAAAATGACATTGCAGAAAGGAAAAATAAGACTATTTTAGAAATGGCTAGAACTATGATTCATGTTTCTAATGTGCCTAAGTTTATATGGCTGAAGCTATGAATATTATTGTCTATATTCTCAATAGAGTGCTTACTAAATGTCTTCGTCAAGTTACTCCTCATGAAGTATGGACAAAGAAAAAACCATATATCTCTCACTTAAAATATTTGGTAGTCCCGCTTCTATATTCAATCTCCATCATATAAAGATTACGATAATCATCCTCTAGAACTTCTATTTCCATATTGTTAGGAGAAGGATTATCAAGCTCTTTCTCAGGAGAAATAAAGGAGGGTTCATAAGAAGCATCACTTAATGTTTTCTCTAAGACACAAAAATTCTTTTATTTCTACACCCATAGCCAACAAAAATACACGAATAAGAGGTTGGATCAAGTTTCTTTCTTTTATCTTTTGGAATGAAGATAGAAGTAGGACTACCAAATATTTTTAAGTGAGAGATATATGGTTTTTTCTTTGTCCATACTTCATGAGGAGTAACTTAATGAAGATATTTAGTAAGCACTCTATTGAGAATATAGACAATAATATTCATAGCTTCAGCCCATATAAACTTAGGCACATTAGAAACATGAATCATAGTTCTAGCCATTTCTAAAATAGTCTCATTTTTCCTTTCTACAATGTCATTTTACTATGGAGAATAGGGAGTAGTCAACTCTCTTTGAATCCCACATGACACACAAAACTCATCAAAAATTTTGCTAACATACTCACCTCCATTATCATTTCTAATCCTTTTTATTTTTATATTAAAAGCATTTTCAACTAAGCCTTTAAATTCTTGAAATTTAGAAAAGGCATCAGACTTTTTCTTAATGAAATAAGACTAGTCCATCCTAGAGAAATCATCAATGAAGCAAACAACATACAAAGTACCACTAAGAGAAGGAACTTCAAGAGGGCCTCTCACATCACTATGAATCAACTCTAATAAATGAGAGTAATTTGGATCATGATGTTTGTGAAATGGTTCAACATGTTGCTTACCACGCAAGAAACTTTCACATGTTTCATGATCTGATTTCATCTTTGGAAGACCAACTACAAGATTTAGTCTAGACATTTCATACAAACTTCTAAAATTCACATGACTTAATCTTTCATGTCAAATCTGAATATCATTCCTAGAAGAGGAAGAAAAGAAAGATTTAGACACAAATCCATCAAAAATATATAAGCTATTTTTCTGAATACCAGAAGTAATAATATTATTGAATTCATCTTTTACATACCATTTATCTTAATAAAACAACTTTAAATTTTTCTTTAGTTAACTGAGAGAAAGATAAAAGATTCTTTTTCAACTGAGGAACATATAAGACATTCCTAATTATTCCATTTTTCAGTTTAACATTTACACAACTTAGATCTAATGATGGAATTATCTCTTAGATATATGTTTTCCTCACATTTAACAACATCTGAGAGGATACCAAAAATACAAGTCATGTGCCTAGAGGAACCACTATCTAGGATCCATTCATTTTCATTTGAAGTTGAGAGAGCAATATACAAGGCAATATATTGCTCAACATTATTTGCATGATTTTTCTTCTAATTTTTCTTTTGACTATTAGGCTTACTATTTATAGTATTCTTAACATATTTGTTAGTTTTCACATGAAAATCAAACTCTTTATGACCAAATTTTCCACACTTGTTACATGTGCCATTATTTGACTTTAAATTTTTGACTGTTTTTAATAGAATTAGACTTAGGATTGGATTTAAATCTTGATATGATATTAGACTTCTGATTATGATTACTATTATTCCTATTTTGAGAAGAATTATGATTCTGAGAGAACAATGTCTTAGATGCACTCTCTTTTGAATCAAAATTCTCCATTACATGTTCTTCTTGAATTAATAGAGAAGACAAAGTATCCAAATCAGAAAATCATTCTCATTTTGATATTTAGAGTTAAGAATGGAGATATAGTTTCTAAAATTTTCATGAATATTTATCTGAATAATGAAATACAAAATCTTATCTTGAAATAGTTCACAATTACAACCATCTAATTGAGCTTTAATATTCTTAATTTTAGCTAGATAATTAATTATTTTCTCACCCCCTTTCATAGGAGTTGTAAACAATTCCATAATTAGCTTAATTATTTTTGGCAGGTGACTACCTTCATGCATGGTTTCTAATTGTTTCTAGGCATCAACAAGAGAATCCATATGACTTATATGCATTAAAAATTCATCTCTTATGCTTTGTAATATGATGGATAAAGCTTCTTGTGATCTTTGAGAGAAAGAGCTAAGGTTTTTAGAGGTTGCATGTCTTCCGGTGGGTCATTTTTCCACACCAATTACAAGATCCCATAACTTCCTAGCCATAAAATTCTATTTTAACCTTACTCTCCAAATACTATAATTATTTCCATTTAATAAATGAAATTTATCGATAAAAAACTAACAAAACTAGCCATTTTAAATGCTCAGATAGTAATGAAAACAAATATAGCTATAAATGAACTAGGAGAACCAAACAAAGACAAAAAAAAAAGCTACATAATTTCTTTAACAATATACAAATGCAAACAACTTGAGATGAATTAACAATAAATTACTTTGATTGGGCTAAGCGAGCTTGGACCGATTCGAGCTACAATCCTTCTTATAAAAAAATTAATTAAAACAAATTAATTAACTAAAACAAGTAAAGAAATAAGCATTAGCCACTTGACATGAATCCAACATCTAAGAGAGACACGTGTCACAATTCGCATTCTCCCAACTTGATTTCCCTGACGGACTTGAAACACCCGGATAAACTATAGTTAATAAACTTTCGATCCGAAGCGGGGATCAAAAAAAAGAAAGAAGGAAAAATTAGTTCGACGAGTTATTTTGCAACACGATGTACAACTCATAAGGGCGAGCTCACAAATGAGATAACTTCAAGTTGCTTAACAATAGTCAAAAAATAAAAACAAGCTTAGGGATGCGTGGCATAAACAGGAGCGACACATGTTGAAAATAAACACACTCTATAGGGAACACATGTTGACATTCCGACACTTACCAAGACATATTAGTCCGACGGATGCAACGTCACCAAAATTTAATAAAAAAAAACTATCGAGACCGCAAGTGGTTGAACAAAGTCAAAAAATACGTGGCGACCAAACAAAGGACAACGCGGCAAAATATCAATGGCGAGTGAGGACACGAGGCAAAATTTTGGCATCTTTAAAGAAAAAGCACTATGTGGAACTCAAACCTATGGAATAAGCCGGAAAATAATGAAATTTGATATCCACTCGGAACAAAAAATGAAAAAGACAAAATAGGCCACAAAATAAAAGAAATTATTTAAATAATTCACACAACTATAACAACTATAAAGAGCGTGAAATAATTAAAAAAAAACTACGAGATGACGGATTTAAAATGTGAAAGACTAAAACATGTTGCAAAAACACAAATCTATGTATGCAAATGCACAAACAAGATCTAAACATCCATTTAACCAATATTTCAAAAATATTTTGGCGAGAATTGGAAATATTTCATCCGATTGGCTTGAAATCAACATTAGAACAATTAGGGTTCCTCAAAGCCGAAAATAAACTTCAAGCTTCTTCACTTCTTCAAATCAAAAGCATCCAGATTGATCCTGCACATGCATAATCACCACTACGATACCATGCTTTAGGGAAATTACGGGAATGTATAATCAACAAATTATAAATCCACAAAGTAATTGCCAAGATTATAGATCGCGATGTGCAATTAAATAAAACATAGATCAAGATGTTTATATTGTGCATTACAAACATGAATTGAAAGTAAATAAATGAGACAAAGAACACTAAATTTATAGTGGGGAAACCCAAAGGAAAAAACCCCACTGAAATAAAGCACTATATGTATTAAGAATTTATCAAGAACTTTAACCTAGCACTTCCACTTCTCTCCTCGGTCTCACAGAAATAATTGCATAACAGTTTCTCACTATTTTACAATATAATGATCACAATCATCATAATGCTATATTCATAACATCATACCTTCATACCAATCCCTTGAGGGATCACCCTTATATATATATATAGGATGGGTGAACCGGTTGCACACGCTTCACTCTCAACTATGGAAAAGCGACATAATCTTGTTTAATAAACAAACTATAAAATAACATAGGGCGTGAAGTGGTGGTCCACCAAAAGGCATCCCCACTTGACATTATCACCCCAACGCATGGAACCATTGCCTTATATATACAATTGTAATTTAAAAAACAAGAAATATAGCTCATCTTCTTTGATATAAGTAAGAAAGACCACATACTTGGATGAGGAGCATATTCAACTTATAAACAAAAATAAATATGATACATGATTGGGATTGGGATTGGGTTTTATTGTTTCTCATCTATATACACAAAACTCTCATTTTTACTTTATCACTGTTTAAACTTTGCAAATCGTTTGTCATTTAGACTATGGAAATTATTGATGCTTATTTATATGTTCTCTTATACTCGTTATGTAAATTAATAATATTGATTTTAGAAGAAACAAAGTGAGAAAGTTGGATGCATTGTAGTGTGTAGGCTTCAAAGGAGAGCGACAAAGAAAAGGGGAAGGATGTAGACGAACAAGTCCAATCGAAGGCTCCCAAAATTGAGGAAAAGGTGAGGTCCATTGTTGATTTATTCACAAGAAAAGGCAAAGAGAAAATGGAGTGGTCCGTGGAAGACAATAAAAATTTAACAACACTTTTAAATATGAAAATGAAAAGAGGTGATGAACCCAATTAGATATGCTAATTTCTATTCATTTTCTTTACCGTAAAGAGGTTGGAAGTAAATGCCTGCATGTCCCACACCTATTCCATGACTTAAATTGCTCATATTCAAATAATATCTCGCTATATGTGTTATACTTTATCATCTTTGCCTCGTTCACATTATTCACGCGAGTGTAATTTGTGCTTACGAGGGCCAAAACGAAAATTGGGGAAAATCCAATAGGTTATAGGTTCGAAACCCAACCTTAGTGCTTTCTTGTAGTGCTTTGAAGTCCACTTTTAGTTTCAAACTTGAGTAATTACATATAAATAAGCCAAAAAAAAGCAAAACCTTAAAATTGAACATACAGTAGGGATTTTTTTTTTAATAGAATAGAAAAAAAAAAGAAGAAAAATATAACAAATTTTTTGGAGGAAACATAAGAAAAAAATTTGAGAAGAAAAAACAACTTGAATAGAGTGAATCTACAGTTTCTCCTTCTCCATTGCTCCAACATAGGTTTCCTTTCCTCTCGATCACTTGGAGAACAACCTAAGGATCTCACATAAAATCATGTATCTTCTTTGAAAGACCATGAAAATGATGCAACAATTTGTCAACCTAAAAGTGAACAACAGAGAGGTCGAGAGACTTCCTGCTCCAAACCCACAACCCACGTTTTAAGGGCGAGCCTCAAGTCGTTGCCATGCTATCCACATTCTCCCTATTACGCACAATGAACCTCTATGTTCGAAACCATTTTGGCGAATCCTAAATCCATGAGACTTAATCTTCTCAAAATTATTATTCAATGCAATAGACCCAACTCAAACTCTCACCTCCACATGGACGACTCCAATATAATCAATTTATGTCTACCCCACAATTTCAACCATAAGATATGTTAGAATTGACAAACTTCCATGCAATAAAATGCACCTTTCTTAATGTAACTAATTACTCCTTACACTTTCAAATAACCCCTCTAATCAAGCCAACCAACAAACACCTACCATTCATAAAAACAAACATTCCTTACTACCTACAACTTAAAATCCAGCCTTCCTTACTACCTAAAAGTTAATGAGCGAGTGCCACCCTTTAAAAAAATAAAATAAAAATTAATTAAGGATACTTCACTTTCTTAACCAAATCTTCTTCACAACACGTACCAACCCTCCAACAAATATTTTGTCCACAAATTACGTTAAACTTAATGTACTTTAATTTCCCTCTATGAAAAAATAACAGCTATTTATATAGATATATACAAACAGATTATATAAATATTTACTGGAATTTACAGTTACCATATCTAAATCCTCAACTAATTTTTATTTGACAGGCACAGGTAATTTGAAATTCCAGGCCTCAGTAGGTAATAACAAAGATTCAACTTCAAATTATTACCTACTGACAGCCCTGGAATTTCTGGATATTCACATTTTTGACAGGTACACAGCCCGAGGGAAATGCCTGGATATCCATATTCTTGGGTAAGGGCAGCATTTTGTTTCTAAACTTATACACTATATTGCCCATCTTCACCGAATAATCAGCCATGCATTCATCTATAGATAGATCCAACGTTTATGCAGAATTTGTTGCCAAAAATTTATGAGATGCCCAGACTTTTAGAGCATAAAGGTTTGACGTTCAAGGTAGAAATTTTGTCCCGATCAAGTGAAAATGTGGCAGTTCTTGTTATTGGCTGCAATAGGTGCAGGAACTGGATATATTGCAGGATGTATGAAGCAGAAGAGCAGAGAGGAAAGCCAAGGTTTTCCCAGCAATGCTGAAGAAGAAGCCCAGCCTTGTCTTTCAAACACACCTTTAAATGCAGATGTGAAGGAGGCTGCAAATGTTGTTCAAAAGTGTCAGCAATGCCAAGGTAATGCGTGCTGTATCTGTTTTTTTATTTTCTTTTGAAATCTTTTTCATGCTTCCCGTGATCTGCCAAAAATGCTTTACAATCACCTGAGGGCTGTGGTTCAAGGGTTGTTGAGCCACAGTGTATGGTATCCCAAGCCCATGCAGCAACATGCCCAGGGATTAGGACCCTTGTTTTGTCCAATACGGATCATAGCTCCAATCCTTAAAAACCGTTTACCAATGTAAAAACCACGCTTCGCAATCAAGATCCTGTTAGTCCGTTGTTATTTTTGCTTCTGGGTACAAGCACCATTAGCCTAGACACTGTTTGATCTATAAACTTGGCTGTCAGATTGTAAATATTTGATCACTGATGTGGTATTGTGGGTAGGGTTTTAGATGAATCGTGAGGGATTTCAAGTTCTGTCATAGACACACGCAATGGGCTCCTGCCAAATGGTTCTTCACGGAAGAGACCCATTGTGCAGGGCGCCCTGTATTCACGTTCAAATGACATTGATAATGATGAAGCCCAGGTGCAAGTTGTAGGTGAATTTTATGGGGGCAATTACTCCTTGGTATTTTGGTGCTTCCTACTCATTAACAAAAGTGGTGCAGGAGCATGTTTAAATCACTCTACTTAGGAATCGTTGGAAGTATACTCAAAATATACAGTTAAAAAATATAGTATTTGTTATGACATTCATGGAAAGTACTGCTGTTAGGGAAGGCGAGTCCAGTCATTATGTGCACATATTACTACTATTAAGGACTTGTTAAGACTGTAATAAATAGGTATTATTTAGTACAAGGGATAGCGGTGTAATGGTAATGGGAGCACTGCACTAGTGTTAAGTTCCTCTCTGCATATTAAGGCAATTCACAACTCTACTTGTCCAAGCATTCGAGTGCGACCAAGCTTAACCTAGATTTACCTAAACTCAACATACAATATGTATCTTCTTAAAGGGAGGTATATAAACTTTACAGCTACTAGAGCAGGGGCTAAAGGAGCATGCATGACTGTTATTAAAGATAAGAGTATTCATGGGGAGAGAGAGAGTTCCGTTTAGTGGTTGTTGATGGTTGAGTGATGTGTTTTAATTTGCTGTATGTGTGTACTTTATCATGTGATTTTATTAGTTATGCCATAATGTACATTGGCTTGTGGCGTTGTGAAGATGCTGCTTTCCCATCCTAAAGATCCATTGTGCAGAGAGCCCTGCATTGTTTGTCTAAATGGTATCGATAATGACGAAGTCCGGTTGAAGTCAAGAGTGTCTGATGGAATGATTATTCCTCTGTACTTTGGTATTTTGAACCCATTGACAAAGAGGGTGCAAGAGCATGTTAAAATCAGTCTGCTTGAAGTTGTTTCCTTAATGAGCTTTCTGCTGCAGTTATGAATAGTTAGAAATATGCCGCAGTTATGAATAGTTAGAAATATGCTTCAGTCATGCATAGTTAAAACGAAAGGGATAAGCAATCTAGATTCTTATGCGCTACGGACAGGTGCTTCCATGAATTTTTTGAATTGCAGAAATGGGAAAATTTAGAAGCTTAAGCTAAAAAGTTGGAGCCAATATTTTGAACGATAGATACATTAGGCTGCAGGCCTCTGGAGGGGTTGAAGTCCGAGGAGCACAGCTGAGAAAATTCAGATGAGAAATACCATGGATGCCAATTTTAGCTTTGTAGAAAACATGTCTGGACTGCCCCACTTCCTTGTTTTTCTGTCAAGGAGCCAACCAGAAGGCAGAGTCCACATGCCAGGGTGCCACGTGGGCAGAAAGAACTCTAAACAGTAGGGGGCACTTCCAGCCCCACCTCCTGAGCAATCTCTGAAAATCAGCAGGCAAAAATTTCAGGGCTCCTATTTTACAGGGGAAGATTCTTTTTTTTTTTGTTCTTGTAGGACGTTGGAAAAAAATTCACGGGACCTATCCCTTAGTCAGTGCTGTAAAAGAGGGCTAGAAGTTTGCTGTGGCTAAAATACTTAAGAATTTATTTTTCCAAATTAGAGCTTTCACCTGGGTGAATTTTTATGTTATTTATATCTCAAAACGTTAACTTCCAGTTTTACATGCAGGCCCCTAAATTTTTGCAGTGGAGTCGATATTTTAAAAGATTGTGATGCATTTTTATTGCTTATTGTTTTAATCTGATCAGCAGCACCTGGTGAGAAATTTCAGAATCCCCACCAGGGGACCATTGCTCAAGTCCCCTGCATACAGAGTACTATTCAGGACTACTGAAGACAATAATCAATGGGTGTTATGTATCTTCTAAAATAGAGGAAGGGGTATTCCAGTAGAGAAGGGGAGAAAGAAGCGTGTGTCTGTTATTGTATGTAGCCCAGTATTTACAAGGACGATAATTTTTGCTCTTGCTCATTGAATGGTTGGGTGTATGCTTATATTTGCTATATTTTTGTCCTGTGTTTCTAAAGCCCTGGATTAGAAAAGCACTGACTCAAAAGGAACCGTATAATTGTTCTGGATCACTATTTTGTAGACTAAATAACATATCACTTTTTGGGAGGTAGATTTTAATTTCATATTATTTTTATTTTTATGTTTGTACTGTTTTTATTGGCAGGGAGCTTATTGTTGAGTTATGGATTAGGGATTGGTGTTATGTTCATGATTTCTACTGGAAAACAGGAAATTAACAAGCTATCTTTATTAATAAGTCAGACAGCAGACTTGGTTCAGGAATTGAAAAGACAATTTGCAAAAAGGACTATTTGCAAAATGATGAAATGCAGAAGGGTAGTTGTCAGGCAGAAATTCTTGCGTTTCAAGAACAGAAGCCAAGGAAGGCTACAAATTGTTTCGGAAACAATGGATCTGGCTCTGTTGGAACTCCATCTGAAGAGAATATATCTAGTAGAAGTGTTATCACTGATGCATCTGTGCGCCAAATCAAAGGAATAGCTGAGCTTGAGGAAGCATTCCAAGCGGAGCTAGAGTCCATGCAAGTAAATTTTCTCAAATCAAACACTTCAAAGCATCAAGGAAACATTTCGGGTATTAGTGAGGTGAGTTGTTCGGGGTTTTTACTTTGTATTCTGTGTTTCCTTTTTTGGTTTATATTATTCGATAGGTAACTGATATTATAGGTGAATTGTTAATCTGTCATATCTTCTTGATTTTCAAACATTTGTTGAATTTTCATGCTTTGCTTCATTAGAGTGATAAACAGATAAAAGAATGCAGTTATTATGCTTATAGACAGGTCTATGCACTCTTGTAGAGATTTTATGATAGTAGACTAAATTGCAGGATATTTTCAACTTATCCTTCTCAAATGATCATAGTGGTCAAATCCTGCAATGTTCAGTTTTCCTCTATGTGGTAGCTCCAGAATGTTTAAATTTATGTCAGACCTTTTCTTGAAGATGATAGCTCATTAATGGCAGGCATGTTTTGTATATGAGAGGTCACCAACCTTTTCTAAAACCAATTTTCCTTTTTTATCTAGGACCTTTAACCTTAGGGGCCACAGCTTTAAAATTACATTTCATGTGTATTTAGATGTGCCCTAGGTATTTTCCTTTCTTGCACCTCTTTTGTTTACAGTTTCAAGAAGTAAATAGATTGCTCTGCATTTATCTTTCATACCATAGGTACTGGGAGATGTGGGATGCTTGTACAGGAACAGGAATGGAGATGTCATTTTGAAATACGGGACAAGAGTGTCTATATTACATTAAGTATAGTCACCAAGAGGTGTGGCTATGAGAACAGAGTCCCAGTCCTTAAAATTGAGTTTCCTGCCCAGTATGCTTTATATCCTCTTTTGGTAAGATATATTGAATGTAAGCTTAATTGACTGTAAGTACTCGAGTCCTAAATTATAAGATAAAGAATCAAAATTTAGGAATCCACATCGTGGTGGCCGAATAGGTTATTACCATGTTTTTTTTGGGTGACTGGCTGCTTAATTTTTAATTTCCCAACTATGTTCTGTGGGATCACATTAAGAAGCTAGAAGGGCAGGCAACTATTAATTGAGAGATAAATGTAAAACTCAGCAGTGAGTGTTGTTGAGCTTCTTAGAAGTGTATTTTGGTTGAATATTGGCATCATCTACTTGGTGTTTGTTTGCCGTATATTTTCAAATCTAATACAACCATATACCTGATATCTTTTTGTATTTATAAGGAAAAAAATTGTATAATTCCGTAGGCAAACCTCATATATTCTGGTTTATTGATGTCCTAATTTTCCTCTCCTGGTCTTATTATTTGCAGTCATCCTCGGTTGCTATGGTAGAGGGCGGGCTTTGTGCTAATGGTTTGCCAGGTCAGTGTAGTAGTTCTGGAAACAAATCTCCAATGGTGCAATTAAACATTTCTCATCTGGACAATGATGGTGTGTCACCATATGAGTTAGACAGACATCTACGCGATCTTTTGGAAAAACAGCAAGAAGAAAAAAATTTCAGAGCTTGAACTTGAGTTGAAATCAATGGAGGATAAACTGTGTGGAAAAGAAAGAGAGCTTCAACAGTGGAAGGATCGCCTTCGATGTCTTGCTGAACATTCATTTGGGGCCACTTCAGGCATTGGCTATGATGCTCATCTTGTTTTAGAAAAGTTTCATTGTTGCTTGGTTAGATAGTGTCATAAAAATTTACCGTCTAATTGTTGTTTGAAGTCATTTCTGCCATTGTTTTTGGTGCCGATGATCATCTATTTGTTGTTCTCCTGCAAGTTGTTTAGCCCTGATGCTCATCTATATGTTTTTCACTCTTGCAAGTCTAATCTTTCCTTACCATTGATGTCAGCTTCATTTTTTAGTACTTCCATTTAAACTTGTTCAGTGGCTTGCTTGAATCACTGAATGTTAAAACCTGAATATGATCTCAGGTGAAGACTCTTCAACTCTTGAAAGGACAAGCAATGCTGATGGCGAAAGACAATACTTAATGCAGGAATTTTCCAACCATTCTTCCAAGTCGATTGTCAGTTCAGCACAGCGGGGTATTCTCAATTGCCACAGTCGTCACCCAACCATTGCATAGAGGGTCCTTTGGAATCCACTGCAGACTCTCCAGGACAACTCGATTACAGAGAAAAGATGTCAAGCTAATGTCCAGGGCTGATCAACCTAGGTTATGGTGAAGGCATGGAGCCAACAAGATTGTTATCTGATTCTATAGACTGCATATTTTGTTTCAATGCCATTGCTGATGTTGGATCTAGTACATGTCAGTGTGGAAGGGATGGCAACTATAGAGAAACCACTGACCAGAGATTCCTTGAAATGTTTGACTAGGCCTCTGAGACAAGAAATGTGTGTACTGTGCTAGATCAGGCATGACACAAGATGAAGTTCCCTAGTGACCAGGAAACTCCAGTATGGTGACCAGGACCCTGTTCCCATTATGTACCCACATCAATTGGTGTGACCATATGATATGGTTGTATCCTTGTTCATTTACTCTAGATACCCTTATTTAAATTAGCATCACTGTCCTAGCTCCCATATCTCACATTTCTAGGTAACTGATTCAAGTAACTTATTTTGTTTAAAATGTTTCTCAAGATAATATGAAGTTTCTGACATATATCCTTGGATACAAAGATAGAAATTGACAGGGATACATATTTAGATTGTATATAAATAGCTACAAATCGATTATCATGTATACTTTGACTTCCAGAAAGTTAGAAACCTTCTGGTCAACATCTATCTGACAGTTCTGCAGGAAAGTTGGTACTGTATAAATGAGACAGCTTCTCTTTGAATAGTTCTATTGAAGTAGTATAAGATGACCATTACAATGTGTGTAATTATCATACAGGAAGGAAATTGTAAGGGGAGTGATGGTTTAGTGGAAACAATGAGTATTTGATTGATGACCATGGTTCATTGTTTATCGACATATTGATGCTCCTACTAATTGCAATCTTCTACATTTCTAAAGCAAGACCAATCAAATATGTTTTTTCTTTCTTTTCAAATGTTTTATAGCCATGGTTTCCTGTATATAGTTATATTTCTCTTTCCATAAGTACCTCGTTGCACCCATCTTTAGCTCTACCTTTTGTCGATGGAAATCTTAAACACGAATTCATCTTGCTGGTTCGATGATTGGATGTGCTTTCATTTATGTTTGCACTATCGGGTTATGTAATGCCGCCTTCCCCCTGTTCAATTAATGATGGTTTGTATTTCAAACCATATTATAAAAATTAAGAAAAAGAGAAAAAAGAAAGAAATCAGATCCTCGTAACGAGGAAAGAGATGTGGAGTCTGTCATGTCTTGAAGGCATGCTGCAGGCACGGGTCTCTTCGCAGGACAGTTAGTAACTTTCACCATATTAAAAAAAAAAAAGGTCTCTAATATGACTAGTTCGCCATCGCTAGCATACTTCCAGCTTGTGCAAAAAATGAACATTCCAATCTGGGCATGGACGTCTTTCAAAACAATAAAAAAATGTTGTGGGTTTGACCTTAGAAGCGAAGGGACGTCTTTCAATACATTTTACAGGTTTGGTTTGGTTTGAGATTGAGTGTTTTGGTCATCGCGTAGTGTTGTGGGTTTGACCTTAGAAGCGAAGGGCACTGGATTAGTTTTGCATTTTCACCTTTTGACAAAAAATGTGGATGCTTTGACAGGGAAACTAGTTGCTGTTAGAGCACCCCGAGTGAGGTGTAGCTGTGATGGTGCAGAAATTAAAAAAAATGCTCGAGGGAAATGTGTTCTCGTTGAGTGCAAAGCTTGATGTATTATAAAAAATGGGCTTATTAGAAAGGCGCTATAAAATTTCAAGTGAATGTTATTGGCAGGTTTAAAACATACTAGATATGACCGATTTTAGCATCCTCCCTATTTCATCCGGTTTGGGAGATTTGGATGTGCGTGTGGACATCGAATAAATCATCATGGATAGAGTAATTTCTTCAGACATTGCAGTCGCAACTACCTTGGAAGAAATGTATGCAAAATTTCGCATTTTATTGTTTATTGTTTGGTTCCTAATTGCTTTAGAACAATAGAGGATGAAACTATAATTAAAAATAAAACTCTTACCTGCTCAAAATATTCAAAGAAAAAGAAAACATTCTTGATCCGGTACATTGCACATGGTGCGCCAAAGAAAATCGTTTTACCAACCTAGACCTCTAGTATTATTCCTAATGGTATAGGACACCATGAAGGCCATAAATATAACTGATAAACTCAATTTGATGTCTTGGAGAGACGAGTTTGATTCCCATTTTATATTTTAGTCACTTGGAGTGACACTCCCATTTTTAAGAAAATGCAATTTGTTTTGGCTTGCGGTTGCCGTATCGATTTGGCTAAATTGAAAACTAACCCTATGTACCTCTAGAACTCCATTAGGAGAATTGAAAACAACTCTCAGTTTTGCGAAAATGATTTCGTAAGTTAGAGTTTCAAGTGGGTTTTGGAGCTCACCGGTCGTTTTACAACAATGGTGTTTGACATGTTTACAATAATTGGTTTAGAGTTGCCTTTCTATTTTGAGCCCTTGTTTGTCGTAATCAACTTCCGTCGAATCCGCTGAGTTCTTTGTATATAAGGGAGTAAATAGGAATCATTGAAATTTACGTTTGAACTTAAAACAAGTGTTTTCCGGACCCATATTATAGGCACTTTAGTTGTTTTGGGGCAATTTTCGTAAACTCACAACTTGAGCTAGACATTCCTCTTGAGGCTCTCATTTGACTTGTTTATACTCGTGAACCATTTTAATATAGTTTCATGGTTTTGTAAAGTATATTTTAATCAAATTGCTTTCTATGAATGAATTTAGTAATTTATAATGTTTTCTCTCTCCTCCCTCTTCTCTCTCTAGAAATAAACTATGAAATGTTGGTTGATCTTGAAAATGTAAATGATTTGAATATGTAGATGGGTTGAAAATGTATATGAATTTGAAATGAAATGAAAATGGATGTGTTATGCATGTAGTTATGATATGGTAAATAGAATCCAACCGGTAGTGGTGTAACGGTTTTTGGGTTTCCTAATAATTGGGAGGTTCAAGGTTCAAATCTTGGCTCCGTGTTAAGGCGGCCTATTACTATCGGTTTGGATGCCTCGGTGATGGGGCACCACAATAATGTGGTTTAATCCGCGGGATAGCTGAAAGCTTAAACTTTCATCCTTAGATGGTTCCATGGCCAGTGTGGGTTGGTGATGCCACAAAGGGCTAGGGCCCTTTCCCTAGGTAACATAAGCAAAAAAAATGATATGGTAAATAGAAAAGAAAATGAATTTTAGACTATTTCTCTTCCTTTCTCTAGAATCGAAAAATAAAAAGTACAAAGGAATGTGAATGTGTGACGAAATGACCTCTCTCCCTCTCTCCCTATCTCTAGCTCTTCTTTGCCTTGTTTTGAATTACTTGAAATGATGAATGTGTTATTTCATGCTTGAGTGTAAGGGATTTCCATACCAATCCTAGGACTGACACAACGTTGGTTGCAGTACTTTGAACAAGAAAGATTAAGAGTGCGATATGTTTGTAATCGGTCTATTTGAAAGTGAAATATTGTACATGGATATAGATTACAAATGCTAGATAGAAGTGAATTAAAGAGAATTGCATTATTAATATTATTGTGTCGAAAACCATTGTTCCTTTTGGATTCTTATGTTTTAAGCATTATACCTGGAAAACTATGTGGTTTGTATCTACGTTGTTTTAAAGCTAACATTTGAATACTAGTAGGAGTGTCACATAATGAATGTATGACCAACTATGTTAGCTAGATAAATGAGGAAGATAATTGACAATGTAAATGGGTAAAATGCGTACTATTTACTTCATGAAGGTTAAGTTCATTTGGATTTAAATGTGCTTCTTACGATTTAGATGATCGAAGCAATCACTTTTCAGATAGTTATTTTGGTTCATACATAAACTCAAAAGTATGGTAGTAACTTATTATTATTAAACCATATAAATGAAGTTAGTATTTAACATTTGTTTTACCCTCCCTCTAAATCTAGTGGCACCCAAGTTTGCAAAACTCTAACGTCTTATGAAATAATTTAATCCTCACGACTAGACTTCTTGTACTACACCTAAGAAAAGTCTTCAAAAGACCATTTCTATAACTTGAGAGTCCTTGTTCAAAGCAACAACTATGCGGTGAGACCTTACCATATATGGGGTAAGTAGAACTAAAACTTCCTTAGTATCCTAGTGGACCACCAAATTCTTATGAAGTTAGATCTAGGATTAACTTCATCATCGAATGAACTCTTTGTGGGATCTAGATGACACAAATGGAGTTAGTGAACTAGTTGTACTATGCATTAAACTCTTGTTAATGATCTCTTTAGTTCCTCACAAATAAATGTGTTACCTTGGCTAGTATCAACATAACACCTTGGTCCTTTACAAGGATTTTATGGGATAAATATGTTTTCACACCTTAAACTGATCTATAGATGGGCGTAGAGCCCTGAGTGCAATTGGAATTAACTAAACCTTCGGTTGATTAAGAGGTTAACTTGCGGGTGGAAATTGTAACTAACTCTTAGCAAACAAAATGTATTTGGGAGATGTTGACTTAAGAGAAATGGGGAAACAAAACTTGGTCCTATAAACCCATGAGAGTAATTGCCCTTGGAACCCTAGTGAGTGGCCAAAACCAAGCAAAGGTAGTTGGTGATTTTCCTACGATTGATCTCATGGTGAGATTTAAATGACATGAGTGGAGTCTACATGTCCAAGTACCTATGCAATAAAATCTTGTTTTGAACCCCTTTTGTCCTTCTTAGATAAAAGTATTCCCTTAGTGTGTAGTAGCGGATTACCTCATGTTGCTTGAAGGTTTTGTGAGTTAAATATATTAGAACTCTCTTTTATTGTCTTATAATAGGGTGTAGTGTCCACCTTGGAATGCTTTTGAAGCTAATAGATTGTGGGACCTCTCTTAAGGTTATTGTTTAAAGAAACTCTTATGCATTTTTACCCAACGATTGAAATAGTTCCTTGGAAGGTATTTGAAATGCATGAAAGTTGTATTAGATGTCTTAGTTGTAATATGCATTTAATACTTGAGTGTCTAAGAGCAATGAAATGAGTTGTCTCATGTTGTTAAAAATGAATATGAATCACGTTTGGTGAGATAAGACTTTTGAGAAAACATCAACTATATATATATATACAAACAAAACTTCGAGTATGTGAAAATGTTGAATTGACTCAAACCAACCAGTGAACTATATCAGCTATAACATGGATATAAAGTACCCTAGTGGAGGGAAGTTAATAGGAAGAGGTAACCTGACTTTAAATCTCCTATAAATATTAACATTTCTTCCCCTTGACTTCATGTTATTTCTCTTGTGTAATGAGGGTAGAATTTAAACAAAAAAAAAAACCTATTTGAGAACCCTTACATAAAAATGAGCATCATGAGTTGTGTATGCATTAAAGATGTGGCCAATAACCTATTGAGGGAACTAGGCTAAGGGAGAAAGATCGAAACTAAGAGTGCTTTTTATAACTTGAACTGTAAACGAAATTAATAATATGTAGGTTTAGAATGGGAATTTATCCTCACACAATAAATGGTATTGGAATTTTAAACATAACTAGGATGTAACCATTGTAATGAAGCATTGTGGACTTTCCAATCCTTGGGTCCGTTTCATGGTTGGATCATTTATATTAATTGATCGTTATGGAAAGTGGGGCATCGAATTGCACATGGTGTTATCATGTTGTCTATGTGGGTCAATGCTAGTGTAAGTGTCTTATGTGATGTTGAATTTCTCTATTTGAGCCCATGTGGTGTCGTGTTACAATAAATGAACGCTAATTATTCCATAAATTTTACTGTTGTACTTTATATAGATTGTTGGCATTGCGGTTGGTATCCGAGCGGAGGTTCAAACACTTGAGCATCTCGGGGATTTATTGGTACTAATCTTGTGTACACGGTTGTGTGTGCATAGGTTACGTGTCAAGTCGGTTCATGTGGTCACGTTATGTGGAGTCATTGTTATGTACCTTGGTCCACTTGTTGTGTTATGTGGCTCTTGACAAGCATATTGTATAGTGAGTCTCTAATTCCTTATATAGACTTGTATTATGACAAAAATCACAAATATCTTCGAGATAATGGTATATTGATGGCTTAGTACAGTTATTTTGGGCAGTTTCACTATGGATGACACTTGGGAGATCATTCTGAAATATATCAGAATTCGTTGTTACATTCGTGAGTTCTATCCTTCAATTGTTGTGACGATTGCATCATAAATTTCACAGTTAGAATATCTGATACATGGCAATATTTGACACTTGAGAGATTTGGTTTCCTCCTTGACACTTGATACATGACAGTATTTGGTTTCCTCCTTTACACTTGATACGTGTTAGTATTTGATAGTATTTGACAATTAGAATATCTAATACGTGGCAGTATTTGACATTTGATTTGGTTTCTTCATTCGTGAGTTCTATCCTTCAGTGGTTGTGATGTTTGCATCAAACATTTGACAATTAAAATATCTTATACATGGTAGTATCTGACACTTGAGAGTTTTGGTTTCCTCCTTGGAACAATTTACTTGGATTTTGACTCTTCCCATTTCCTTTCATACTACATTATGGATATTATGTTGACTCATCTTGATAAAATAATTACAATGATATGACTTCTCTTTCAAATCATTAAATTTCTATGCTCTTCAATCTTGCATCGATGCATTGACCAAATATATTTTCCTCTCATACCTTCTAAACTCTAACCCTTTGACAACCGCAACAAACACCATTGGACTATTTGACATTATTAATCACATGAATTTCTAAGTGATAACCTTTTGGAAGAGAACTTTTTGTTCTGGTTAGGGTGAGATTATTTGGGTATATTATTATTTCTAGATACCGATGTATCTATTCAGCCATACAAATATCTTGTGGGAGATTTGACTCAAACGTGATACATTATGGTAGTTACATTATATTTTCAGTATCATGATTATATGCTATGATGTTCACTCGATGTTTTGGGTACCCCTATTGGTGGCCATTAAAGGTCGCATAGTGAATGTGACATGAATATTTCTATTTGTATTTTATTTGTAATTTGGAATTTCCATAGAACCAACATTTTATTTATTTGATTTATTGAGAAGCTTCAAGATTCTTGTTCATTTTTTCTTTCTTGCAATATTTTTGAAGTTTGAATGCGCTACTTGGCCATTTTCTTTGGTTGCCAAGATTTCTTGGTTTTATTTATTTAAAACTCGAAGCTAATGATTTTGAAGTTGGCCAAAATGTTGTCAAGACTATAATGTGGATTTTCTTTCTTGCTTGATGAGTTGGTTCTATCTTGTTGTATGGTATGTGCATGCTATTCCCAAGGTGTCATGACTGCATGCATGGTGTTGCAATAACATGCCCTTGGTATGATACTTAGTCCTTTATGGTTGAGAGAATTTTATGATACTCAGTCCTCCTATGGTGGAGTGACACATATGATATTCAGTCCTCCTATGGTTGGAGTGACACTTATGATATTCAGTCCTCCTATGGTTGGAGTGACACATATGATATTTAGTCCTCCTATGGTTGGAGTGACACTTATGATATTCAGTCCTCCTATGGTGGAGAGACATATGATACTTAGTCCTCTATGGTTGAGAGAATTTTATGGTACTCAGTCCTCCTATGGTTGGAGTGACACTTATGATATTCAATCCTCCTATGGTGGAGAGACATATGATACTTAGTCCTCTATGGTTGAGAGACTTTTATGGTACTCAATCCTCCTATGGTTGGAGTGACACTTATGATATTCATCCTATGGTGGAGATACATATGATACTTAGTCCTCTATGGTTGAGAGACTTTTATGTTACTCAATTTTTTTCTTGGTGGAGTTTCCTCTGTGACATGCATTATAGCCGAAAAAGATTTGTGATAATTTTTTTTTTTCCTTTGTTTTCTTGGATGATGTTTTCACCACAACAAAAGATATGTTATTCATTTCAAACTTTAGGGTTGAGCTTGAGATTATGTACTCTTTCATATTTTGGATTACTTGAGAATATTATAATTTTGGAATGCATGACCGATCGAAAAACATACGAGGTTATTTTAGATTCTTTGAGGAAAGGTTGAGATGACAGACTACAAATTTCATTGACATATATTGATATACTTGGATTCACTAGGCATTGTACATAGTGATGATGTTACTTTTGGTCTTGGGGACCTCACTATAGGTGTGTTTCATCATACCTTTTTTCTTATGTCTTATACAAACCTTATGATATACCTCTTTGTATGGATTATATGTTGTAGGGACTATGTTTGTGGTGTTATGAAAAATTCCCCTCATAGGTATGTGGTTTCCTCTTGGTGAGGAATGGTGTTGTTCTTATGGTAATCTGCTTGTGTCATCATAGAATTGTATCTAGATAATTTTCTCTTCCACATTGATGTGGTGAATGTTATGTGTATACACTTCCTTGTTGTGGAGTCGGTCTTTACTTGGGATAAAGGTCTTATTTGAGTTGTTGTCGTAAAAATGTGAAGTGGTCTATGTTATGGTTTTAAGTCTTGGACAACCTTGTGTTTTATCGTATTATTGAAAACCTTAAAAATTTAGAGAAATTCACTTATAAAACAATATAATGAATGAGATATAAATGGTAAAGGATGAAAATGGCGGGAGAATTGATCCAACCCATTTGTGCTTACTTGAAGAAAATAAAAATAATCATGAAGATGCTTATAGGAAAACATTATCAAACAAGTTTGAATATGATTATGAAATTTGGTTTAGATTACCTAAGGTAGATAACAAATCCATTCTTCACGAGAAAAATTAACCATTTGAGGTAATTATAGATTTTGATGTTCCCTAGTGGTCGCATGTTGCGACAAAGTTCTTTTTCTAAGTAACGTTAGACATTGTTGACCCTTTTATCCTCCACGTATATTTCCATCTAGTGTTGATTTTGTGTCACATCGAGGATGATGATCTTATAAGGGAGGGAGACGTATTGCCGACTTCCCCTTTTCTATCAATGATGGTTTGCATTTCAAACCATATTATAAAAATTAAGAAAAAGAAAAAAGAAAGAAATCGATCCTCATAATGAGGAAAGAGATGTGGAGTCTATCATGTCTTGGAGGCATGCTACAGGGATGGGTCTCTTCACCTTTGACGATTAGAAACTTTCACCATATTAAAAAAATAGGTCTCTAATATGACTAGTTTGCCATCACTAGCGTACTTCCACCTGTGCAAAAATGAACGTTCCAATCTGGGCATGGATGTATTTCAAAGCAATGAAAAAAATGGATTTTGGAATATTTTTGTTTGATGTTATAGTTTGTGAATTCCTAACAACAATAAATACAAATTGAATGTCTTAACATGGTGCAAATTCTTATCTCTCGGTCCATGTACTTTCTCCTCCTTGTTGCGTGCATATCCTATTGTGGAAAAATCACACCACCCTCGAATGGCACAGTTGTGAATAAGGCATTGATGTGATTGTTAAACATTGAGCTATCCTAAGTGTGGGACATTACGAAATGGGATAGCTCTCCGAGAGAAGGCTAGTTCCTGCTCCTAATCCTACTTGCCACAAACTACTCCTAATGCAAGGAAAACTTACTGACTAACCCTAATCTAATGCATCCAAGGGGACATGGATAAATATGCATGGAAAGTAAAACCTACAATAAGAACTCTAATACACCAAGAAAAGGAGTTCTAATCACTTCCCCTATCCTGCAAAACAATGAAAGAAATGAACCTAGAAAGGGTGATCCTGCACCAAAACTAGATCACATTCAATACACCATTCCCGAATGTGGACAACACACCAAATCAGAATGAACAAGAGATATACACAACCACCAGTTTAACAATGAGAGGTAAGAAGAGACAACAAAACCATGAAAGGATAGAAAATTAACACAAGCATGATTTTATTGCTCCATTAAAATTTACACAATACATTGTCTAGTAGGGGAAGGCATGAAGCCATTACAGTGTTTTGGAGGAAGGCTTAGAGCCCCAGAAGAATAGGGGTGCATGGGAGGAGAAAATGACCAACATTTTTTAACCGTGTAAGCCCCTTACATTTATAGAAGAAGATTCAAGAGAAGAGATAAGAGGAAGAAGTCTGAAATTTCTTCTAAGCCCACAAAAATCATCATTATCTTCCTGTAATAGTGGGAAAACCTGCAAAAATTCATCTCCCAAGACCTACCTTGTGCTTGAAGAAATGGCTTCATAATTGCTCCTAGGCATGGCCTCTAGCTCTGTGAATACATCATGTTTTATCACCCACCTAACTCATTCATTTCCTCTCTTCCATCAATTCATGCTAAAGAGCCCAAAAATAGCTTTCCAATGACTATAATTTTGCAAAAATGGTGGAGTGCAAGAAAATTTATCTTCATTTTTGCACATGTTGCTTCCACGAGTTTATCCTCACCTACCCCCTAATCTCTAAATTTGGCCATCACCATTAACTTCCCTTCGGAAATCCTCCCCATTGAGTACAATTTCATCAATTTTAGCTAAAAATTGCTCAAGTAATCAAACATTGAATATGGGCCATCGTTAGGGTCCTTCTCCATCCATCGAGCTCAAAAATTACCTATTGAGCTCCCTTTCTCACGTACCAAACACCACATTCAATGCGACTCGGATTCATTACACACCAAATCCTCTCATATCATGGCATTCAATATTCTACCTACCTCACCGCCACAATCCAACTAACCTCCTAATGTGAACCCGACGGGCTTAACAATTCGGATTTGGGTGGGAGTTTTAATGTTTTCAGACTTTTGGGGTTCTATGCTCACCAAATCTGAAATGAATCACTGCCAAACCCTGAAATTTCCCACCCTCGAAGTATGAAAATTTTGGACTTCAGGCTCCTCTAACTTCGGAGCTTCCAAATCACTCACTTCGGAATCTTCCCACCCCAATGTTAGAAAATGGTTTTCCCAAAAGCCCGAAATGCCACATTAGACTCGCTCAACTCTTGAGCTCTACATTGTCCTCCAATTCGTTTATCCTCTGGAGATTTCCACCGCCCTTAACACTACGTGCCTCTGCCTCAAATCTTGCCAAAATCCATAGCTTGCCAAAGTGAGATTTCCATTGCATTTTCCTGCTCGTTTCTACACTGCTAAAGCCTCATGCCCCACCGCTTTGGAATCCCATAGCTCATGAATCGAGCTCCTTCATTGTGTGAAGCACCAAGATCCCCACTGTGCATTGCTTTGAGCTTGGCTCGACTTATTTTCTTTGTTTGAAATTGATGCTAAATTGAGCTACTCACCCTTGCCTCAGCCTGTCGAGCTATTCATCGAGCTCGTGGTCTTTTCGCCCTTGCAACGCTTGCTAATTGGAGTAACTCACCAACATCCAAGCTTCCTTCTTACACATTCTAGCTGAGTCGGCCCCATCTATGAATCCAACGGATCATCATGGTGAGCCATCCTCTGGTATGTGTTTCTCGAGTCTCAAGTTTGGCTTGTCGCTCATATCGCTGAGCTCCTTCTGTGTGTATTCCCGAGATCCATGGAACGAACTCACCCTTCAATGATGCCAAGCTCAGGCTTGTGTTTTCCAAACCTACCTTGGACTCTTCATGATTTCCATGGCTGACTAGCTCACATTGATTGACCCCTTGAACTGCTGGTCCCCTATGTTTCCTTCCACCCACGTATTGAGCCATTCACATCGCCGAATGATTCTTTACATCTACTTTTAAGCTCAAGCGAGCTCTCCAAAGGTTCGAATGACCACCAATACAATCCTTCTCGCCGATTAGCTCACCGAGCTACTTGGCAAGCTCTCCTCCAACTCGCCACCCAATGCATATTCTAGCTCACCAAGCCACCTTTTTAGCTTGGCGGGCTCAATGGCTTGATTACAAATTGTTTACCCTTGAACCATCAACTTAGGAATTTTTTGAATTTTTTTATGTCGGACGCATCATTAGGAGTGCATGAAAAGGGGTTTTTAGGCTCATCATGTTTTTCCTATGATTTTTCCTATTTTGGCCGGGTGTGGGCCCATAGGGCCCGCATTTCATCATTTTTAAAGTTGATTTTAAGGGTCAAAACCTAGAAGAGGAAAAAATTCCTCAATATGATTTTGACTCTGAATTCACTGAATGTGATTCCTAAAGCCTCGATTTATTTGTAACCCAAATTCATCTCTAGGCCCTTGTCGATGTAAGCTGGATCCTGTTAGGTCCCCGTTGTCCAATTTTGTCTTGGGGAAAATTAGATAAAAATTTGGTGACTTGCGGGGACATCTGTTTGCTAGATGTTCTTGTACCAAAGAGCTTGATTATGTCCATTGGGCATGGAGTCACCACCGATGGCCTAGAACCGATCTGGACCTAGAATTCACCCACGAAGCCGTTTGAAACTACTAACCTTGGACTTGTTCCACGACTCACACTCTCAATCCTTTATAAGAAAATATTGAGGTTAAAATTGTGAGAGTAGAAAATTTTCTAAACCTAGGATTTTCACCTTTTCTTTTCTATAACCCTAATCTAAGGGACTTAAAAATAAGCTTCGAAGTTGTCCTGAAACTTGATTTTGCCAAGTATGAGCATGTTGCGGAACTAGGAATAAAACACATGTTGGTTTTCTACATCATGGACTCTATTAAGTTATGATTCTTCTCTTTCTTCTGATATTTCCATCTGCGACATGCTTCTTTTCCATTTGGTGGAGGTGTTAGAAGCTTGAACTTGACTTATCCTTAGAGACTAAAAATGACACTTGTAGGAATTTTCCCACGGCACCCCAAATGAGTTCTAAAAATATGATTTTCTAAGGCAAAATCATCTGTGTGATTGCATAACATTGAACTTTCCCAAGGTGTGGGACCTTGCAAAAAAGTGGGAAAGCTCTCTAGATTAAAGGTTGGTTCCTATTCCTAAAATATACATCACGAGCTACTCTAGTGTAGGAAAACTAAATCTAACCTAATCTAACCATTCCAAGGAACCAAGGAGAGAGAAAGAGGGAAAAAAATAGAGCCTACACTAAAGCGGTGATACACCAACAAAGGAAGCGAGATATTCTGTTGAGGGAGAAAGAAACAAAAAATGGAGATGATGGAGGTCAAACAGAAGTAACACGACCCAAATCTTCAAATTCTCCATTAAACTCCATGAAACACAACATCCTTCACCTGCAAATGTGAAATACATGCACAAAAAACATGTCTGGAAGGGAGAGGCACAAAGAAAACAACAAAACAATGCAAAGGGTTGAAGAACACCACAAAAACATGTTTTTATTTCTCTAGAAGGTGCACAGACCATTACATTTCTGGAATAGAGGCACAAATACATTTTCTAGGCATGGGAGAAGGTTCACTGCTCAAAAATGGTGTCGAGAAACAAATTTGACAGAGTTTCTCTATGCCCAGAATGTCTCTCCTTCTCAAACGAGAAGTGTTACAATATATAGAAAGAAAAGAGAGAGAAGAGGGAAAAGTCGAATCCTGCTCCAACCACCATGAGATACACATTGAATCCCACTTTGAAAGTTCAACCACTGAATATCAATGCCTTCTGTAAATCCACCCACAATATGTCACTTTTGGTTCCCTAGTGGATCGAATCGAATTAGATCTGGTAGTTGAAGAGCAAGAAGATCCTGCATTAAATGCCCGAAGACATTTTCTCCATTTTTCACCTACCAAGGCTCGAAAAAATGATTTTTATCTTTCCATGGTGTAGAAGATGTCGAGACGCTTCCAACGGTGTCAAGATTTGTAATATTTCAAGCCCTGAGTCGAAAGATATGCCCCTTTGAAGTTTGTATCGAGTCCATACAAATGGGCGGGAAAATAGTTTGAAAAATGGGTCCCCTTTAATATGGGACACGTGACAGCCAAATTAGGGAAAAATTGGGTTTGCGGGTCCATAATTTATCTTTTCCCTTTTTCGTAAAATGCAAAATGTAGAAAACCCCCGCGGCCCCGAAGCTCTGCTTGGACACGTGGCACTCTTTGGTTGGCTGGGGAGATGCGCTTCCATCTTTTCCTTTGTGCCCTTTTTGACAAAAGAAAATTTTCACCTTTTCCTCCGACTCCCCGCTTTGGCTTTGACTCGGCTCAAACGCTGACCTTTTCCTTTTTTATTTTAGAGCCTTCCTGAGTCTGTCAAATAGATTTAAGACATGGATTCACGTGACAGAGCCGTTTCTTCTCTTTCTTCTTGCACAGGGTCGTTTAAACTTTCGTAGGCCCCACCATTCCATTGTAGAGTCCCTCTGCAACCAGTTTACAAGATTTAAATGTGTTTTTATGATTCTTTCTGTGCGGGGTTGTGGCCAATCCAATATTTTTCCCGAAGGGTGAAATATGGATAACAATTTGGTGACTCACGGGGACATCTCTGCTAGATGAAGAGACCAGTGGCCTTGAAGCATCCATTGGGCATGAAGTCTACCTAATAAACCCAAAACAAATCTAAAATTTTGAAGATCTGATCCCTGAGCCACTACGAGCCTTACTGTATGCCTTTTCTATGTTTTGTCTGACCCTGAGTCTACACTCTCAATTTTCATAAGGAAATCTTGGAAATGGAATTTTTGAGAGTAGAAAATTTTTTTAACTTTGGGGCTTTCATCTGTCCCTAAAATGGATTGTTTTGAAATGAATTTAGTTGCTCTGCATTTGTTTTCTTTGAAGATGGAAACTATTACAAGTAACTATGAGTTTCCCTACTATGAATACTGAAGAGCCTGGCTTTATGCACCTTTGGAGCAATGCGAACAAAACTTATATACAGAGACCAAATCATACATGCCTCAAATGAGACATGTAGAGTGTGCATAAGCACTTATTTTGCTAGAAACAAAGTCTACTCCTACTCCTACACTAACCAGAGAGAAAGAATGCTAAAAAATCCTTGCTACAGGCAGGGAGAAGTAGCTTCCCTTTCTCAAGAGGGGCAACCATGCAAATGATTTGACACTAAATATAGCTGCCTGTATGAGTGAAAAACTGACAATAATCTAGTCCTCCACCCAAATCATCAAGGTATCAGCATTAATGGAAAATACCTCCTCAAGCTGACCTACATTGGACTCTGAAGGTATTGATGATGACCCTTGGTACTTTGGTACTCATCCTCATGCCCTTGAAGTAGGCATGACTGGTTTTGGCTTCTCCTTTGGCTCCAATGAAGCCAAGTACCTGATTGGGCACGGTCTGATCCTTTGAATGTGCCCCTTGTTCTGAGTTTCAACTCCAAGAATGGATTTTTCTTGTGGACCTTCTTGGATGAATGGTGTGGAAGAAATGGTGGAACTTTTCTACCCTTTCTCTTTCTTTCTTTTGTGAAGAGCATGGAAGGTTTAAATCTCCCAAACTTGATTCCAAAGAGCTGCCATAATATGTAGGTGTTGCTGCAATTGAAAGTTCTCCTCCATGAAAACAGGTTCATGTGCTTGGAAGGTGGATGATGAAGGAGAAAACAATAGAAACTCAATTGGTTCTTCTCCATCAAAATAGTCCTCCAAATCAGACAAATACATTGCCTCATTGTCATCCTATTGCAAATGTTCAACCTCTTCCATGGTGTCCTCTTGGTTTGCAATTTGTTCACCATGTTTTCCTCCATTCTCAACATTGAGTTTGAAAGATCAAACTCTTCTTCAACATTAGAGTTCGAGAGAGATAAGGTGAGAGGAAGAACTAAAGGTTCTTCTATGGCCTATTTTGTGCTCAAAGCTTCTAGGGATATGTATTTTTCTCCTTCCTCAGCTAGAATGCACTTCTCTTCTTTTGGATTTGGAGCAGCTTTTCTTTCTTCTACTGCTTGAAGACAATCTCGCCCTTGAGTAACCTCTTCCTCTAGCATGGAGTTTGACAAGTCAAACTCTTCAATCTTTATTGCTCTAGAGGACTAGTTGGGACTGCAAGATCTCTTTCAGAGTTTTCCTCCATGATGGATTCATCAACCAAATCAGGCCCTTCGAATGAAAGCAAGGAATCTCCAATGATGCTTTCTTCTTCTGCTACTACAAACTCTGATTTGATTTCTTCCATCTGCTCCTCTTCAATGGGACTTAGAGTTGATTGTTCATCTTCTTCCATGGCTGATTGTGCAACTTGAATTGGATCAGTACTTTCTTCAAATAGAGTGCCAACGTGGACACTACATTATGAGAAAACTGATGATTGATCTTCTTTCTCTTGTTCTTTCTCTTCTCCTACTGCAAACTCAGCCTCAGCCACCACTGGCTCTTCAACCTTGACCTCCTCTATTGGTTTGACCATCAAAGGGATCTTTGTAAGCCCAAATTTGGTAGCCCAACTCTTCAGATTGTCTGTCATTTCTTCTCTATTGGGATCCTCTTCTTGTTGTTCTCTTTGATTGGATTCTTGAGTCTTTTCCCAACATGGACTTGGGAGAGAAAAAGGAGTGGCAGGTTGGGGTTCAACCAATTTTGCAATTGTTTGTGGTGTGGAGGGAGGAGATGAAACTTCTTGTTTCTTTGGAGGGAATGACTACTTGGGAAAGGAAAGGGGAGAAGAAATGAAATGGGGTGGAAGACTAGGGAATGGAGAAATGGAATCAACGCTTGGGGTAACAAACTGGGAAGCTTGGAAATTGGAGCTTGGGTTGAGATGGTGCTGCTTGAGAAAGAGAAAAAGAAAAGCTATGAGATGTTGGACTTACCCATTGATGAGGTTGTCTTGACTCCAACTCATAAGCCCCGATCTCCTCAGTCCATTGTGCAAGTTGGGGCAACATTTCAACCATGAAGTCAAGCTTCTCTTGAGGGCTGTAATGTCTTGGAAAAGGGCCTTCCCATGGACAAGGTGCCCTGCAACCAATCTTGAATGCCTTCATTTGTGCTATGCCCCTTGACTGAACCATGCCAGCCTCCATTTTTGAATCTTCTCCAGTAGACCAACATCCTCTACATAACTATCGCCATTATATGCGTCCCCTTATCCTTGATAAGCTTCATAGTCAAACTGGTTTTGACACTGCTCATATGGGTAAGCATAATGGTTTTGGATCTGATCATAATGTTGATTTGGAGGAGTTGGGAAATACATTGGAGGTGGACTGCATTGTTGTAAGTGTGAGTTCCATGAAGGGAATGAAGTCATGATTTCAAAACCTCATGGAATGGGAGAAAATGAAAGAGATGGAAGAAAAAATGGATGAAAATGAGTGGAAATGGATGGAAAAGGTCTACAACTCAGAGAATGGGTTTTTGACCAGATGGAGTCACCATATATGTTCTTGTATGTGCCTCAAAAGGTTGAATCCCACCAAGAACACATTAACTTGATGAAATAAAGTGAAGACCTCTGGTCCCACCGGGTGTGCCAAAACTATTAGTGCGAAATCACAACACCCCCAAATGAGTTCTAAAAATCTACTTTTCTAAGGCAGAATCATCTGGTGTGATTGCATAACATTGAACTTTCCCCAAGGTGTGGGACCTTGCAAAAGTGGGAAAGCTCTCCATTAAAGGTTGGTTCCTATTCCTAAACTACCTGCCACGAGCTACTCCAGTGCAGGAAAACTAAATCTAACCTAATCTAACCATTCCAAGGAACCAAGGAGAGAGAAAGAGGGAAAAAATAGAGCCTACACTAAAGTGGTGATACACCAACAAAGGAAGTGAGATATTCTATTGAGGGAGAAAGAAATAGAAAAAATGGAGATGAGGGAGGTCAGACAGAAGTAACACGGCCCAAATCTTCAAATTTTCCATTAAACTCCATGAAACACAACATCCTGCACCTACAAATGTGAAATACATGCACATAAAAAAAATATGGAAGGGAGAGGCATGGAGAAACAACAAAATGATGCAAAGGGTTGAAGAACACCACAAAAACACATTTTTATTGCTCTAGAAGGTGCACAGACCATTACATTTCTAGAATAGAGGCACAAATACATTTTCCAGTGTGGGAGAAGGTTCGTTGCTCAAAAATGGTGTCGAGAAACAAATTTGACAGAGTTTCTCTATGCCCAGAATGTCTCTCCTTCTCAAACGAGAAGTGTTACAATATATATAGAAAGAAAAGAGAGAGAAGAGGGAAAAATTCAAATCCTGCTCCAACCACCATGAGATACGCATCGAATCCCATTTTGAAATTTCAACCACTGAATATCAATGCCTTCTACAAATCTGCCCATAATATGTCACTTTTGGTTCCCTAGCGGATTGAATCGAATCAGATCTGGTAGTTGAAGAGCAAGAAGATCTGCATTAAAGGCCCAAAGATTTTTCTCCATTTTTCACCTACCAGGGCCCGAAAAATGATTTTTATCTTTCCATGGTGTAGAAGACGTCGAGACACTTCCAACGGTGTCAGATTTGTAATATTTCGAGCCTTGAGTCGAAAGATATGCCCCTTCGAAGTTTGTATCGAGTCCGTACAAATGGGTGGGAAAACAATTTGAAAAATGGGTCCCCTTTAATATGGGACATGTGACAAAGTTAGGGAAAAATCAGGTTTGCGGGTCCATAATTTATCTTTTCCCTTTTCCACAAAACGTAAAACACAGAAAACCTTTGCGGCCCCGAAGCTCCGCTTGGACACATGGCACTCTTTACTTGGTTGGGGAGATACGCTTCCATCTTTTCCTTTGTGCCCTTTTTGACAAAAAGGAAAATTTTCACCTTTTCCTCCGATTCCCGCTTTGGATTTGACTCGGGCTCAAACACTGACATTTTCACTTTTTTATTTTAGATCCTGCCCAAGTCTATCAAATAGATTTAAGACACAGATTCGCATGACAGAGCCGTTTCTTCTCTTTCTTCTCGCACAGGTCGTTTAAACTTTTATAGGCCCCGCCATTCCATTTTAGAGTCCCTCTGTAACTAGTTTGTAATATTTAAACGTGTTTTCTCGATTCTTTGTGTGCGGGGTCGTGGTCGATCCAATATTTTTCCCGAGGGTGAAATATGGATAACGAGATCCTTTGAGGAGGTCCACTAAAAATAGTCTATTGTTTTGGAACAAACACGAACCAAAAACTATGTATAAAATGACAAATCATACATCCTCAAGCGAGACATGCAGAGTGTGCATACACACTTGTTATGTAAAAAACAAACCTACACCTACCCTACACTAACAAGAGGGAGAGAATACCTCAAACAAAACTTGACACCGATAGGGCAAAGTAGCTTCCGCTTCTTAAAAATTGAGATCGTGCGCGATGCCTTGATAAATGACATGGTTAAGTGGACAAGTGAAAGCTTGAAAAGAGGTCAATCCTCCACTCGAATGATCAAGGAATAAACTAAAAATAAAACAAGCACCTATGAAGAATGAATTTCATGATAGTCTTGGGGGTCTCACAACTAATATGGTTGATCCTTGGCACTGTGAGGATCATCCTCATGTTTAGAGGTGAACATGTATAACATTGATTGCAACTATGATTTTAGCTCCAACAAAACTATATATCCGATAGGGAGTGACTTGAACTGCTGTATTTTCCCGTCACTCTAAGTTCCAAGTGAATAAGAAAGTCTTCATGCGAGACTTTCTTGGAAAAGGTGATTGTCTATAAATTGATTTTCTTCTTTTTGCACATTTATAGAAAACTAATAGGTCACCTTAGTGGATAGTATGGAAATGATGATGGCATCCTTGCACTCTTTCTCATCCTTTTCTTGAATCATGGGAGATTCATTAGTAAGATTAGGCTCCTCAATCGGCAGTGAGGAATCCTCCAATGATCGCATCTTCATCA
The DNA here is from genome assembly GCA_018340775.1 of Taxus wallichiana var. yunnanensis. NCBI lineage: Eukaryota > Viridiplantae > Streptophyta > Pinopsida > Cupressales > Taxaceae > Taxus > Taxus wallichiana. The sequence continues at coordinate 957,670,536 of CM031239.1, read as the reverse complement.
AGAGCCTTTGAATCTGATCCAAATTCCTCCACTTCGAGAGGGCTATTGTGGGTAGTAGGTTCTTCTTGATTTTTCATTCCCCTGGCAAGAGGTTTTTCATGTTGAAAGAAAGGTGATGGAACCATAAAAGTCATGAGTTTAACAAATTCTTCTACACCACTACTATCTTCCAAATCAGACAAGTAGTTAATCTCCTTACTTTCCAATAATGCCAAGGGTTATTCCTCCTCCATGGGGGCCTTTGAATCTGCACTTTTTCACCATGGTCTACCTCATCTTCAAACATAAGGTTCAAAAGTTCAAACTCACCCTCAAAATTAGGATTTTGAAAGGATAAGGGAGGGGAAGAGGCTGCAATTATTTATGTAGCCTCGCTTATTATTCAAGTCCTTAGAATCTAAAGGTTCTCCTTCATAGCATGAGGCTCATTTTGGTTGGTTCTAGCTGATGGTGACCTTGGTATATCCATGCAACTTCCCAATGCAATAATAAGCTAAAGGCATGCAGAGAAATTAAAATCACTACATTCCGTTGAAATTCCTTGCATACAGGAAATTTTCCTTGTTTTCTTATACATGCTCCTTTTATTGCTAATTTGGAGCTACCTCCACCTCCTTTTACGAATTTATAGGTCAGTGATGGATTAGCAAGTCCTGAAAAGATAGTGCCAATGTGGACACTACATTTGGAACAAACAAATTGTTTATCATCATCATCATCATCATCTTGTTGTTGCTCCATTTCTACCGCAAGGTCATTTTGTACCACCCGTGGCTTTGGACTTAAACCTCCTCTATATGCTTAACCATCAAGGGATTGTATCAATCCCAAAGCTAAGGGCCAAGATTTCTAAGATTTTGATCATTTTCTCTTTGTTTGGATCTTCTTCATGTTGTCCTCCTTGACTATCTTTTTAGGTTTCCTCCCAACATAAATTTGAGACTATGAGAGGAGTGGTGGGTGGTTTCTATACTTGATTCCTATTTTTTTGGTGGTGGGGAGGAATTTCGTTTCCTTGTTTTCGTGGAGGGGACTTGGGTTTCAAGAAAAAGGGCGGAAAATTCTAGATGGGATGTGAGACTAGGGGATGAAGAAGTGGGTTCCAAAATGGGGGCAATAGATGTGAAGCTCAAGAATTGATGCTCGAGAAAGTGATGTTGATTGGGAATGAGGAAAGGACCATAAGATGACAATGCTTTGAGTTTTCCCATTGAATTGCATAATATTCAATGTCCTTAGTCCATTCTTCTAGTTCGATAATATTTCAACTATGAAGCCAAGTTTCTCTTGTGGGATGTAATGATTTGGAAAGGGGCCTACCCATGGACAAGGGACCCTGAATCCAATCTTAAATGCTTTCATTTGAGATGAAGCCCTAGATGCGCACCATACCCGCTTCCAAGTCTTGAACTTTCTTCTAAAACTCTAGATCCTCAGGTGTAGGGTATCCTCCAAAATATGCATACCCTTGCTCATAGTTTGGTGAATAGCCAAACTAATCTACATCCTGCTCATATGGGTATGCCCACTGCTGATTTCCATCATAGTATGGATCCGAGAGGTGGTTGATAGTAATATGAGAATATATGTTGCAAGTGTAGGGGTATGTCTCGAATAACATTGTTGCTATCTGCAAGTGTGAATTCCACTGTGGGAATGAAGTCATGGCTGCATGACTTCATGGAATGGAATAACATGAAGAGATGTGGAAGGAAAATGGATGGAAATGGGTGGAAAAGAGATGATTTAAAAATTAGAGAAGATGGGTTTTTAAACAAACAGAGTCACTTAGTTATGCTTTACATGTGTGTCTCTCGAAGATTGAAATTCTACTAAGTACACAAAAACTTGATGAGATGAATTTGAATGCCAAAATGCACACCTTGAAAGACCCAAAAATGGGTATGAGGTTGAATCTGGTTTAACTACGCAAATGATCTTAGAAATCCTAAAATTATCATAAACCCTAAAATTTGAAGTAGAAAACTCGAAACCCAAAATTGCAGTAGTCTCCAAAATCTAAATTTTGAGAAGTCTGAATTTCAAACTTGAAAGTTTCAAAAACTGAAAGGTCTGAAATCGAAAAATCACTGAAATCTAAAATGTCTGAATCCTGAAAATGCCAAAAGGCCGAAATGCCGAAACTTCAAAAGGTCTGAAATTTTGAAACCCGAAATCCTGAAATGCCAAAAATCCTCGAAATTTCAAAAATCAAAATTTTGAAAATATGAGAATACTTTTTTGAAATTTATCCCCTATCTATCATTTATGAAAGTTTGAGCCTATTTTTACATGTTAAGCCCTCCAAAGTGATTTTGAACTTTGAACCTACAAAGAGAAACATTCAAAATTTGAAAGTTGCAACTTCAAATCAAGTGAAAGGAAACCTCTCAAATATGCATTGTCTTGATTATCTTCAATGTGACTTAGATTTGTAATGGAACAACTTCTTAAAAATGAAAACCTTGACTTCTAGAGTTGTCCCACTAGGTGTGCCAAAATCATTGTGGAAAAATCACAACACTCCCTAAATGGCATGGTTGTGAATGGGGCATTCGGTGTGATTTCCAAACATCGAGCTATCCTAAGTGTGGTACATTATGAAATGAGATATATCTTCGAGAGAAGGCTAGTTAATTCTCCTAATCCTACCCGCCAAAAACAAATCCCATTGCAAGAGGAAAACTTACTAACTAACCATAATCTAAAGCTTCCAAGGGGACAAGGAGAAAGATGCATGGAAAGTAAAACCTACACTACGAGTGGTGATACACCAAGAAAAAGGAATGCTAATCACTTCCCCTAGCCTGAAAATAAATGAAAGAAATGAACCTAGAAGGGTGATCCTACACCAAAAAATATATCACATTCAATACACCATTCTCGAATGAGCACAACACACCAAATCTGCAATGAACAAGAGATATACACAACCACCTATTTAACAATGAGAGGTAAGAAGAGACAACAAAACCATGAAAGGATAAAGAATTAACACAAGCATGATTTTATTTCTCCATTAAAATTTACAAAGTACATTTCCTAGTAGGGGAAGGCATGAAGCCATTGCAGTGTTTTGGAGGAAGGCTTAGAGCCCCGAGAAGAATAGGGGTGCATGGGAGGAGAAAATGACCAACTTTTTTTAACAGTGCAACCCCTTACATTTATAGAAGAATATTCTAGAGAAGAGATGAAAGGAAGAAGTCTGAATTTTTTTCTAAGCCCACAAAAATCATCATTGTCTTCCTGTAATAGTGGGCAAACTCAGTAAAAATTCATCTTCCAAGTACCTTGTCTTGTGCTTGAAGAAATGGCTTCATAATTTTCCCAGGCATGGCCTCTACATCTGAAAATTCATAATTTTTTCTCACCCACCTAAATCATTCATTTCCCCTCTCTGATCATTTCATGCTTAAGAGCCCGAAAATAGCTTTCCAATGACTATAATTTTCTAAAAAATGGTTGAGTGAAAGAAAAGTTATCATCATTTTTTCACAGTTACTCGCATGGGTTTATCCTAACCTACCCCATTGATCTCTAAATTTGGCCATCAAAATTGAATTCCCCTCTAGAAATCCTCTCCATCAAGTATAATTTCATCAATTTTGGCTAAAAATTGCTTAAGCTATCACAGATTGAATATGGGCCATCATTAGGGTCTTTCTCCATCCATCGAACTCAAAAAACTATCCACCGAGTTCCCTTTCTTACCTATCAAGCCCCACATTCGATGCGACTCAGATGCATTACATGCCAACTCCCCTCATAGCCCAGCATTCAATATTCTACCTACCCCACTGCCACAAGCCAACTCACCTCCCAATGTGAACTTGGCGGGCTTAACAATTTGGATTTGAACGGGAGTTTTAACATTTTTCAGGCTTTCGGGCCTGCACGTTTCGGGTTCCATTCTCACCAACTCTGAAATGAATCACTACCAAAATCCAAAAAGGCCCACTCCTGAAGTCGATTTTTTGGACTTCAAGCTCCTGGAACTTCGGAGCTTCCAACTTGCCCGCTTCAGAATCTTCCTGTCCCAATGTCTGAAAATGGTTTTCCCAGAAACCAAAAATGTCACTTCAGACTCGCTTGACTCCCGAGCTATGTGCCATCCTCCAATTCATTCACCATCTAGATCTCGTTGCCACTCTTAACCCTACGTGCCTCTACCTCGAACCTTACCGAAATCCATAGCTCACCAAAGCAAGCTCTCCATCATATTTGCCTGGCCGTTTCTACACTGTTGAAGCCTCATGCCCCATCACTTTCAAATCCCATAGCTCGTGAATCAAGATCCGTCATTAAGTGAAGCAATGAGATCCCCCATTGTGCATTTCTTCAAGCTTTCTCAACTCGTTTTCTTTGATCGAAACCCACGCTAAACCGAGGTACTCGACCTGTGGAGATATTCATCGAGCTCATGGTATTTTTGCCCTTCCAACGTCCGCTGATGGTAGTAAGTCTCTGACCTCTAACCTTCCTTCTTGCACATCCTGGCCAATTCAGCCCCATCTGTGACATGAATATATCTCTATAGTGAGCCATCCTTTGGCATGTGTTGCTTGAGTCTCCGGCTCGGCTTGTCACTCATATCGATGAGCTCCTTCTGTGTGTATTTCCCGAGTTCCATGGAATAAACTCACCCTTCAATGATTTCAAGCTTGGGCTTGTGTTTTCAGAAAACCCCTAGGATCTTCATGATTTCTACGTCTGACTGGATCACATTGCTCGACCCCTTGAACTGACGGTCCCACCGTGTTTCCTTTCACCCGTATATCAAGCCATTCATGTTGCCGAATGATTCTTTGCATCCATCGTTAAGCTCAAGCAAGAGCTCTCCAAAGGCTCGACTGATTGCCAATACAATCTGGCTCACCGAGTAGCTCGCCGATCTACTTGGAAATATCTCCTCCAACTCACCACCCCAATGCATATTCCAGCTCAGTGAGCTACTTTTTTAGCTTGGTGGACTCAATGGCCCGATTACAAATTTTTTACCCCCTGAACCCTCAACTTAGGAATATTTTGAATTTTTTATGTTGGAGGCCTCATTAGGAGTGCATACAAAGGGTTTTTTAGGCTCATCATGTTTTTCCTTTGATTTTTCCTATTTTGATCGAGTGTAGGCCCACGGGGCTGCATTTCATCATTTTTTAAGTTGACCTTAAGGGTCAAAACCCAGAAGAGGAAAAAAATTCCTCAATATGATTTTCACTCTTAAATTCACTGAATGTGATCCGTGAAGCCTCGGTTTTCTCTGTAACCTGATTCATCTCTAGGCACTTTTTTGGTGTAACTAGATCCTGTTAGGTCCATGTTGTCCAATTTTTCTTGGGGGGAAAATTGGATAACATCTCCCAGAGGAAAAAATACATTTTACAGGTCTAGTTTGAGTTTGAGTGTTTTTATGTGTTTTGTGTAGATGTGCTAAAAGATTCTCTCCAGTTATCTCTCATCCTGTGTCATTCATGAAACAAATATCTTGTGGAGATTCTAAACTTAATCATAATCATGCTATTTAAAACTGTGACTAGTTGTGTGAGTGCAACATTCACTTAGTGCTAGAGTACAAAACGTGAAAGCTTGTGGATGTAGAATGTAAAATGGAGGCATATAGGTTGTATAGAGGCATATAGGTTTTGTTTAGATGATTTGGGTAGGTGCTACATTGGTTGGAACTCTCCCCAGATCTATATGATTATTTTTGTGGAAAAATATCCTGTCCGATGAACTATTTAACAAAATTCCTCAATGAGATGATTCTCATTGGAGGGATTGGTTGTAGGTTATGCACAGAATGTTTGTTGAAAATGCGTATGAAATTATCAAGAGAAAATGTAATAGACGGGTATAAATCTAAATGCCTCAACCTTGACTAGCGCCCCCTCCTTTTGGTCATCGTGTAACTTGTTGTGGGTTCAACCTTAGAAGCGAAGGGCATTGGATTAGTTTTGCATTTTCACATTTAGACCAAAAATGTGGATGCTTTGTGAGGAAGTTGTTGTTAGATCACCCCAAGTGAGGTGGAGCCATGATGGTGTAGAAAAAAATTATGAGAGAAATGTGTTCTCGTTGATGGCAAAGCTTGATGTATTATAAAAAATAGGCTTATTAGAAAGGCACTATAAAATTTCAAGTGAATGTTATTGGCAGGTTTAAAACATACTAGATATGATAGCTGCTAGCATCCTCCTGTTCTATCCGGTTTGGGAGATTGGATGTGTGTGTGGACATCCAAGAAATCATCATAGATAAATTAATTTGTTCGGACATTGCAGCTTACTGAACTACCTTAGAAGAAATGCATACAAAATGTCGAAGCATAGTCAAGGCACATATACTGGTTGAAAAAAATGCATTATAGAGCTGTGATATCATAAATGTCAATTATTTGCAAGGTTTGTGAAAAATATATTCATGGAAAAGGAATCAATTTTTTTAACCAAATGCTTTTCTCCATCATGCACCATGGTGAAAATCCCTAGCTGATGTCTCCAGTAAGCATTGGGGAAAAGGTATGGATTTCCCTTCCTCTTGCATTAAAATTTCACATTTTATTGTTTCTTGTTTGGTTCCTAATTTCTTTAGAACAATAGAGGATGAAACTAAAATTAAAAATAAAACTCTTACCTGCTCAAAATATTCAAAGAAAAAAAAACATTCTTGATCCGTACACTGCACACATGGTGCGCTAAAGAAAATTGTTTTACCAACCTAGACCTCTAGTATTATTCCTAATGGTATAGGACACCATGAAGGCCATAAATATAACTGATAAAATCAATTCGATGCCTTGGAGAGACAATTTCGATTCTGATTTTATATTTCATTCACTTGGAGTGATGCTCCCATTTTTAAGAAAATGTGATTTGTTTTGGCTTGTGGTTGTCATATCGATTTGGCTAAATTGAAAACTAACCCTATGTACCTCTAGAAATCCATTAAGATAATTGAAAACAACTCTCAGTTTTGCGAAAATGATTTCGTAAGTTAGAGTTTCAAGTGGCTTTTGGAGCCCACCGGTCATTTTACAATAATAGTGTTTGACGTGTTTACGATAATTGGTCTCGAGTCGCCTTTCTATTTTGAGCCCTATTTGTCGTAATCGAATTCCGTAAAATATGATGAGTTCTTTGTATATAAGGAGTAAATAAGAATCATTTAAATTTACGTTTGAACTTAAAAAAGTGTTTTCTAGACCCATATTGTAGGCACTTTAGTTATTTTTGGGCAATTTTTGTAAACTCACAACTTGAGCTAGACATTCCTCCTGAGGCTCCCATTTGACTTGTTTATACTCGTGAACCATTTTCATATAGTTTCATGGTTGTGTAAAGTATAATTTAATCAAATTTATTTCTATGAATGGATTTAGTAATTTATAATGTTTTCTCTCTCCTCCCTCTTCTCTCTCTAGAAAAATACTATGAAATGTTGGTTGATCTTGAAAACGTAAATGATTTGAATATGTAGATGGGTTGAAAATGTATATGAATTTGAAATGAAATGAAAATGGATGCGTTATGTATGTAGTTATGATATGGTAAATAGAAAAGAAAATGAATTCTAGACTTTCTCTCTTCCTTACTCTCTCTAGAATCAAAAAAGAAAAAGTACAAAGGAATGTGAAAGTGTGAATGTGTGACGAAATGACCTCTCCCTCTCTCCCTATCTCTAGATCTTCTCTTCCTTTTTTTGAATTACTTGAAATGATTAATTTTTTATTTCATGCTTGAGTGTACTAAGGGATTTCCATACCAGTCCTAGGACTAACGCAACGTTGGTTACAGGTACTCTAAACAAGAAGGATTAAGAGTGTGATATGTTGTAATCAGTGAGATGAAAGTGAAATATTGTACATGGATAGACAAAAGTGAATTAAAGAGAATTTCATTATTAATATTACTATGTCAAAAATGTTGCTCCTTTTGGATTATTATGTTTTAAGTATCATCCCCGGAAAACTATGAGGTTTGTATCTATGTTGTTTTAAAGCTAACATTAAAATAATTGTAGGAGTGTCACATAATGAATATATGACCAACTATGTTAGCTAGATGAACAAGGAAGATAATTGAAAATGTAAATGGGTAAAATGCGTACTGTTACTTCATGAAGGTTAAGTTAATTTGGATTTAAATGTACTTCTTACAGATTAGATGATTAAAGCAACCACTTTTTAGATAGTTATTTTGGGTTCATACATAAACTCAAAAGTATGGTAGTAACTTATTATTATTAAACCATATAAATGAAGTTAGTATTTAACCTTTGTTGTACCCTCCCTCTAAATCTAGTGGCACCCAAGTTTGCAAAACTCTAACATCTTATGAAATAATTTAATCCTCATGACTAGACTTCTTGTACTACACCTAAGAAAATTCTTGAAAAGACCATTCTATAGCTTGAGAGTCCTTTTTCAAAGCAACAACTATGCGGTGAGACCTTACCATATATGAGGTAAGTAGAACTAAAACTTCCTTAGTATCCTAGTGGACCCCCAAATACTTATGAAGTTAGATATAGGATTATCTTCATCATCAAATGAACTCTTCATGGGATCCAGATGACACAAATGGAGTTAGTGAACTAGTTGTACTATGCATTAAACTCTTGTTAATGATCTCTTTAGTTCCTCACAAATAAATGTGTTACCTTGGCTAGTATCAAAATAACACCTTGTTCCTTTACAAGGATTTTATGGGATAAATATGTTTTCACACCTCAATCTGATCTATAGATGGGTATAGAGCCACGAGTGCAATGGAATTAACTAAAACAATCGGTTGATTAAGAGGTTAACTTGTGGGTGGAAATTGTAACTAAATCTTAGCAAACAAAATATATTTGGGAGATGTTGATTTAAGAGAAATGGGGAAACTGAAAACTTGGTCCTATTAACCTAAGAGAGTAATTGTCACTGGGAACCCTTGTGAGTGGACAAAAACAAACAAAGGTAGTTGGTGATTTTCCTGCTATTGATCTCATGGTAAGATTTAAATGATACGAGTGGAGCCTACGTGTCCAAGTACCTACGTAATAAAATCTTATTTTGAATGCCTTTTGTCCTTCTTAGATAAAAATATTCCTTTAGTGTGTAGCAGCGGATTACCTCATGTTGCTCAAAGGTTTTATGATTTAAATATATTAGAGCTCTCTTTTATTGACTTGTAATAGGGTGCAGTTTCCACCTTGGAATGCGTTTGAAGCTAATAGATTTTGGGAGCTCTCTTAAGGTTAGTGTGTAAATAAAATATGATGCATTTTTACCCAACAATTGAAATAGTTCCTTGGAAGGTATTTGAAATGCATAAAAGTTGTATTAGATGTCTTAGTCATAATATGCATTTAATACTCTAGTGTCTAATTAAATGAGTTGTCTCATGTTGTTAAAAATGAATATGAATTTCCCTTGGTGAGATAGACTTTTGAGAAAACATAAACTCTTATATATATAAATAAAATTTCAAGATGTGAAAATGTTGAATTGACTCAAACCAACTAGTGAACTATATCAGCTATAACAAGAATATAAAGTACCCTAGTGGAGGGAAGTTAATAGGAAGAGGTAACTTGACTCTAAATCTCCTTTAAATATTAACATTTCTTCCCCTTGACTTCATGTTATTTTTCCCTTGTGTAATGAGGGTAGAATTTAAACAAAAAAAAATAAAATATATTTGAGAACCCTTACATAAAAACGAGCATCATGAGTTTTGTATGCATTAAAGATGTGGCAAATAACCTATTGAGTTATGGGAACTATGGTAAGGGAGAAAGATCCAAACTAAGAGTTCTTGTTATAAGTTGAATCATAAACAAAATTAAGAATATGTAGGTTGAGAATGGGAATTTATCCTCGCACGATAAATGCTCTTGGAATTTTAAACGTAACTAGGATGTAACCATGGTAATGACACATTGTGGACTTTCCAATCCTTGGGTCCTTTTTGTGGTTGGATCATTTATAGTAATTGATCATTAGGGAAAGTGTGGCATTGAATTGCACATGGTGTTATCATGTTGTCTATGTGGGTCCATGCTTGTGTAAGTGTCTTATGTGATGTTGAATTTTTCTATTTGAGCCCATGTGGTGTCGTGTTACAAGCAATGAAAGCCAATTTTTTTTTTTCATAAATTTCTTGTTATAATTTGGTGTAGAAATTGCGGGCATTACATGTTATAGTATAAAATATGAAACATTGAAGGTGTTTCAAATTTTTTTTTCAGTTCTTAAAGTTTAATTTCTTAAAATAAAACACTTTACCTCTACCTATAATTGATTTCACTTTTTGAGACTAATTTTACCCTTTTTAAATTTTAAATGGTTTAACTAACACACATAAAAATGATGAATAATGTTACAAATGGATATTTTTATTTAATTAAGCTTCCAACATTAATTGTATATATCAAAACAACGCTTTTCAAAGTGACTATTGATTTAACTAATGTCAAAACAAAAATAAAAGAGTGCACTTATTTGATTTTTGTGGATTTGGAAGATTTTGAATAGTTTGAGTGCTAGAAAGGGAGATTTGGAATTAGAAATGATTTGTTAATGAAACCGAGCTTGGTCAAAATTGTACAACTCGATCTATAATGTTTGTATGATCCTCGACCCTTTTGTATGGTCTTGAGATTTCTTGGAATCTAGGTTTTAACTTTTTGAGTGTTTTTTTTGTATGGAAATGTGTGTCGCTATGTGTTGGTCTTCTTCGCTCACCTTTGGAATGGATCTATAAAATCTACTCAAACCTTCAAACCCTTGTAGTGCAAAGAGTTCTGAAAAACAAATCTAGGTGGATTGTGGGCATTCTCATGTATCTTGTTGACATCGCCACTACTCCGAAGAGGGCTCAAACTACACGTTATTATCCTAACATGTGATATCTACTATAGTGTAATCAAAACTTGACAACTGTGCTTTGACAATGCTTTGCTTGAGTTTCACACTTTCTCAAATGTTTGGGAAGGGTCACTTTGCTTGCTTATAGGATGAAGATGGAGACTCTTATATATGGGATAAGACTTGAGACCAATAGATGGTGATGTCTAAGGGACATGCATGAGTTATTTCATAGTTTAGGGAGATTTGAGTGCCTTTAGTGCTTGCGTTTGCATTAAAATCCTAGGTCCCTAAATGAGATATGATTTATTTGCATATATGTATGTATGTATGTATGTATGTGTGTGTGTGTATATATATATATATATATATGTATATATATATGTATATATATATATGTATACATATATATGTATGTATATATACATATATATGTGTATATATATATACATATATATGTATATATATATATACACATATATATGTGTATATATATATATATACACATATATATGTGTATATATATATATATACACATATATATGTGTATATATATATATATACACATATATATGTGTATATATATATATATATACACATATATATGTGTATATATATATATATACACATATATATGTGTATATATATATATACACATATATATGTGTACATATATATATATATATATATATATATATATATATATATATATATATATATATATATATGCATTCAAGGTTATTATTTCATGAAAGGCCAACCAAAGGGGTATATTTGTTTGTAAGAATATGATGGAATTGAAATAATTAGTTCAAAACATGTAAGCCCAAAACGTATTTTAGAGGAAATATGTAACTCTACATCCCAACCGAAACCGCCATTTCTAGATAGGAGGGAGAAAAGTATATTTTGATTTCATGGGCCTAAACATGGATGTTTTTAGATGTATTTTATGAAATTAAACTTCAAATAATGGTGAAAAAGAGGTGTGAAAATATAAACAAGTGCATGAAGTGCTATCGGGGTGTGCTTAAAAAAGTGAATAGAACACATTTGTCTGCGAAGTGTGCAATGTCAAGATCAACAATGTTAAATGATAGATTATCAAATTTGAGTGTCTACATTTCCCCTTTAAGTATGAAATTGAAAATTACATGCTTAAAAGGAAAATATACTTAAGTGTGTAGATACACTTTGTATTTGCTTGTAATAACTTTGTTTTGCAGTATCCTATTGTGTTGGTGTTGGCATGCTCCAAAATGAAACCTGCAACACAAAGTGTAGTCAATGCCCAAGATAGGAAATTGAACTGTAACTCAAAATGTAATGAAAGTATTGTAAAGAAATGTGCAACCAGAAATTCCAAAAGATATGGAAAAAAATGGAAGGAATACACTTGTTTATTTTTGGAGGGAATGTGCTTCTGTTCTTGTGCCTTAATAGTATGTATTTGTTGAATTTTGTTGGAAAATTGAGGGTTATTAGTCTCCAATTGTGTTGAGAAGAGGTCGATACAATAGGTGTACCAACCCAACATATGAATGCCAAAGAGAAGGATCAAAAGGATAAGGATCTTAAACACCTTGCCAATGATGAAGATCGTGTATCAAAGACGATAAAAATTATGATATATTCCCCTTAAGTGCAAGAGGATAGGATTTCTCCTAAAAAGAACTTAGTTGTTTTGATACCTTCCATAATCCCACATATCATACCACTACAAATGGATATAAGCCCAAATCAGAAATTAGGAAACACACTAAAAAACATAATAAATGTCCCCATACTCTTCCCATGTGCCGCATAACCGAGTAAAACTGATGCATGTTGATATCGACGGAGAAAGGATACCCATTCCTCCAATATGTCCAAAAATGGAAGTGAAATTGAGTATTGTGGAGAAAGAAATAATGAGATACTTTATGCCCTTGAATATGTTCCAAATTGTGTCAATCTAAGTATGAAACCATATGAAAATGTTGTACAGTGATGGAAAAAATGAGATTGTTGAAAAATTTAGATAAAATTCCCAATGGGAAAAGCTGTATAGTATGGTCGAAATCATATGTATGCTCATGAACAATTTGTACGTTTCTAACCCTATGTAGATTTTGTTGGATTTTTTGTTTGAGTCTGATTTTGAGTCATTTTTTTGTCTCTTGATATGTTTATGCCTAAAAATGTCTATGTTTACTTTGAAATGTATAATAGACCCTAGATCTTTGCCCCCTCTTTTGAGACATGTGCTATTAAAAATATGAGTGCACATATCAAAATAAAATATGTATACCCATGTCTCGAGAAGCTAAGAACTTGTATATAATCTCTAAAAATCTGATGTAGTGGCCACTAAGATGAAACCGTATCTATAAGGGGATGCACATGGTAGAAACCATGACACAAAATAAGACTAAGAGCAACAATAAAAAGAAGCATAATAACCATAATAGTGTCAATGCAATAAAATAATAATAAAAACAATATAAAACCACACGTTAGTAGAAAAAAAAGAGCATACAATGTAGAAACAAATGCAAATATATCATTTACAATGTCACACAAAAGTAAAAATGCTTGCAAACATGGGACACCTATGGTGTCGTAAGACAATCAAGGCACTTAAGCCTACAAATAAAATATACACAACCACATACAAGGCATTATAATGCAAACATAGGACACCCACAATGTTGCGTGACAACAAAAAGCCCTTAAGACACAATCAAAGTAGAAAACAAGTACACACAAAACTATCAAACATGCATGAAAAATAAGTGTATCCAAATGAGATGAAAAACACATAGCATACAATATAAAATAACTAGTGAAGTGATAACTCTAAGCCTTTGCACAAGACACATGTGTTAGTCATGTTAGTCCAAAAGAAAATACATAATATATATGTAACCAAGTTTAATGAGGAAAGAAATGAACTATAATGGAAAAAATACCTAGAGATAGTATGTGAAAGTAAATACTCTCGGAGGTTAGTGGTCTAGGTAAAGGGAAGACCAACACCGTAATCATGTATCATTCTATGTATTTCTTACATCATTATCAATATACCATGTGAGTGCATATGTGTAAAAATAAATTCTATCTATCAAACCAAAGGAATAAACAACATGTATAATGTAAAGTGCAAACAATGTATGCCATAGAAATAGGTCTTGATTTTGTATTTTTGCAAATATTTGAATGTTTTTGTATTTTGAAAATATTTCATCTTGATATAGCATATGCAAATAAAGATGAGACGTAAGATTTCCCCAATGTGTGTATGTGTGTGTGCGCGCGTGCATGCACAAACAAACACACACACACACACACACACACACACACACACACACACACAAAAGTGAGGTTCGGGTGTGGAATCACTCCCTCAATAGTCAAGTTGAACCTATAAATAGATTGCATCATCAAGAAATGAGGGGGAATAACATGAGAGCTAGCCCAAAAAAAACTACGGGGGGGGGGGTGAAACAACTACCACAAATGATGGAGGGTCAAGTGCAAGTGGAACCATCATTTTACTACGTACATGAAGGATTTGTTAAACTCAATTGTAATATCTGTCATAAGTGCAAAATGTTCATAGAATTTTGAGAGGTTGACCATCGAGAGTGGCCAAATGGTAGACACTTGATCATAATGGCTCTATAACAAAGTGTAAGGGCCTAACCAATTAGGCTTAAATTTACCTTTTAATGCCACCTCTACGTTAGTGTTTTTCTGATTTTCTTTGGGATCCAAGTCACCATCTTGAAACTCACGTACATGAACCTTTTTGTTGTAGGCATGTTTGATGTGATCTTGGTACATACGAAGGTGTTCCAAAGCTTGGATCCATTCCATTTGGAGTCAAGAAATTCTAACTCATGTAAACATTTTTCATGGTAATCATTGTCTTTGATAATATGTCTGAGTGACACACAAAGTGAAGTGATTTCTAATTCTAAAGGCATAACAAATTTTGTCCCATAAACCAAGGAGAATGGTGTAATATTAATAGGTGTTTGAGTAATAGGTGATAAGCCCAAAGAGCATTTATAATTTGAATATGCTATTTAGTACCATGTTTATCAGTGGTTTTCCAAAAAATGTTGATAATTATTTTAATGGTAGCCTCGGCCTAGCCATTTTCCTGAGGATAGTAAGGGGTAGAAACAATATGTTTGATTTTAAACTTAGTACAAAATTTCTTAACGACACGATTCTTAAAAGATGATCCATTGTCAATAAAAATGGCCAAGGGATCCCAAAATGAGTGATAATATGTGTAAGTAAGAAGTTACAAATGTCATCATCAGTGGTAGTTTCTAAAGGTACCACTTTAAACCATTTAGTGAAATATTTAGCGCGGTAATGATAAATTAATGTACTTGTGCATATTTAGGGTTAAATTTACCAATCAAATCGAAGCCCCATATGGAAAGGGGCCATGATGAAATGATTGGCTGCAATGCATGAGATGGTGCGTATTTAAGATTACTATGTCATTAGCTTTGATCATATTGTTTGGCATATTTGTGATAATCTTGTTCCATAGTTGGCCAATAGTAACCTTGTCTTAGTAATTTCTAGGACATTGACTTACCACTAAAGTGACCTCCACATTCACTATCATATAATCATGAAAAAGTTATTTGGGCATTGTAGGTTCCCAAACAATGCAAAATTTTACCATCGAATGATTATTTAAACAAAGAGCCTCCTATAAGGACATAATGAATGACATTGCGTCGTATATGACAGGCCTCTTGCAGAGAGACATTTGTAGTCAATTATTTCATATAAAGGTAATTATAGATTCTAGTAAACCATTCAGGATTATCAATGTTATGTATAATATCTAAGACGTGAAGAACGTCGATTGTGTCAAAGATCAACAAATGTCTTACGTAATTTTTGAATAGTAAACACGACACAATTTTTGGTGATATCTAAGGGGATTAGCGAGGCAACACTTACCATAACATCAACATGTCGATTGGCCTTGTGAGGAATATTAACGATAGTGTAGGAATTAAATGTTATTAATAAGCGCTTAACCAAATTGTTATAAGGAATGAAATATTCCTCTTTTGTGTTATATACATCTTGCACCTGGTGAATGTTGAGTTGTGAATCACCAAAAATTTGGATATGTTGTATTTGTATAGTTCTAGTCATATATTTAAAAAAATTATACATTCATATTTTGCTAATACTCTATCTTGGCCCACACTCTCTCAAGGTATCAAAGCACATTTTGTAATCAAATGCTATTATTTTGTTTTGTTTATTTTTTTTTTGAATCTTGATTTTTTTCATCTTTTATTAGATTTATTTAGTCTCTAAGTAAGCTCTTCTCTCGCATCTTTGGATGATTTAAAGAATAAAAATAACGAGAAAAAAATCCTTATATAAGTGGTTTTGCTTTGGAAAGTCCTCATATTGTGAAATTTTAGAGAAATAGATACACAATTGAGTCTAGAATATGCTAAAACCCTAGGAATGATTGTAAACTTAAGTATGTTGTGAAGCAACACATATTTGTATTAATTTTTTTCATCTCTTGGCTATTTAGAGGTATTTCGTATTGTGTTGAAAATTATAAGCATCAAGTTTTGTAGGATTTTCCAAAAAAATAGTGGGTATTCCGCAATTTTTCCAGTCACTACACAATATCTTTACAATTCAGACATACAGTCACGAGTTCCTACTCGGGGTTGTTTGATGTACTTACTTGTGGTGATACTTGTGTGTGGACATTATCACTATTCATAAGGCGGTGCCACTCTTTATGAGGGGACATTTTTGAAAAGGAAATGAAAACATTCATGAGATGGAATTAAACCCTAGGTGGTAACTACATTTTAGGTTTGGTCATGAGCAACAACTCTATTAATGAGGTGACACTCAACCCTAAACGACAACTACAAACTAGGCCTGCTCATAAGTAGTGACACTATTCATGAGGTTAGTGTTGGCACTATCCACAAGGCTGTGACCTAACCCTAGGCATGTTTGTTTGGCTTGGGTGATCTATTTGAGTATAATTTGATAAGTCAATACATAACTTGATAAGTAATTGCAAGCTCCCCACCAAAGGAATATGTGCACAAATGTGGGAGATACCTCCTCACAACTTTTTAAAGCCCTAACATCTAGTCACATGGAGTTTAGCCCTTAGTCACGGCGAACCTAAAGGTATGAACCCAAGAGATGTAAATTATTTTCAAGGCACATGAACAAGCATTAGAAGTTACAAGTAGAAGAAAGTTTTAGGATACATAAAATTTGACCGATAAATTCTTTTGAGGTGCCATTTTTTTGTAATTCGACTTTTTCAATATCTTTACATTAAAGACACTTTTGAGCCTTGAAAAATTCTATATGAGCTAAATTATAAAGTGCCACACTTTGGGGTTATTGTTGATAATTTCATAGGGGTTGTATTGTGTCTTGTGTTCTCTTCTACAATTTAATTTTTGTAGCTTATTTTATTGCATTATAGATCAAAATGTGGTTCCGCTTCTTACATTATTTAACTATTATGAGTGAATAAATAAAATGAAAAAATCCTCATTGAGTAAGGGATTACAGGTGGATCACAATGGGTATTGAAACTAAACCAACAATATATGTAAATAAAGTTAAGTGGTTTAATAAATGTGATGAGGCATATGGTCTATTATGTGTTTTTTTATTTGCTTACTTGCTCTTACACATATAATATGCTAGCATACCTAATGATGTCTGAACCACATTGGAAAAAATATTCGGTCTCCTCACAGATTTTCTTGCATTATTTGACATAAAACTTACAACATTGAAGAGATCACCTATTGAAAAGGTGATCTAACCACTGTGTTTGAGAGGAGCATCTCCCTCGTATGATGGGTTTGTGGGGTTTTGGATACTTTTAACCTAGAAAGCATCCAAAAGGAAAATGAAAGGAAAGTGAGTGAGAGATGGAAGAGGGGAAAAGATAGGGGAAAATAATGGAGAGAGGGAGAATGTAGGGATAAAAAAACAGATTTAATTCCTATATGTTAGAAAATACACCATAATTAAGAGATTAAATGTTAGTACTTTGCATGAAAATGAATGAAATGAAAGATTACATTTGAAATAAGAACAAATATAACCAACTATAATCTCAAGACATAAATTTCTATAAGCATTCATGTGTTTCTTCATGGAAAGGAACAAAAAGTCTCCTTGCCATCTCTTTAAAAAATATTCACAATGATCAATCTCCATAGAAAGTACCTAAACACAAATTTTTAACAACAGGAAGTTAATAAAATTTTTGTTTAGGTACTTTCTATGGAGATTGATCATTGTGAATATTTTTTTAAGAGATGGCAAGAGACCTTTGTTCCTTTCCATGAAGAAACACATGAATGCTTATAGAAATTTGTGTCTTGAGATTATTGTTGGTTATATTTGTTCTTATTTCAAATGTAATCTTTCATTTCTTTCATTTTCATGCAAAGTACTAACATTTAATCTCTTAATTATGGTGTATTTTCTAACATATAGGAATTAAATCTGTGTTTTTTTGTCCCTACATTCTCCCTCTCCATTATTTTCCACTATCTTTCCCCTCTTCTATCTCTCACTCACTTTCCTTTCTTTCTCCTTTGGGTGCTTTCTAGGTTAAAAGTATCCAAAACCCCACAAACCCATCATACGAGGGAGTTGCCCCTCTCAAACACAAAGGTTAGATCACCCTTTCAATAGGTGATCTCTCCAATGTTGTAAGTTTTATGTCAAATAATGCAAGAAAATCATGAGGAGACCGAATATTTTTTCCAATGTGGTTCGTTATCATTAGGTATACTAGCATATTATATGTGTAAGAGCAAGTAAGCAAATCAAAAACACATAATAGACCATATGCCTCATCACATTTATTAAACCACTTAACTTTATTTACATATATTGTTGGTTTAGTTTCAATACCCATTATGATCCACCGTAATCCCTTACTCAATGAGGATTTTTTTATTTTATTTATTCACTCATAATAGTTAAATAATGTAAGAAGCGGAACCACATTTTGATCTATAATGCAATAAAATAAGCTACAAAAATTAAATTGTAGAAGAGAACACAAGACACAATACAACCCCTATGAAATTATCAACAATAACCCCAAAGTGTGGCACTTTATAATTTAGCTCATATAGAATTTTTCAAGGCTCAAAAGTGTCTTTAATGTAAAGATATTGAAAAGTCGAATTACAAAAAATGGCACCTCAAAAGAATTTATCGATCAAATTTTATGTATCCTAAAACTTTCTTCTACTAGTAACTTCTAATGCTTGTTCATGTGCCTTGAAAATAATTTACATCTCTTGGGTTCATACCTTTTAGGTTCGCCATGACTAAGGGCTAAACTCCATGTGACTAGATGTTAGGGCTTTAAAAAGTTGTGAGGTGGTATCTCCCACATTTGTGCACATATTCCTTTGGTGGGGAGCTTGCAATTACTTATCAAGTTATGTATTGACTTATCAAATTATACTCAAATAGATCACCCAAGCCAAACAAACATGCCTAGGGTTAGGTCACAGCCTTGTGGATAGTGCCAAGAGACCATAGGACAAAATGTTCCTCCAACCTCCAAGACCCTTTAAAAATGAGATCTATCTTCCTTATATAACCCAAAAGTTGGTTATAAGGTCATTAAGGTTTATGACATCACTTTTAGGGCAAAGTTAGGTCACATTATAATTTTATAACTTTATTTTATCAAAGAAAATTCACTTTATTAAAATAATAGATTTTTATCACATATGTGACCTAATTAAAATTATTTATTACAATAATTAAGTGGGTACATATGGACCCCACTGTAGTGACATGGACATACACCTAGACACCAAAATGACACCTATATCAACAACATGAAATCTATGAACAATGTCATATCTATTGGACCAAAATTTTTCCTATTTCCATCATACAAGAAATGAACTCATTGACTATGTTGGATTTTCGACACATTTCAGGATCTCTCACTCTATGAAGGACCGGTTTCATAACTTGGTTATTTGATTCGATGCACAACAAACACTTGTTTAGTTTGTGATTAACTAAGATCATTCAGATATGTAGCTTGAACATATCTTCAATCATTATTTTATAGTTTTCATTACATGGAACAAATACTTTATCCACATCCATTGTTCATTGGCCTTGGTGAATTCATGATTTTCCATATTGTCATATTTTGTTGCACCATCTTGGCTTGCCAATAAGAGCTATATCCATCTATCTATTTGAGCTTACTTTAGGTTATGATGTTGTTTGGATGCGTACAAGTCATTGGTGGAGTGGAAACAATTGATGATTTAAACATTAAATAACCAAAATTGGATTGTTTCCACCTTGTATTCTACAAGAAAGGTATAAGAACTGGACCAAAAGTTCCAACCATTCATTCATAAGACCAATTTCAATCATTGTTAAATATAAATACTCATGAAATGCTCTATTAGGTCATCGATGATAATTTGAAGTATATTATTCTTGAGAATCGTTTTCAAATATGCGGTCAAGTTTTGCAGATATGTTTGTGGGGATCTAAACTTTGTATGTGTTATGTACATACAAGATCACCTTTTAAAGGTACAAAATATCCTCTCTTGTTACATGTTTATGAAGTCGAGAATGTTTTTAATATGCTACAAAAATTCTAGAAAACCTTTGTCATCAAATTTATATTCATTATAAATATCATCTAGAATTTATTCCCTTTGCTTCTTCCTCAACATTTTCTTTGCATAAGATAAAATTTCTAATTTTGAATCAGCGTTATAATTAGACTCATTTTCTCAAGAAGATTCCTCACTTGAGGTTGTGGATTCAACAAGAACTATTTTCAAGCCATCCTCTTTCTCTTGTTGAGGTCCTTGGTTCTAGGAAAGCTTAGACTAAGACTAAACATCAATATGTAGACACAAAATCTATACACTTGGCAGGTCCTAAATCATATTAGTGTATACATGATTCCTAAGCAAGAAAACTAGTGGTTGACAATTCCTTTTGACCTATTGGTTTCTTTATCTCTAGTAATTTACTATTTCTAAGATTGAATGAGCATCCTTTTGGCTTTACACATCTTATCGACTACATTTTTGTCGACACTTGATTTATTTACCTTTTGATGGCCTTAGACACTAGTGCCTAGTTAGGACAGAAGTGCCCAGGTGCTCCTGTCCCTCCTAGGTGCTCATGTCCCTCTCTTTCTTCTTCTTACTCTTTTGGGTCATTTTCGCTTCTTGGTCACCTTTTAACACTTTAGGTCGGCCTTTTAAATTGTCAATTATAAAATTCAAACAAGGGAATCATATATACACTTAGTTACTTATTTCAAATAAGGGGCCATGCACTATAAACAAGATCTATATAAAAGGCACAAGAGCACTACAAAGTACATATATAACACATTCATACAAGGTTTAAGGGCTGAATTGGTCTGCATACACTACATAAGAGGGGTTTATTCTATTCCATCACAAACATTTTGCATATTCGATACAATCTAGATCTAGCTGATTATCATCATGAAAATTTCATAAGGGAAACTATACGTACCCAAAATTGTAGGGTACTGCACCGTCGAGAATAATGTAACACGTACCCCAATGATGATACAAGTCTCCTCGCAAGGTGTTCGGGATCCGGAAAAGCTCCCCAAGTGTGTGTTAACATCCTGCATGCCCCGCTTAGCCCCCGCGTGCTTTGTTTTCTCTTTTTCCCTCTTTTCTTGGCCTTTTGCTCTTTAGTTATGAAACCGCTGCCCTACCTGGGTGGCGGTCTCGTGACCACCACCCTAAGCAGGGCGGCGAGCCTCAGAATCGCCGCCCTGCTCAGGGCAGCGGTCCTTTACACATTTTCCAGAATGCTCTTTTAACACGACTCACGTAAATTTCAATGTTTACCAGCTTTTTTTCACCGCCATGGGCTTGCATTAATGATTCTGGTTCCCTGGAATAGTGTTTTGCCATTGTTTATAGTTTAAGAGATCAATTTGGTTTTTACCTTGGGTAAATGCAAATGCTATAAATAGATGGCTTGTGCTCAAGCAAATGGCCCCTCAAGTTTTACCTCCGAATTTCTCGGTCAATAGATTAGTCTTTCATTTTACTTAGAATTATTAGTTTCTTTCATTACATAGTTAGTGTTGTTTTGCTGTTAGGAAGCCACATATCCATCTTGTGCAAGTGCTGTTGACATTTCATCTAATCCATTGGAGTAGAGTAGTCTGTTTGTCAATAGGAAGCCATTAAAGTTGCAGGTTTTGTTCTTCAAACATGATAGTTTCAGGTTCTGGACGTTTTATGTTGCATGACTCACAATAAATCCTCGCTAGGAATTGCATAAGCCAAGCTCTGTACTCTTGCGCTATCCCTCTCCTACTCGCATTGTATTCAGTCTGTATCCTAAGCTGCCTTTGTCCCAATATCTACTTCTGTTGATGCTAGCATTACACGCTTTTTGGATCCACGTGAACATGAAGGAATGAGGAGCTCACACTGAGGGGACATAGCCACACACACCATCGGATTTGCCACTGCACTTTACGCAGAGAATCTAGGTTCTAGCTTTCAAAGTTCTAATTAGAAGCATATCAAATAGAGTAGTTAATTACTTTATTTCAGTCAATCTTACTTTCGATATTGCCAGGGAAGTTGTGGGGATTGATAGTTTCTGAGAGACTATGATTCTTTCCTCACTTCTGAGGTAGGATCGAGAGTCTTTCAAATAGATTAGATCAATTATTTCATTGTTTAGAATAGATTTACAACTACACAGGAAAGTAACTATACTCGGTTACTTTGTTTGTTTTAAAATTCAACACTATGTTGATTGTCAATTTCTAGATATATTAAAATAGCTGATCTTTCAAATTCATTTATAAAATTCATTAAAAATGAAAGAAATATAGAAGTTATATATGTTATAGACATACTTCGCATAGTTATTTTTATTTTGCTGCATTTAGTTTACATTATTGCTTTTGTATGACAATCATGGGACATAGAGAGCCCAGGGAATATGTATTCGAGCTAATCGTGCCCCAACCCAATCTCGTCATAGCCATAACTGATATAGATCAGAATCTCGGATCCAAGTCTTCCAAACAACGGTAAACTTACAACAAATCGGTTTCAATCGCACGGGTTAAACATAGAAGACGACCAAGCACACACATTTTGGTCAAATCAACCAAACTACAGATTACCCTAGATTCATATCCGCATGACTGTGGAAGGGTTTGAAAGAGAGCAGACCTTTGGTTGTGATCCTTTGGTCCCACAGCCAGATGCAGGAGACACTCTCACAGATATAGATACCAACTTGAGAATTTAGGTTGCACAAACACCTGTAAGATATTATGAGAAGATCGCACAATTATTAATTCTGAATATAGAAGCTGAAAAGGCATATGACTATTGGATACTAGGGATTAGGGATTGATTCCGTACATGACCATAGCAGGACCACAAAAAATATGAATCTACAGTTGTGACCCACAAATCCCACAGCCAAACGAGCCCATAGGTGAATCAAACATAGATGCTGGGCTACGTACACTAGTATTTAGATCTACTCCACTTCCACCTATCATTATCGAACAATTATCCTTGCTAGACACAACAGCTAACAAAGCTAAGGAGTTCTGGACTAGGCCAAAGAATCACCCATAGAGTCAATTATATTTACCATCCACCCTATGACCTTATTTGGAGATATACACAAAACTATCCTAGGTCATTTTCCACGTATTCCACAACCTATAGACCGAATCACGCCAGAGCTCGATATTGATTAGAGCCTTCAAGAAGTCATCCTTGCTGATCGATCTATCACACCAGTTCAGGTTAGGAGGGCCTTCTTTGCCTTAGATTCGCAATTTCCACTAGTGCGCGTCGAAGACATCAGATTTCCCAATTAGCTTGTCTGCATCCCACACATATTTAATCCCCACCGGCTGTCTCGACATGACCTCGGGAGGTCGGGTGCGAGGAAAAGTTACTTGTAGATTCCTATGCTCGCTTGTCACTTTTCCATCATACAAAATTGGTGAACCCGACGTGAACTTCTTACTTTCCGGTTCGGAGTTAGATTTCTATTTATTCTTTAAATTAAAATGACTCTTTCATCTTTACTACCTCATTAGCTTTCACCATCACCTTCACTCCTTCCCATTATTCTACGGGTATTCATATACCCCCCGAATATGTCGGGATTCGATGCATACGGTAGGCCTCTCTTAGGTCTTGAGGCATACTATGCTCAACTGAATAGACAGTCATCGCCCTCGCTCTCGGTATGGGGTGAAAACTATTCAGATAACCAATTATCAACACAAATTCCATCTCCAAGGATCAGATATAGCTCATATTTCCAAACAGAAGAGTTGGATCAGTTCGCTCAAACACGGAAAACAGAGCCTTCAAGCTCGAACAATATGACGCTCACAGGAGAATCAAGTTCGTCTCCTAAGGTACTACTTAGACCACAAATTAGTAGACAATTAGACTCATACCTAGGTTTAGATGATGAACATTCGGTATGTTATGCCAGGAATGAACAACATTCTCGAAGTATGTACCCACCTATAGGAGGTTTACAAACACAACCTGAGGTCTCTTTTCAAGGAAATACCTCCATGCCACTACATATAGGAAATGCCCTCGGGGAAACTTGGCAGGAAGCAATCAATTCATAGTAGGATATCACATGCCTATACAACATCAGGGTATACAACAAACACCACTAAGGCAAAATATCGTGACTTCACCAAGTGAGGTCATCTCAACTTTAGTAGAAAAAGTTAGGGGGTTAGAACTTGCTCAGGAAAATCACCATTCTCAGTTCATGCAGGCAGGAAATCCTAATCCTCCACACCATCCTAGCCAGGTAGACCTCCTCACAGGAATAGGCACGTTAGGTATGACTCCTCGATTCAAAACAAACGCCGACTAGAACCGTCATTTCTAACACTAATCGACACCTCCCGGTCTAGTACAAAATAATCCATTCTTGGACAATACCCCTTCATACTTAAACATGTATTCCAAATCACCACAAGGGGATATGTTCTCCTCTCCCGGTATTTTTAATCAACCACAGGGGGTTCCCTTATGCCCCTACCAATGCATATGCAATTCCATATAAACAACCCATTCCATCGCCACCCTCAAAGATGCACCATCAATGGTCGAAACCTACGCGATAGGGACATATTCATAATACTTGAAAGAGCCTTTAGATTTTACCATACGGAGCGTCATGCTTCCAAGACCTCTTCCCGATTTTCCCAAGTACAAAGGTGAGGGAGATCCGAATGCACATATCAAGGCTTACACTATAGCCAGTCGAGAATTACTCCCTTGGGATGGGGTTGTTGCTAAAATATTTCCCAAAACCTTGAAAGTATCGCTCTTGATTGGTATTATAGAATACCTGAGGCTTCCATCCATTCGTTCAAGCAACTCATGTCAGAGTTCATCAAGGCCTTTGACATGAACAAACTATTAAGGACAGGAATCAGGGAATTCTTGCACATTAAGCAAGAACACAATGAATATGTCACCCATTTCATCCAGAGGTGGTGTACAGTTCTTTATTCTTTGGCAAGTGCTCCAAATATGGATCAGATGGAACTATGTGATTTATTCCTTCATTCTCTCAGTAGAGAAGTGAAAGAAGAAGTCCAGAAGTTTCAACTAAGGACTTACAATGAAGTACTTGAGAGTGCTCTCCGAATAGATCAAGCGGCAATTGATAGTGGTCGCAAGACATATGGAGCAAACGGAAGGTTAATCACCTCCAACCAGAACACTACAACTTATCCTGCTACCACAAATGTCAATCAAGGACCTAAAATCCTTAATAAAAATCACGGAGTAACAACAGATGGAGTAACTGATCAGGTTAGAAAGGTAAATGTTGTGAATACTTCACCACAAATAAACAACCAACGAAACAACAACTTTACTCCAACAATCAATACAGTGGATTTTAATCATCCACAACAACAACAACAACAATGGAAAAATCTTACACAAGGTCCAAGCCAAAAATTAACTAGATATCAAAACCAAAACCAAAACCAAAGACAAAAAGGCAAAATTTTATTCCTAATAGGCAACGGTTTAATCAAAATTTTGGGCCACAATATACATCAAGCCAACAACCTAGGAATTACAATCCTAATTCTTATTGTGGCTTCCACAAAATTCGAGGCCATGACACTAGAATGTGCTTTGACTACAATAAATTAATGCAACATTTTCTAGAAGAACAAAGACAACTTTTCATAGAGATGTTCTTGGAAAATCCTACGTCACCAGCACCGAATACTTTTACAGGGGTAGTTTCCCCTCAAAAGGCACCCCTCAAGATCTTCAATGATCC
Organism: Taxus wallichiana var. yunnanensis; assembly: GCA_018340775.1. Taxonomy (NCBI): domain Eukaryota; kingdom Viridiplantae; phylum Streptophyta; class Pinopsida; order Cupressales; family Taxaceae; genus Taxus; species Taxus wallichiana. The sequence goes on along the minus strand of CM031239.1, from coordinate 957,644,258 downwards.
GCTCCCAAATCACAACAATAACAAGTTAAATCCAAGTGGGACAAACAAGGGTGTAATTGTAGGAAACAATGATCATGAAGCTTCAACTTCATTGAATCCATTAGTTGCGCCACAATTAGGAAGTCAGCCTCGACCAAAGATAGTCGGTTTAGTGGAGTTAGACTCCGAACTACCCGTAGAAGTTGTAACAAGGACACGAGAGTATTCCTCTCAGCTAAGTCCAAGCTACCCGCTAGAAACAGACAATATCCAACAAGTATTAATAAAACCCGTAGGTGCTTATGATTTAATTAATGATCTAACAAAAACCTTCTCGCACATCTCCTTTTTGGATTTATTGAAGAACTCCCCTGCTCACAGGGCTGCTCTTTTAGAGGCATTGGGTTTAGGTCATTTAATTAACATCACTCCACCTCCCGAAACACAGGTAAACCATGTAGACTTTGATATCCATCCTCCGGGGCAGCCAGATAGGGATGTCGAATTCATATTCGAAATAAACAAAATGCCAACAGATGCTGAGATCGCACGCCGAGGTGATCCAACCTTACACTTACAAGTGTGGGTTTATAACAATTATGTGAAACACGTGATGGTTGACGATGGGGCAGCAGTTAATATAGTCCCCTTCTCTTTCCTTCAAAAGCTAGGGTATGGAGAAACCAATTGTTCCACGACTCGAAATACACTAAGAGGCTATGACAACCTTAAAACCACTTCAATTGGAACTATAATACTACCGGTCACCTTAAGACCCAAAACAATCATGACTGAGTTTTATATTATAGATCGGGAAACTAATTATAATATGATCCTTGACCGACCATGGATACACCGTATGAAGGCAATCCCTTCTACGCTATTTCAAGAAGTAAGATTCTTGCATTTAGGAAAAGTGTTCATAGCCAAAGGTGATCCAAAACCATTCGATGTACACCTGGCTGACCTAAAGAAAAGACCAGGCATGCACTCGGAGTTTGAACTCCCAACGAACCAACTTAATAAACCTACCGACGCGAAACCAAAATAAAAGGTGGTACTTACGACAGATCTTGAAACTATGAGCTTGGTCAAAATAATCCCAGCCCTCAAAGATTAGGCTAACATTGTAGAAACAGTATCATTAGGATCTACTGCAAAAATTGTTGAATTACTAGAACAGGATCTACCAATGTTCCTACCATTTGATTATGTAGGCATGGGATCTACCCTAGGTGTTGGCTCTCTTCCAGTAGTGGATCTCTGCATGATAGAGGTAGAGAACGTTAACACAACAAGTGTCCTAGCGTCCATGTTCCTGGATAAGTATTGGACTCTCTATTTTGATGGAGCTAGATGTCGTTACAGAGCTGGGGAAGATGTAATCCTTACTTCTCCCGAGGGAAAATCCTACCATTTGCATTTAAGCTAAAATTCGAATGCACTAACAATGGTTTCGAGTGTGAAGCCCTTCTCCTTGGCCTCATCTTAGCTAAGAGAATCGGTGTTGATAACATCGAGTGTTAGGAGACTCACAATTGGTAGCAAACCAAGTCTCTCAAGTATATGAAACCGAGAGTTGAGCAATTACACTCTACAAAATGGTCAGTATTAAATTTAAGCAAGGAATTTAACTTCATATCAATTGAAGCAATCTCACGCAAACAAAATCTTCTCACCAATTCAATAAAGCAACCTTAAAGATCACGCTTTACTCCAAATAGTAAGTTAGAGGATACCCATTTCATGGTATCCCTTCGTGATGAACCATTGATAAAAAATGTCAAATCCTCTTTTAAATGGAAATGAAAACAAATCTGCTATCCTAGACCACATCGATAGTGATACAACCACTCTTGATTTCTTAAACGCCTATGTGGCATTACATCTCGCCCATCACGTAATAGATTTGTCTTTAATTCCACATGCATCTTCTTACTTTGGGAATCCCATGACAGAGCTTCCCCCACAAAAGGAACTCAACATATACACAGTCGAGAACGGAGATGATCTAGAACTACCTCCAGCCCCGCCTGAGTTTGAAGAAGGTAACGCTTCTTTAATCGAAGAAACAATTGATATTAACATCGGAATAGAAGATGAGCCAAGGATATTGAAGTTAGGATCCTCGTTAACTCCATCAGAAGTAGAAATACACACTCGGATCCTCAAGGAACATCAGAAGGCTTTTGCATTTAACTATAAAGAAATGATAGGGGTTGCACCACACATTGTGGTACACAACCTCGTCACTAAATCAAATGCAAAACCGATTAAACAAAAATCGAGACCAATGAAACCCAAGGTAGCTCTCATGGTAAAAGAGGAGGTAATAAAGCTCCTCCAAGTAGGATTCATCAAACTAGTTGATTACTCTCAGTGGGTATCTAATATCGTTTTGGTTCTAAAAAGAATGGAAAGATACGCATCTGCATAGACTTCCTGGACATTAACAAAGCATGTCCTAAAGACGACTTCCCATTACCATCCATAGACGTCATTGTTGATGCAACAACTGGATTTAAGCTTTTGTCTCTCATGGATGGATTATCAGATACAATCAAATTAGAATATCCGAACAATACCAAGCTAAAACCAAATTTTATAACTCCTTGGGAACTTATTGCTATCTTTGTTATGCCATTCGGACTCAAGAACGCTGGCGCTACATACCAGTGGGCTATGATGTATATATTTCATGATCTTATTCATAAAATTGTGGAATCCTACGTAGATGACTTGTTGGCCAAGGCCAAGAAGTGTTGTGCCCATCCTGAAGTGCTCCGCGTCATTCTTTCACGTCTGATAGAATACGGAGTCACGCTAAATCCAGAAAAATGTGTCTTTGGTGTGACAGGAGGGAAGCTCCTAGGTTACATTATATCATCACGCGGGATCGATGTTGACCCAACCAAAATTAAGGTTGTTCTCGAAATGGTCCCACCTTCGATGAATATGGAATCAGATCATTTCTCGAAAAACTTGGTGCGATCCGGAGATTCATCCCAGATTTAAGTTTCGCCATTCATCCAATCAACAATCTACTCAAGAAAGATTATAGCATTGATTAGACCAAAGAATGCAATGAAGCTTTCAACGTAGTTAAGCATTTCTTGTTATCACCACCTACGCTAATGCCACCTAAGCCAGATCGCCCGCTAATTTTATATTCACGAGCCACCAATGTCTCGCTAGCCTGTATGCTAGCTCAAGAAGATGATGACAATAGAGAACGTGTGATCTATTTCATTAGCCAAACATTGCTCGAATATGAAACATGCTACACACAAGCAGAATGGGAATTCCTCGCCATAGTCTTTGCAAAAAAATGCTTAAGACATTACATGTTAAATCAAGAAACAAAGGTCATTATAAAAACAAAACATTTACGAACCTTCCTCACGCAAGGGTCTTTGTCTAAAAAGGCTAGGCGCTTTATAACCTTAATGGGTGAATTTGAATTAACATTCGTAAATCAAAAGTCTGTTAAAGGACAAATCATCACAGATATGGACTTTCCGGATGAGTGCATATACTACATCGAAAACAGACCTCCCATCTCTGAGTGTCCTTGTACACCGATATCATTAATTATATCATGGACCATACGTATCCAGAAGGTGCTACTCCATAACAAAGAAGGCGGTTACGCATTATCGTAGCTAAATATGTCATCATAGAACAAGTGCTCTATCGAAAAGCGTTCGATGGAATGCTTCTAAGATGCGTCGACACAGAAGAATCCAAGAAGATTCTTCATGAATCTCATAGTGGAATGTGTGGAGGACACTTCAGTGGCCATGCCACCACTCGTAAAATACATCGAATGGGCTATTTCTGGCCCACTCTAGAGCACGACGTAGTAGAGTTTGTACGAAGGTGTCATAAATGCCAAGAATTCTCTCATGAGATTCACATGCATGCACAAGCTCTACAACCAATCGCTACTCCATGGCCCTTTTCTACGCGGGGCCTAGATTTAATATGGAAATTCTCTCCCTCGTCTGGGAGATGGCCATAATTTCATAATCACAGCCACCGAATAATTTACCAAGTGGGTAGAGGCTATGCCTCTTACTACTGTACCGGGTTCTGTAATTGCCAAGTTCATTTTGAACCAAATCATTTATAGGTACGGTGTCCCGCAAATCGTTATCTCAGATAACGGGACTTCTTTTAAGAATGACGAAGTTCGTGAATTGTGCAATAAATTTAAAATAAGCCATCATACAACCTCCTTATATTACCCTCAAGCCAATGGACAGGCTAAGGCGACAAACAAAACATTAAAATCCATTCTCCTTAAAACGGTGAAAGAAAACAAACGAGATTGGCATTTGAAGTTATATCCGGCCTTATGGGCCCACCAAACCTCAATAAGGACACCAACAAGAGCGACTCCTTTCTCACTAGTATTCGGGGTAGAAGCAGTTCTCCCATTGGAGGTTGAAATACCCAGTCTCCGTATTTCATTACAAGGGATCCTGGATGAAGACGCTTATAGAGAAGCACGTCTCTCCCAACTAGAAAGCCTAGATGAAGCTAGGTTAGATGCTGAACAACGGCACAAAATCTATGCTGACCGATGTGCCGGCAGTATAACAAGAAGGTCTATGAATGTGACATATATGAAGGTGATCTAGTTCTAAGGCTAGACAAATGATCGACAAAAAGACCGGCGAAGGAAGGAAGTTCCGGCCCAAATGGTTGGGCCCATACCAAGTCATGAAGGACTATGGAAATGGTGCATATCTCCTATGTGACGCTGAAGGTGAGGAATTTGGTGAAACAACAATTTCCTACACCTTAAATGATTCTACGCGTAAGCAACTAGCACTACTTGTATAATTATATCTACATCAGATCTTCATATAGATTAGGATCATTTTGTCCGCTTGTTTCATACAAAAATTGTGATCAAGGAATTTGTTCTCAAAGCAATTCATTACAAACTCATGATGTTGTTGGCATAAACACTCTAATCGTACTTCTCTATTTCCATGATATCACCAAAATATTTTGGAATCATTTCATCAAATAAAGCTAGATATGACAAAGTTTTACTGGTAACCATACCAAGATCTGCATGCTTGTTCTTAATTCTGGTTTCTTCTTAGGATGGGTGTCTTGCCTATGGTCTGTTCTTGAAGCTTCATGGTGTCACATCTATCCCGTACGTATATCTCTTTGGAAATAAGAACACACTGACATTTTGCTCAAGTAAACAAGTCAAATATAGAATCAAACAGAAAATTTTAAATTTACACATTTCCTTGCCCCACCAACCTTCGGTGATGAGCTTGCGTCTCTTACTAGTGACGTAGGGTTGGGAAAGGATGGAAATGCCCTTACTCGCCTATGCCTTGCCTATGGTGATAAACCCATGCTTCTTACTAGTAGCATGGGGCAAGGTGTGGGGGTCCTCTTGACAAGCAAATGCAAAAGGTCATAAACAAACAATTCAAATCTTGAAGTCTTGAGTCAAAAACAAATGAATCGGATGTCCAAAATTCCAAGAGAGTTCAAAATCCTAAAAACCAGATTTTGTCTACCATGTGGCCATCTACGGATCTAAGTCTAGATAAACCACAAAGCAAGTTGCATCCCAAAACTACGAAGTCACTCGAGTGGAGTAGGCTTGTAGCATCCTAATTTGGTTTCGCTAAAGCTTTGTCTATCTCTCATCACTACCATTTCAACACATTTCATAACTTGTGCCCTTTCTAGCTCTCGGTGATGAGCCCTCGCATCTTACTAGTTGTGTGGAGTTAGGAGAGGGGAAAGTCTGTCTTCTCATCATACCGGTTTGTCTTCACCACTTTTCCAAAACAAACATGAAGTATTCAAAATTTCTTAAGAAACTAAGATTCAAAATCACTTTGTATCTACATTATCGTATATCAGCATCATGAAATACAAAAGGAAAGTAAACATTTGTATCATTTGTTCTCCATTGCATACATTCTAAAAAGCATATAAGCATAATATCACAGTTCACATGAAGAAACAGAAATGGAAACAAAGCCATAAATACCAAAGGTCTGATCCAAAAAGAATATATATATATATATATATATAAATTCCTATACAATGCCATCATGTGCTAAGCATGGTCAAAACGCTCAAAGAGCCCGAGATATACAAAAATATCATGCAAAAATCTAGGAGAGCCAAGTGGCTTCTCAATCCCTATGAGACCCTCTAAAGGCACACGCCCATGCCTAGGACTCGGCCCATGCCGGCTCGAGTGCATGGAGGGCTTAGGATCTCGAGGGCAGCCAGCCTCGCCACGAGAATGACTCCTCATCACGCGCCGCCTATCGTATACCCCGCTAACTCCGTGACGGAGAGTTGATACCATCCTGGCCACGTGCGATCAGGGCAAAGATGTCGGTGTGTCTACTAGTTGGCCGAGGGCTCCGCAACATCCATAGACAACTCTATGCGGGTCCTCTCCATGGGGATCATAAGGGTATCCATGCATACCTTGTGAATCGTGTCTCGCCACTCATCGCGGTCTCTCGCAAACAAAGGGGAAAATAAATGAGAAATAAAACAAGAGATAAAATACAAGAGAAAACAAGAGGAGAAATAGTAGCTAAGGCAATCCTAATTAAAAACAAACAATTAAAAGGAAGGATGGTAACTTACTCGTATCACCGTGCCTCCAGACGGATCTCTAGGGTCCAAGACTGCCACAGATGCCACCGCCGACCGAGGTGGTCCCCCGTGGCCGGAGCGATGTAAGGCCCTACAATGGACTCATCCTCCCCACCATGGCCCCGGGAGAATGGCTCCTCTAAACAAAAGTAACTCTCTCTCGCACTTTGCTCACCCTCTCTCTTCATGCATGATATCCTGAGTGTCATGCCACTCAGGATCACTGTCCTCCTCAGTCTCCTCCTCTATCTCTCCCCCTATAAACTCCTCGAACTCGGAGTCTATGTCGATGGGGTCATCACTGCTATGGGCAAGACCTACGGCAATCCAAAGCAAGGGTGCCTGAGGCGCACCAACTCTCCCTTGGGCACATACTACCCTCCTGGCCACAATAGGAACGCCAGGAGTAACAACTGTCCAACCCCGGCCTCTAGGACCCCCTCTGGCCTCTCGAACTGACCTGTATATTGGTGCTACTGGGGGAAGCATGCCCATGTAGGGTAGGCAAAACTGCTGAGGAACTCAGCCAAAGGGGTGTATCTCCACTCGCCCCACTCTATCAATAAGCTGCCCTGTGGTGGAGCAGGAGATTAAAGTAAGAGCCTCCTTGCCCCATATACTCCGCCATGGTCCGATATGGTGTGGCCTCCATGTCATCGGTGGTCGAGAAGTAACCACCGATGAGGTGCTCTAAGACCGACATATCTTTCCATCCGGCTGCCCTCACAACTCGGGATCTCGTCACCTCTACGCCTCTGCCATAAGGAAAGAAGCACTCGTAAACCCAACTCATGACCGTGGTCGGGTGGCTCAAAGATCGCCTCTATAAATGTACTACCCTGTATGAAGTCATGGTAGGTAGTCCCAAGTATGTCTGCTCCCCAGGCGTAAATCCTGCCATGGCCCTCAATCTGTGCAATGATGGGGGACCAACAGTATAGTAATGTGTCTCCTCCCTTGTCCCCGATCAATCTCGAGGCAAGGATCCCCATAATAGCCTAGCTAATCAAGGGGATGGGAAAACTAGGAATGGACCGAACTCTAACCCCCTTCTTCGAACCCGTGGAGATGACTACATCTCCCATATAACTGGCCCACTGTGCTATCTGGGCCCGCGAACCAGCTATCTCAAGGGTAAGACATCTCCCGATGATCGGGACCCCTAGAATACGATAAACATCCTCCAAAGTGATGGTCCACTCACCATGGACCCCTGGTAATCGGAAGGTGTTCCGATCAACATCCCAATAGGAGAATAAGTCACAAAGAATGTGACAAGATGGTGTAACATGTGGAATGCGTGAGATACGTAGTATCTCGGCCCTCTCGAAGAGTGTCCTCCTCATCCCGTGAAAGGGCATCTAACACTGCTGGGAGCCACCACACTCCCTCTCTTGGCTCCACCAAATGTACTCCTCTCTCACCTGCATACACCCAAAAGCACACAAAATAGAGCAAGTTAGCATCTAAGTGATTCTCGAAAGATCATGAAAACACATAGAAATGCTAAAAATGCAAAAACAATCTCAAATAGGTACTCTTTCAACATTCTCGTGAAGAACCGTCGCCTGAGCGGGCGGTGGTTTCATAACCACCACCTTAAAGGCGGAAATTTTGTAACCGCCACCTTGAACAGGCGGCGGCGGTCGTGTAACCGCCTCCTCGGGGTAGGGCGGCAAATCATGTCCCGAAAACCCACACGGGTTTTATAACTCAAAAAGCCTAAAAACACCAAAAAAGGACCATTTTAGCTAAAAACAAAGCCTACCCAGTAGGCACCCTCCCTAGATGGACCTTTTCAACCTAACATTTTTGAAAATAACCCCCCCACGACAAAGATTTTAACATTTTAAAAATTTAAAGGTAAAAACAATAAATTGAGGAAAACTAACCTGTGATCTCGTGGGTCGATGATCTGCACGCGGAGGCATGATCGCTATCTCGCCATGAACGCTTTTGAATCTACTCTCATAAGAACGTCACCATGGGTCCCAGAGCTCAAATCAATCAAATCAACATGTGCAAATGAATAGGAAAATGGGCCCACTTTCATATATATAGCAGTTTAACTTGTTTTGAATGTTTTTTTTTCGCAGTTTGGAGCACCGACGGAGGTAAGTTCTTACCCCGCACAAATGGTACGTCCTCATTTCCCATTATTTTAGTGTTTATTTTCTGATTTATCTTGTCTATCTGCACTTGAGTTCTCTTTTCGTTTTGCAGGAAGCGGGAATTTTGGATGGCGTCATTTCGACACACAGACATACCAGGTATGACTTCTAACTTCCCATTTCGGGACCGCCATACTCGAACCCACCATTTTACGCCTCTTCATGTCTAAAACGCTTCTCCGAGGAGGTAATATGTACATACCCAAAATTGTAGGGTACTGCACCGTCGGAACAACGTAACACGTACCCCAATGATGATATAAGTCTCCTCACAAGGTGTTCGGGATCCGGAAAAGCTCCCCAAGTGTGCGTTAACATCCCACATGCCCCGCTTAGCCCCCGTGCTTTGTTTTTCTCTTTTTCCCTCTTTTCTTGGCCTTTTTCTCTTTAGTTATGAAACCACCACCTTGCTTGGCGGCGGTCTCGTGACCGCCACCCTAAGCAGGGCGGCGGTCCTGTAACCGCCGCCATGCTCAGGGTGGTGGTCCTTTATGCGTTTTATAGAATGTTGTTTTAACACGATTCACGTAAATTTCAACACTTACCAGCTTTTTTTCACCGCCATGGGCTTGCATTAATGATTCTGGTTCCTTGGAATAGTGTTTTGCCATTGTTTATAGTTTAAGAGATCAATTTGGTTTTTACCTTGGGTAAATGCAAATGCTATAAATAGATGGCTTGTGCTCAAGAAAATGGCCCCTCAAGTTTTACCTCTCTCGAATTTCTCGGTGCAATAGATTAGTCTTTCATTTTACTAAGAATTCTTAGTTTCTTTCATTGCATAGTTAGTGTTGTTTTGCTGTTGTAGGAAGCCACATATCCATCTTGTGCAAGTGTCATGACATTTCATCCAATCCATTAGAGTAGAGTAGTTTGTTTGTCAATAGGAAGCCATTAAAGTTGCAGTTTTGTTCTTCAAACAGATAGTTTCAGTTCTGACGCTTTATGTTGTATGATTCGCAATAAATCCCACTAGGAATCGTGCATAAGCCAAGCTCTCGTACTCTTGCGCTATCCATCTCCTACTCGCATTGTATTCATCCGTATCCTAAGCCGCCTTTGTCCCAATATCTACTTCGCTGGACTGATGCTAAGCATTACACACTTTTCTAGATCCACGTGAACATGAAGGAATGAGGAGATCACACTGAGGGGACATAACCACACACACCATCGGATTCGCCACTGTTCAGTAAAATCCAAGTTCTAGCTTTCAAAGTTCTAATTAGAAACATATCAAATAGAGTAGTTAATTACTTTATTTCACCAATATTACTTTCGATATCGCTGTGTGAAGTCGTGGGGACCGATAGTTTCGAGAGAATATGATTCTTTCCTCACTTCGAGGTAGGATCAAGAGTCTTTCAAATAGATTAGATCAGTTATTTCATTGTTTAGAATAGATTTACAACTACACAGGCAAGTAGCTATACTCGGTTACTTTGTTTGTTTTAAAATTTGACACTAGGCTAATTGTCAATTTCTAGATATATTAAAATAGCTGCTCTTTCAAATTCATTTATAAAATTCATCAAAAAATGACAAAAATATAGAAGTTATATATGTTATAGACATACTTCACATAGTTAATTTTATTTTGTTGCATTTATTTTACATTATTGCTTTTGTATGACAATCACGGGACCTAGAGAGCCCAGGGAATACGTATTCGAGCCAATCGTGCCCCAACCCAATCTCGTCACAGCCATAACTGATATAGATCAAAATCTCAGGATCCAAGCCTTTCAAACAACGGTAAACTTACAACAAATTAGTTTCCAACTGCACGGGTTAAACATAGAAGATGACCAAGCACACACATTTTGGTCAAATCAACCAAACTACAGATTACCCTAGATTCATATCCGCATGACTGTGGAAGGGTTTGAAAGAGAGCAGACTTGGGTTGTGATCCTTTGGTCCCACAAATGCCGACGTAAGAGACACTCTCATAGATATATAGATACCAGCTTGAGAATTTAGGTTTGCACAAACACCGTAAGATATTTTGAGAAGATCACACAATTATTAATTCGAATATAGAAGTTTGAAAAGGCATATGACTATTGGATACTAGGGATTAGGGATTGATTCCGTACATGACCATAAGTAGACCACAACAAATATGAATCTACGGTTGTGGACCCACAAATCCCACATCCCAACGAGCCCATAGGTGAATCGACATAGATGCTTTGGCCTACGTACACTAGTATTCGAGATCTACTCCACTTCCACCTATCATCATCGAATGCTATCCTCGCTGTAGACACAACAGCTAACAAAGCTAAGGAGTTCTCGACTAGGCCAGAGAATCACCCATGAGTCAATTATATTTACCATCCGCCCTATGACCTTATCTAGAGATATACATGAAACTATCCCACGTGATTTTCCACGTATTCCACAACCTATAGATCAATCACGCCGAGCTCGATATTGATTGGAGCCTTTGAGTAGCTTATCCTCACGATTGATCTATCACACTAGTTCAGGTTAGGAGGGCCTTCTTTTCCTTAGATTCATAATTTCCACTAGTGCGCGTTGAAGACATCAGATTTCCCAATTAGCTTGTCTGCATCCCACACATATTTAATCCCCACCGGCTATCTTGGCACAACCTCGGGAGGTTGGGTGCGAGGAAAAGTTACTTGTAGATTCCTATGCTTGCTTGTCACTTTTCCATCGTACGAAACCTAGGGCACGAGACACGAATATACACACAGAGATAACTACATGGAGTCTAAGATGTAGTGCAACACTCGATTGTAAGTTCAATATTTAGGTGACCATCAAGGTCAGGTTGACTCCATATTATATATATATTTTTATTAGAATTTATGTGGTTTATGTGCATGCGTAGGTAGTAATTTGTTCTCAGGTTACGGATACAGAAAAGACCTAATAGTGAAACCAAAGCAATAAAGAGTGAATAAAAATGAAGATATTCTGATCTAGAAAAGACCAAGTTTTGAGAAACTAAGAATATCCTGGTGCCTAGATCATTAATTAGTGCTTAGGCATTCCTTCCTCCTGCATGTTGTACTTTCTTGGGGTTAGAATCTCTCATCGAGCCTTTTTGACATCTGTTTCTATCATGTCCGAAAGATACACAACTTTTATCACTCCCATGTTATATGAAATAAACTAAGTCATAATCTCTCTCATGTTCTTAGGGTTATACATCTTTGAATGCTTATTATGTGCATGTTACTATGCTTAATCATATGAATATAATTAATTACATGAAGTAATTTTCTATAAAATAATTTTGATTCAAATTAGATTAAATCATTTGGTGAACCCCAACTCATGATCGACCACTCAAATCCTTATTTTTCCTATTCTATTAGATTTTTCTTTCCCTAACCCCAAACCCTAGTGACATTAGGGTTCATATTTCCATCTATTGTCTATCATACATATGATCTACATATTTATTCCTAGGGTTTCATCTTTGGTCCTATCCTTTGGGTCACTTTCTAGGGCTCTTATTTCACAAATTATCTTTTATTTCATATCATGGCCCTTAAAGTTCCTCAAGTATCCTTGTATCAATTACTTCAAAAGCACCCATTTTACAAAAATGCTCTCAAAAGATCCATACATATAAGTATCTCCATCGCGATACACGCCTTCACAAGTAAGTTTAATTTTCAATCATATCTCCAATCCCCCTATCTGTCTTGATAACATAACTAATCAATCCATCTTCGAGTCAATTCAAGCTTTACACCTTTTTTTTCAAGATAAATTTCAAGTTATGGAAACCACAATTACATCCCTCACAACTGAAATCCAAAATCTTTAGGATGCATCTCATACACATGCTAGTTGTTCTTATACAACTCATCACGATCCCATGCCTACTACATGTGCTCATACACTGAGGCCAAGGTCTTACAACAACAAACACCTCTCAAGTTTTATCAAATGCTAGGAAACATGATATTATCTTTGAGCTCCTAAATCATAAGTTAAACACCTTGCCACCTACTCATTACTACCCTCCTCATCAGATTATAAAATACTAAGATCACCCATTTTGTAATTATCATAGAATTAATGGATACTGTGACAATGATTTCTATGCTTTAAAACAAAGAATTGTGAAACTTGAGCATCAAGGATTTATTTCATTTTCTACATAACATTTTTCTACATCTCCAATTACCAAACCCTAATGGGTTCCCAAACCTGATCCTTCTATTTGTAGCGAGCATCACATAATAGTCACTCATGTTCCTTCTCTAGTAATGTAAGAGTTACCACAAGTCCCATCTATATCCAAACCATCAAAGGGTGAATAAAAAATTTTCCTCGTCACAAGCTGAGACTCCTTAAAAACCCCCTAAAATTAAAATTATAATTCATCTTTTTGATCTAGATAATGTATATGTCAATCTCTGGGACACAATTTAACATCTGTCACCATGGCATGTTCTCTTTACCATCATCAAATAGATATCCATCATTCACACACTTGGGGTCATTGAACTTCCCCTATAGTCACACATTCTAATCGGAAATTTCCTATCCATACTACTCACATACACATCTATACCTTACTTTTGCTTTGCACTTCAAGTCAATCTTTCTAGCAACACTTTCTCTTATCTACACTATGAGCAAACTTTACTACATCTATCTATGCTTATGGCTTCCCTTTCCACTCATATCCCACTCCATACATGCTTTGATCCTCATGTTTACTTATGGATGCTTCTATTCATAATATACATACTACTTTGTATATATGGTATACATACTTTCATTCACTATACGTACTCTAGCTATTCTTGCTCACAATGATCACATCTATTTTCCAGCAACTCTTGATATACACACTTGGGGCATTAGAATTACCCCCTCCTCACTTGCTTATTATACCATTACTTCTTCCTATTTATACAACACAATGTTGATACTACATACTCTACCTCGCTACCTAATGACACACTCTTGTTCTACAGATCCTACTTGATTGTTAAGGGGAAATTTCTAAATGAACCTTACATCACACACATCCACCGGGAGAAACATGACCCCTCTAATCTACACATCTTGCATATCAGCAGCACACCATCACATTCACATGACATCTACCTATCTTGGTTGTATTTACTCTTGTTAGCTTATAATACTTACATGTTGCACTTTGTTTCCTATGCTAGATGGATTCTTAGTATGTCATTATCTTTTGTTATACACACATACACATTCACATGGTATGTTGAGGTGAATGTAGAACCTTTACAGATTCTTACACGATGCATGATTCTCGACCCCATTTTTTACCAATCCCACTAAGGCTCTTGGAGACATATACCTTTGCTATTCTCCTACTCCACATCACAGGTCCTATAGTTACAATATTTACTACTTTTCATTATTGTCACTTACTTTTCACTGATCTATACATACTTTGACATACTATTTATCTTTCTAACATGCTAATGGGTGCTTCATGTGTAGTATTTTCCTTGCATAATTGTATACAACCATAGTTTTTTCTTATTTTCTTGTTGACTATTGTTTGTGGGATATTCCCTATGTCATGCTTGATCATTGTTTTATTATACCCACTTTGGCCTTGATTATATTATGACATTGTGAGAAATGTCCCATGTATGCAACCTAATTTTTGTGGTCCCTCTTGTCTTCATAGTTTCTTGATACATTGTATTATATTGCATACTAGATATTTTACACTAGCACATGTTTCTAGCCGATCTTGTTTGCATGTGTCTTGGTTTCTACCATACACATCCCCCACCCCCTGTAGGTATCTAATCTACGATATGCATATCTATTTCAAGTCCTATCATTTGGGCCAATACCTCCTACATTTATCACATGCACCCCAAATGAGGGGGAAACTATTGGGTGAACAAATCACCCTTCTAGCAATACATAACTCCATAATAGAAAAAACAAAGACAAAATTAGAAAAGCACATAGTTATAAATTGGTCCAAAATTAGACTTGGACAAAAAGAACAAAGAGCGGATACTAACACCCAATAAATAGCTTAGGAATTTTTGTGCTTGTGTCCCACCCGGGTGTTTGTCTTGGGGTAAAAACAATCATTCTTTTAGTTCAACATATTTTATAGCATGTTATAATACTGATATACAATATTAGGCACTTATGTTCGGTTAAAGAATTAATTCAATCGAATACAGTTTGGTTACAAATCAGGACATGGCAATCTGTAGTGGCACTTATCATTTGAGAAACATCACGAAGGAGAGAAAAAACATCTCTCCCTAACACTCTTCTCCTTAGCATGCGATTGCCAAAAAAATCATCCTTGGTGTGAGATCACCTAAACAAATCATCTTGGGTGTGAGATGGCCTTAAAACCTCATCCTTGGTGGCGGACACTTAAATCCAAAGCTCAACACTCTTCAAATGATAATTTATCACTCCTAACCCAATCTAAAAACATCTCCATGATAAACATGACAATTTTCTATCCTATAATTTCTCATACATCAGGTGCACTCTTTCCTTAGATACTACTTTCTACACACTTTTACTTATACATACATTTATTTGATCTTTCACATATAGGAATTTGACTATGCTCTTGCTCTTATTTTACATGTCTTTCCTCACAAGAAATAATAAGCAAATCACATCAACAAGCACAAGATCCAAAGAACATGCTACTTCACATATGATTCACCCATAGGGTCTACCTCGCTTTCCTAGTTGGCACACTTCACATCACAATCACTTCACGCTTCACATGGCTACTTGTCCACTCGACGCACTATCATTGGCTACAATCCTCTCTAAATTCCAAGGTACACATCTTCTATCTACTTTAAGTTGTCGAGTATTCATTAAACAACATAAAGTGGGGGAAAATGTAGAAAAAAATCTATGTACTTGGGTACATTTATAGCTCCTAAAGAATACTAATGTATACATGATTCCTAAACAAGAAAACTAGTGGTTGAAAACTCCTTTTGACCATTTGGTTGCTTTATCTCTCTTACTTTATTATTTTTGAGCTTGATTGATCATCCTTTTGGCTTTGCACATCTTACATTCCTTTCATGACTTGAATGATTTTCCTTTTGATGGCCTCGAACACTAGCGCCTAGTTAGGATAGAAGCGCCCCCCGCTCGTATCTCTCTCTTTCTTCTTCTTACTCTTTTGGGTAATTTTCACTTCTTGGTCACCTTTTAACAATTTGGTTCAGCCTTCTAGTAATGAATTATGAAATTCAACAAGGGAATCATATATATATATATATAGTTAGTTACTTCTTCAAATAAGGGTCCAAACACTATAACATTATCTATCACCATCCAAGCTTACAAAAAGGCACAAGGGCACTACAAAGTACATATCTAGCACATTTATACATGGGTCAAGGGCTGCATTGTTTTTCATATATTGTATAGGAGGGGAGTTTATTCTATTCCATCACACACATTTTGCATATTCGTGACAATCTAGATCTATTATGATATCATTGTGAAACTTACACACACTAGAAACCTAGGGCATGAGACACAGATACACACACACACACATGGAGAACTACATGGAGTCTAATATGTAGTGTAACACTTGGTTGTAAGTTCACTCTTCTGTGACTACCGAAGTCACTCGACTCCACATTCTACGTCATTTTTATTAGATTTGATGTGGTTTGTGGGCATGTGCAGGTATTCATTTATTTATAGGTTAAAGGTACAAGATGCCACCTAATAGTGAAACCATAGTGACAAAGAGTGAATTACAATGAAGATCTTCCAACCTTAAAAGACTAGGTTCCCAACATATGAGCAGATATCGGTGGACTGGATCACCATTAGCATTTGGGGTTCTCCTTCCTCTTATGGGTGTTTTCATCATGTACATTCCTAGGGTTCCAAACCCTCATCAATCCTTCTTGACACTATTTCTATCCTATCCCAATAGATACACAAATGGATCACTCATAGGTTATACAAAATCAGCCAAGTCATCATCCCTCTCTCATCTCTGCTTTAGGGTCTTAAATTTTTGAATGCTTATTTCTTGCATGTTATTGTACTTAATCATATGAATACCATTTGTTACATTTATTCAAAAATAAGATTTAATTCAAATTATATTAAATCAAAATATTTTCCTTCTCGACTTGTTGACCTACCATTTCTTTTAGCTGCTAACTTCTGAAAGGATGCATCATCCTTTCCATCTTCAGACATTTTAGAATTAGTGTCATATTTCTTACAGATGTCTTCAAAACCTGTAAAAACATTATGACTAAACCACTGACTAGTTATATATTCTTGATATGGTTGTTATTTGATTGAAAATGGCACCATTAAGGGATTGGCCTCACCATATTTCTATTCCTCGAGAGAAATGAGATGCGACATGAGTGATAAATCCCCTCATCCTAGGCCTACTAGACCGTTAACTCCAGTTAAGTCATATCCTTTTGTGTCATGGATGCACCCAAATGTTACCCCTGGGATGGATTGTTAGCCTCAAATTGTGTCTAATATTTTTAATGTGTCTAAAGATAAGACATCGTGGGTTCTCAAGCCTTCACCATATTGGTATAAGTATTAATAGTCGACATACAACTAGGATTGAGAAGGAAAAAGTAGAGGGATGTGGCAAAGGGAACCTTGTTGTAGTTGGTGGATTTGGAGGGATTGAATATGGGGTTGGGCAATGAGTGAAGAAACGATGCAGGTTTACACTACATCCAAATGAGGTCATTTCCCATGCCCATGATTTCGATCATTTTTGTTACCAAAGTTCCTATGTTGATTGTAATAAGAAATTCCCTGTGGCCAAGGGTGACAGGAGCCTTGATCTCTCAAGGAGAAATGAACATCGATTTGGTAACTACTTTGAATATTGAGGAAGCTAATGAAGTTTCAAATGCTTTGAGGCAAGGGATGATTTTGTGTAAGGCACTACGAAGGTGGTGTTGAGTGGTGATGCACATATGTAATTTAATAAAATCTAATTATTGAATCTAATTTCAGATTCACTATAATGATATACAATAGAATACAAATGCTAAGCACTCTAAAGATGTAATCATGTAAGAAAATGAGAGAGATAGGGAACTTATCTGATTTTTGCTTATCCCAAAGTATACCCGAACTCGAACAACCGATGAACATGATGGAAATAATACTCAATATGCTCGATATAAATTCTAGGACTTGTAGAATGGCTTGGATAAGGGAGCTTGGGTAGAGCAAGGGCGTGAGAGACCTTATGTAGGCATCTGTGACTACTCGTAAAGTCGATTCTAATTTTTCCCGTGTCGCTTAAGGGTTCACTATCCTTCACTTTTGGTCGCTTGATGCCATTGGATGATCATTTAATTCATTACTAACATGAAAAACATATGACATCCTAAATAAAGAAATATGAAAATGGGGATTCGGATTGACCCCGATGGTCACCCGATAGAGTGAACTTATGACCGAGTGTTGCACTACATCTCAGAATCCATGTAGTTCTATGTGCTTGTGTGTGAAATCATGTCCTTAGGTTTCCCTCACGTTGATGATGCCAAGATAGCTAGATGTGGCTAGATAGAATACAAATGTGTGGGATGAAATTCATAACTTCCCCTTCCTATGTAGTGTATGTAGAGTAATAAGCCCAAAAATGTAGTCCCTTTGATAATATGTAGATAGATAGCCCTTGATAAAAAAATTCCCTTATAATGGTATGTATGTTGTGTTTATATAGGGATATCTTGTTTGAATTTCGACATTACGACATGACATGCTAAGTAATACCTTGGGATAGGAGTAATAAAACTGAAAATGCCGACCTAAAATATCAAAAATGTGAAAAAAAAACAAAGAGGACATGAGCATTTAGGTTGGACACGACCGCCCGAGCCTAGTGTCCAGCTTGGGTGCTAGTGTCATAAGAGAATTGACGATAAATATGAGAAGAATGATAGAACATGATCCCTATGATCCGACTAGAACTGGGTGTAGAAGTGACAAATGTGAGAGATAAAGATAATAGAAATAATCAAAGCAAGCAGATGGACTAGGGAGTATGTCACTAGTGAATAATTTTCTTACTCAAGATCTATATATAAAACAAAATACTTGATGATATAGTAAAATAAAAGTATGTGCATGATTTTGTATCTACATGATGGTGCATTTCATATGCACTCAAAAGGATTCATATATCAATAACATCTTGTGTCCATGACTCTTTATAATCCACACTCATGTTTATTACATTTTACCTCTTTGTTCCTTTTTTGGTATATTGTGTGTGTCACACTTGTAGGTTTTCTATTCAATTATGTGTGTTATCAATGAGTGGGAGAGGTTAGTTTAGGTGGTTTCAAGTTTTTGGAACTTTTTATTCCCTTTTCCTCCCGCGTTTTACCCCCTCATTGACAATAATAATCCCCTTATCTCTAGTTTTATCACCGCCCTTTAGCTTAGGATTTTCATTTCGCATCTCTCCATATCTATCTCTCATTGGTCCCTTAGATATGTTAGCGTAGGTTATCCTATAGGTAGTGTTAACATCAAGTTAGATAGGTAGAGGAATTCGACCTTCTCCGAAGGTCTATCTCAAGCCATAGGTCCCACACTTGGAGACAATCCCATGTTGAGAAAAATAATGATCTTCCATGATCATATCAAGATGCTACTTTTGAGCTCCAACACGAACTCAAGGGTATTAACCTTAGGCACATCAACCTCAATGGCAGGTGCATGAATAAGAGTTTTCACCTCCTCCCATGGAAATAAAAATGAAGCATATTAGGTACATGTGGATGTCATTTTTTACACTAAATGATTTTATTTTATATAAGAAATTGTTATAACAGAAACATGACAAAGCATGATAGATTTCATTAATCTTGAAAATCAATCATTACAAAACAATGGAGAGTACTACAATGTATATAGGCATTGCAAAAAACATGCAGAAATAATATATTGCCCCTAATTACCACCGCCATAAATCATTCGAGTGTTAGGTTGTGAAGCCTCGCTTTCATGTGTGAAAGTGTCAAGATAGTACACTAAGAGTACTATACACTTTCCACAATTGTCTCTTCCAAATATACCAAGAAATTTGCCTAATATACCGGGAAATGTGTTTTTCTCATATGGGCTGGATTTTGACCCATAGGTTTATGGGATGCTTTTGCCCATGGTTTTGATACCCATGGTTTTGTAAAACTAGTTAACCATTTGTCTGATTATGTGGTTTTGTGCATATGGTAGGTATGATGTAACATTACGTATGTATTTGAATTTGGATGTGAATTTCTGCAGAGTTTTTTGAGCATAGCTCCAAAAAGATCTGAGTATCATATTGAGAGAGAAGTGGCTTGTAATAAAATACGAGAAAGTGATTCTTGGTGGACATAGACCAAATTGGGTGAACCACATTAAATACTGTCTCTTTGTGTTGTCTTATTTTATTTTTCACTTTTATTTGAGATCTGTAATATTTTCTGCATATTATTTTCTACTGTTGCGATTCTATGAGGGATTGTTCCGCATAATTTATCGCTTATTTCCTAACAATCGGATCAGATCCTGGTTTGGTTTACTAAAGTGTTGAATCATAGGGAAAGTTTTAGCTTGAGTGGGAGCTATGACATATGATGGAAGATCAAGGCTTGATAAATTCAACGAGAAAAATTTTAGTCTTTGGAAGATGCAGATGGAAGATTACCTTTATCAGAAGGATCTTTATATTCCGTTGTCTGAGAAGGTGAAAAACCCTCGAGCATGATGGATGCGGAATTATATTTTTGGATAGGAAGGCACTTGGGACAATCTGGCTATGTCTTTCATCTTTGGTATTATTTAATGTTTTAAAGGAAAAGACTACAAAAGAACTGATGGATGCATTAGGAAAGTTGTATGAAAAACCCTTTGCCTCTAATAAGATATTTTTAATGAAAAAGTTGTTTAATATGAAGATGTATGAGAATGGTTTGGTAGAAGATCATTTAAATGATTTTAATATGGTTGTAAATATGATAGCTTCGGTTACAATAGAATTTGATGAAGAAGTTAGGGATTTATTAATTTTGTGCTCTTTACTTGAGAGTTGGAATAACCTAGTAATGGCGGTAAGCAACTCGGTTCCAACTAACTCAAAGTTGAAGTTTGAGGATGTTGTAGGGGTGATTATAAGAGAGGAAATGAGAAGAAAAATATCTGGGGAATCTTCTACTTCAGGGAATGCTTTGATAGTGGAAAATAGAGGGAGACAAAAGAATAGAGGAAGCAATGGAAAATCGAAACATCGAGCAAGGTCAAAATTGAAAAGCAAGATAGTATACTGGTACTGTGGAGAGTTTGGGCATGCAAAGGACTATTGGGAGATTTGGAACAAGAAGAAATAATAGGAAGAAAAAAAGGAGGCAAATGTGGCAGCGGGTAATGTATGTCATGATGATTTGATTCTTTCTTTTCACAATATTTATGAACCTTGGGTTTTAGATTCGGGGGCTTCTTTCCATGCTACTCCACATAGGCATTATTTTGTTGATTATGTTTAAGGGGATTTTAGGAATGTTTTTCTTGATGATGATGAGCCTTGTACTATAGTTGGAAAATGTTTTTTTGGGTTAAGATGTAGAATGGGAATACATGGCTATTGAAGGATGTTAGACATGTGCCTAATTTAAAATGAAATTTGATATCGGTGGGCTAGTTGGGAAGTGATGGTTGTATTGTGATATTTACAATAGACTCTTGGAAGGTTACCAAGGGTGCTCTTATGGTGGGAAGAGTTAAGAAGGTTGAACCTTGTATTTAACCACTTATAACAATAATGTTTATAATCTTGTGGCTTCGTAAGTAGATACAACATTGTGGCACCGCAATGCACTATAGGCTCGGTCTTATGAGCCATAAGGGCATGAAGACCATAAAGAAGGATTTTCCTGGATATACCAAAACATGTTTGGAGTTTTATGAGGACTACATATATGGGAAACTTAAGTGAGTAAGGTTTCTCAAGGTCATACCTACAGAGAAAGAGAGTAAGTTAGAGCTGGTGCATTTTGATGTGTGGGGCCAACTCGTATCATCTCTTGGGGTTTCAAGTTATTATGTTACTTTTATTGATGATAAAACAAGGAAAGTTTGGATTTATTGTATTAGAAACAAATTTTATGTATTTGAAACTTTTGTTAAATGGAAAGCCTTTGTTGAGAATGAAATAGGTCTTAAGCTAAAATGTCTTAGGTAAGATAATGGAGGGGGTATTGCAACAATGAATTTGATGATTACCGTTTCTAAGAATGGAATCGATGCAAAATATGCTTTTAGGAACTCGTAACATAATGGGGTGTCTCGAAAGGATGAACAAAACAATAATGGAATGTGCTAGGAGCATGGGGTTACATTCAAGACCGCCTCTTTCTTTTTGGGAAAAAGTGGTGAGCATAACTATGTACTTGATTAACAGAGGACCCTCAAGTGCCTAAGATGGATACATACCCGAGGAGGCTTGGTATGGTAAGAAATTTGATTATTCATTTCTTAGAGTCTTTGAATGTGAGGTGTTTGTCCATATAAACAAGGATCATAGGACCAAGCTAGAGGCTAAATTAGAAAATGTAATTTCATTGGTTATGGTGGTGATGACTTTGGATATAAATAATGGATTATTAAGGATAAGAAAATCATTCAATCTAGGGATGTGGTCTTTAATGAGAAAGTCATGTATAAACAATTGTTTCAAGAAAACATGGAATAATCCAAGAAAGAATATGCAAAGTGGTAGATGATATTTTGGATGAGAAAGTGACACATGAATCGTTTAAAACCTCCTCAATAGAACCCCAAAATCCTATATTGAGGAGGTCTTCTAGGGTAAGAATAGAACCCGACGTTTTTCTCCTTCTCTTTATTATTTATTACTCACCGACAAAGTGAGAGACAAAGATCCTTGATGAATCAATGCCGGTAGATGTCGAATAAGTGGGAGCAAGCAATGGATGAGGAGCATCGTGCTCTCATGGAGAACTAGAAATGGGATTCGGTGAAGCTACCTAAAGGAAAAAGAGAATTATATAACAAGTGGGATTTTAGAGTCAAAGAGGAAGGAGGAAAGAAAAGATACAAGGCCCAGCTTGGTGGTATATGGGTTTGCATGGTAAAAGGTATAGATTTTAATGAGATTTTTTCTCCCGTACTAAAAATGACTTCTATTAGAACTATTCTTGGAATAATTGCAGCAGAATAGTTGCACTTAGAGCAGCTTGATGTAAAGACTACATTTCTCCGTGGTGATTTAGAGGAGGACCTATATATTTAGTAACCAAAGGGCTATGAGGTCAAAGATAAAGAGGAGATAATGTGCAAATTGAAGAAGAGCTTGTATAGATTGAAACGAGCTCCACGTCAATGGTATAAGAAATTTGATAGCTTCATGATGGAGCAAGGTTGTATTAGATGCCATTATGACCATTGCGTGTATAAAAATAAATTTTAGGATGCCAGTTATATTATCCCATGTCTCGTATGTGCATGACATGTTGGTTGCAGAGTAAAAACATGTAGGAAATAAAAGTACTCAAGAAGCAACTAAGTGAATACTTTACTATGAAGATTTGGGGGTAGCCAAACAAATCCTTGGTATGAGGATATCTCAGGATAGGAAGGAATGGAAGGTGACTTTATCTCAGAAGAGCACATTAATAAGGTCTTGGAGAGGTTTGATATGCAGGATGTTAAACCGGTTGGGACTCCTTTGGTAGGACATTCCAAGTTATCAAAGGAGCAAAGTGTCCCAAGAAAGAGCAGGAGAGAAACTAGATCTCCAAGGTACCTTACTCATCAATGGTTGGCATTTTCATGTATGCCATGGTGTGTACCAGTGTCCGATATTTATCATGTAGTAGGAGCGGTGAGTAGATTTATGAGTGATCTAGGTAGAGATCACTAGTAGGCAGTAAAGTGAATCCTTCGGTATTTGAGAGGGATCATGGGGAAAGTTTTGTGCTATAGTGGATTAGACACCATTTTGTGTGGTTTTGTAGATTTATATATGGCTGGAGATGTAGACAGCAGGAGGAGCATAATAGGTTATGTTTACATTGTAGGTTGGATAACAGTGAGCTTGATTTCATGACTACAGAAGTTGGTGGCTTTGTCAACCACAGAGGCTGAGTATGTTGCTGCCACAGAGGTAAGAAAATAAATTATTTGGTTATAGAAATTTCTTGAGGAGTTGGGGCATAAGTAGGAGGAAGGAAAGTTGCATAGTGATAGTCAGAGTGTTATACACCTAGCTAAGAACTCGCTTTCCACTCTAGGACGAAGCATATACAGTTAAGGTACCATTTCATAAGGACAACTTTGGATGAAGAGAATTTGAAGCTGGATAAGATTCATACCAATTAGAATCCTTCAGACATGATGACCAAGGTGCTCACAAGGAAAAAAATGAAGTTATGTTTAGCTTTGGTTGGTCTTCATGGAAACTAGTGAAGGGTTGAGGAGCTTGCTCAAAAGAAAACTAGTGTCTGAGTGGGAGATTTTTGGGTAGTGTTTCTTGTTTTCATGTGTGAAAGTGTTGAAGACTATACACTAAGATTACCGTACACTTTCCACAGTTGTTTCAAGAGGGTTTGGGCGCGCAGCCCATTTCCGAGAATTTTTTTTTTTGCTCGAAAAAATGCCCCCAATATACTAGGAAATGTGCTTTTTCATATGGGTGGGATTTTGACCCATATGTTTATGGGATGGTTTTGGCCAATGATTTTGATACCCACGGTTTTGTAAAAGTGCTTAAGTAGTTGTCTACTTATGTGGTTTTGTGCATATGGTAGGTATGTCAGTAACATTGCAGTGTGTCCGAATTTGGGTGTGAATTTCAGAGAGTTTGTTTGAGCATAGCTCTAAACAGATTTGGGTATTGTATTTAGAGATTGGTGGTTGGTTAAAATATGAGCAACGATTCTTGGTGGACGTGGCTCAAATTGGGTGGACCATGTTAAATATTGTCTCTATGTGTTGTGTTAGCTTACTCGCACTTTTATTTTAGATCTGTAATATTTTCTTCATATTAGTTTCTTCACAGTGATTTTGTGAGGGATTGTTCTGCATAATTTATCCCTTATTTCCTAACATCAAGAACAAACAAACAAGAATATAACATCATTCCAAAACATAGGGATTGAATACTATCACTTATTTAACTAACAACTAATGAAAACTAAGACTAAAGTAAAGATCATACTTTTTAATACGTTTTAAATATTACATAATGAATTAATATAGGTTCTAAATCCTAACATTCCCCCCTTAATTCAAAATGGTCTGAAGTGAACATGAGAGAAATTATTTGAAGCCCTTAATTTTTTCCTAAGGAAGTGAGTTTGTGAAGATATCTACATGTTGCATATCTGTCAGGAAATACTGGAGCTGGATTTTGTTATGAAATGAATGAAATTTACTTAAACCTCAATGTGTTTTGTGTACTCATAAAAAGCTATATTTTGAATAAGTTTCACTACTCTTTCATTATCAAAATGTATGATAGTTTCATGTTTATGTAGTATTCACAATCCTTCAAGTATACATTAGTGCTATATTGCTTCACAAGCATCTCCACCTGCTACACAATATTTTGATTCTATGGAGGACCTTGAAACACAATTATGCTTCCTACTCCCCATGATATTGGTTTAGTTCCCAAAAAGAATACAAACCCTGAAGTGGATTTCTTGTCATCTATGTTCCCTACATGATCTAAATATGAATATCATGTCAAGAAGAAGTTATCATTCTTCTTGTATTCTAGGCCAAAATCCATAGTTCCTCTAATGTAACTCCATATTTGATTTTTTACTTTCTAGTGATAAACCCTATGTTATTGCATGAATCGAGAAAGATATATGACTTCATAGCTAAAATTTTGCCTAGTATAGTTCATGTAGACGAGACTCCAAATCAACTACCGATAGAGAGTTACATTTACTTGTGGTGATGGACGCGTTTGATACAATCAAGTCTCATCTCCACATGTGTGGTAATTGAATCAGTGCAATCCATCATATCAATTTTCTTGAAGGTTTTCTTGACATATAGTTTAATGGTGATACAAAAATATGATTTTCTCTTTGCTAAAATTCAATTCCAAGAAGATAATGTAGAAGCACGAGATCACCATTTTGAATTATCTTGTAAGATATTTCTATTTTGACTCAATCATACTTACTCGATCCTTTAGTGATGACTAGATCATTGACATATACTACAATGATCACTATCTCCCCTATTTTTTGAGATAGATATTAGGATCATATGGACTCTTGTTCAATTTGTGATGTATGATACGCTCATCAATTTTGATGTACCATGCCTTGGGAGCATGTTTGAGACCGTATAGTGATTTTATGAGTTTACATACCTTTTCCTCTTTACCTGGTATGAGAAAACCCTATGGTTAAGTCTAAATTTCTTCTTGTAAGTCCCCTTTAAGAAAATCACTTTTCACATCCAATCGGTGGAGTTTCTAACCAAATTATGTTGGTAGAGAAAAAATTAACCTTAAAGTTTTTATCTTAGCTATAGGAGAAAAAGTATCCTCATAGACAATGCCTTATTTTTTAGCATATCCCTTAGCTAATAGTCTAGTATTGAGTTCATAAATAATGCCATCTTCTTTTACTTCATTTTGAAGACCAATATGCATCTAATAAACTTTTTCCATGGTAGAAGATCTATAAAATGCCATGTATTATTCTTCATAAGTGACTTGTATTCTCGTATCTATAGCATCTTTCCAAGGTTTGGAATGTAGGGCTTCTGAAATTGTGGATGGTTTAATAGATTCAATAAATTTACTCATTAAGGCTAGATTGACCTCATTTTGAGCCATAATGAGAGTCCTCATTCCACCGATAGATGTGTTGGGGAAACCATCCAATTTTGGATCTTGTAGATCATATTTGCATAAAACTTAGGCATACGTTGAGTAGTTCATGTGGGTGGTGGATCTTCACCATATTCCCCATCATCATTGTCATCATCAAGGTGTCACCATTATCTTTTTCACCGTAGGAATAATTTTTCCATCATGTGAGTGTATGGAATGAGTATATGCTTCTTTCATTTCAATAAAATCAACATCTTGACTAGTGTAAACCTTTCTAGTTTTTAGATCCATAAGTCTATACCCAAGTGCTTCATCACTATATCCTAAGAAGATAAGTTTTTCTGATTCCATACAAAGTCTAGTTCTTTGTTACTTAGGAATGTGCATAATCCAAAAAATATAATGTGTGCAATCAATATATTTCACCCGACCATGATTCATGTGGTGTTACTGTTATCCATATTTCACCCCCGTACCAAATATTGGATGGGCCACGACCCCACATAAAAGAACCTAAGAAAAATCATTCAAATCCTACAAATTGGTCACAGAAGGACTCAAATATGGGATAGATGGGTCAGAAAAGAAGGGGAAATTCCATAGAAAGACCAGAGAGGAGAAGGGGAAGAAATGATGAAGATCTAAAGTCCTCGGCTCGAAACAGTTCAAGAAAAGGTCCAAAAATGACTAAGTATGGAGGAGGTAGTGGAAGAGACCATGTGTCCTAATGGTGCTTCTCCAAAGGTGAATCCAAAAGGAGAGCCCAAGCAAGTGCCAGACTAACACGTGTCCCAGAGGAAAGTGGGGCATCGGGGAAAAGTTGATTCTTTGCCCCTTGTTATCACAAAAGGGGTAAAAGTTGCAAAATGGCCCGCAACTCTACCTAGGGAAAAAGTCAGCGTTAGAACCCGAGTCAAAGCCAAGGGGGAGTCGAGGGAAAGGTGAAAATTTTCCTTTTGTTCAAAGGGGAAAAGATAAATTACGGACCCACAAGCCCGATTTTTGTTCTAATCCGGCCACATGTCCCAAACCAAAAGGGGGACCCATTTTTCAAATTGTTTTCCCACCCATTTGTACGGATTCGATACAAACTTTGAAGGGGCATATATTTCAACTCATGGCTTGAAATATTGTGAATCTGACACCATTGGAAAGATCTCAGCCTCACCTATGCCATGGAGGTCTAAAACTTTAATTTTGAGGAGGTTAGGTAAAGGAAAATGGAGGAAACATCTTCGGGCCTTCAATGCAAGATCCGTCTACCTCAACAACCAGATCGGATTTGATCTATTTATGTCGTTTCCTCTTCTTTCAAGGTGCCAAATCAAGGATTCATGCAGTAAAGACAGATTTGGGGGCATATTTTATCAGAAGCATTAACAAAGAATGGTTGAGTTTTGGCCTACTTTTCCCACTTCTCTCTCTCTCTCTCTCTTCTTTCTCTCTGATCGAATCTATAAATACGGGGCAAGATTCATTGTAAAGGGTTGGACATTCTTTGTTTTG
Organism: Taxus wallichiana var. yunnanensis; assembly: GCA_018340775.1. Taxonomy (NCBI): domain Eukaryota; kingdom Viridiplantae; phylum Streptophyta; class Pinopsida; order Cupressales; family Taxaceae; genus Taxus; species Taxus wallichiana. The sequence goes on along the minus strand of CM031239.1, from coordinate 957,616,067 downwards.
CAGGCTCCCTTCATCTTCTTAGCAAAGGGATTTGTGGGGTTCAGGCCTTCCATCAAAATTGCATTACGTTTCTGCCTCTTGGCTACTTTGTAATGGACTATATCAATCTATAGAGCAATAAAACACGTCTGTGATCGATTTTAGATCCTTTCTTGCTTATTTTTCTTTCATCTGGTCTTCTATTACATGTCTGACCATTTGTGCTTGTTTATTGTATGCATTTTGTTGGTTTGTGTCTATTGGAAAAATAAGTGTTCATCATTCCTTTGGTGCATCACCTGGTATTTTAGTTATTTCTTATTTCTTATACTCTTTTATCCCTGTCTCCTTGCAAGTCTTAGATTAGGTATAGAAATATATCCTCCGCAAATCCTTATGTATGCACCTAAATAGATGGATAAGGAACTAACCTTTAATTTGGAGAGCTTTTCCATTTTTGCAAGGTCCCACACCTTAGGAAAAGCTCAATGTTATGCAATCACACCAAATGACCCTACCTTAGAAAAGTAGATCCATAACTCATTTGGGGGTGCTGTGATTTCACACTAACAGCTTTCGACACACTGTGGGAAAAAGAAGTCTCCATCTTAGTATAGTAGGGATTGATGTACACTTGTCATGTGATTTTGGCTTTTAAGAAGCCTTAGAATTATACATATGGTGATTCCAAAAGAAACAAATATACTGGTTTCAAAGTAGCCCAAGGTTGGGAGATTCATGAGAAAAACCACTTAGAGCAAGGAAAGAAGGTATATTTGAATACTTCCATCTATCCCCACCAGAGAAAGGAGAGGAAGAAGAGTTTAGAGGTATCCATCTCCACCAAGTAGAACCTTGTCAACGCCTCCACCTATAAGGCCTTTCTTTCAGTCTGCAAGGGTTCTTAGGCCAATCGAATGACACAACCAAATCCATATGTCAACTTCACTTGGTAGTAGTCCACTCGCCTTAAATGCAGTAAAACCTCATCTATCCGATTGTAGCATTAAAGAGAATTCCATATTTCACTGGGGAAAATCAAACTTCTCCTGGTGACCATGTCTAAGATATTACAAATGTATGTATAATCCACGAGATCCATGAGATGGACATTGCAGTCAAGCTACTCGCCTCTTCATTCAAAGGGAAAGCTTCACAATGGTTCAGGAGTCTTGAAGCAGGCTCTATCCAGAACTGGAACCAGCTGTGCACGGCTCTTCACAATTAGTTTGGGGAAAAGGGTGATAACTTGTCTTTGTTGGAGCAACTAACAACAATCAAGAGAGCCCCAAACGAACAACTAACAGACTTCAACCTCGATTCTACCAAACCTCGGGATAGGATTCCAACAAAGAAGAAAACCCACTAAAGAAGGTGCCTTCTTATACTTTCTTAGGGCTTTAAATTTTGACATTTCTCTAATGATTTAGTCAATGGGGGAACTACATTACCTGTAGCCTATAACCTCTCCATAGGGGCTAAGAATTGTTTGATTCAAGCTGGAAAAATTTCTACTAGGCCATCCATGCCTCGTGCCTTGAGTTAGGAAGCCTAGATACTAGCCAAACACCTATATTAGCTCCTATACCCACCCCCGGGAGTCAAAGCTCAGCTGAAGCTTCCACTTCATCATCTAATACCTCTAAAGAGCTTTAGGAAGTGATGAAGCAAGTTCAAAACTTTGGGAATGAGCTAGTGACCATAAAAAGACAACAAGCTCAGAGTTCCAGGCCATACCAGCCTAGGCTCAATATCAAGCTAGACCACAGTATAAGCAGAATAGGCCACCACCTTAGAATATAAACTAGAGCCAGAACCAAGTACAACCCCCAACATACTGAACCAATCCAGAAAACCTTCCAAACCTAGTTAGGCATCGGTTGTAATGACCCATGTGCAAGAAAGAAATGTGTCTGGGAGGGGGCGAAAAAAGATAGCTCATTCAATATTATTGAGCTGATTAAATGGACAAGTGTGAACATTTCACTATGGGAGTCACTGGCCATTCCAGTAAGCAGAGGGATCTCACATGCTATGCTTGTCATGCACTGGTCAAGTTCAAATCAACCCCCTAACCAACAGGAGAGAGTGCTTACCAATGTAGTTCAACCTAAAAGGAATTAAGGAGAACAACAAGGTAAGAACCTAAGACCTCCTCCCTTCTATGTCTCATTAATTATTGGAGACAAATTGGTGCACAATTGTATGATTAATTCTGGGGCTAGTAGTTCATGATGCCCAAACAAATAGCTAATCAGTTGGGTCTCTAATATGAAGTCATCTCTAGAGGAGTTGTCCAATTAGATGGGACAACAATGACCACTGTGGGAATTATCAAGGATCTGAGTCTCACTCTACACGCTTTCCCTAATGTGACTATTTTGCAAAACGTGTCAATCATAGATTTGCCACCACATTTTGCTTTGTGTCTGTCCAGAGACTTCACTGCCAAAATTGGAGGCTACCTGTCTATTGATTGGTCACATATGCTCTTTAGGACAAGGTATGGGGTGAAGGCCATAATTAGATATGAACCTATTACTGATTATCATATTGAATCCTATGTGCCTAGCCCAATCAATGCCAACTACTCATATTTTGATCAAGAAGACCTCCTAAATGCTAATGAAACAGATACCAAGGTGGGATGTATCCTAGACTTGACCCTAGATGAGTGGGCTAATAAAAAACATGATTTTGACCCCTATAAGGAGATGGAGGAATCTAAATTGGGTGTCTACTATCTACATGAAGAGAATCATCCTCTTCCTAACCTAATTAAGCCATAATACAAGGATGAAAATGAGGTATGGCAATTGTTCTTTGATGGCTCAAGGAGTAGACAAGGAGTTGGAGGAGGAGCCATGATTGTGTCCCCCAAAGGTATGAGATATTATTCAGCCTTCAAATTCTAGTTTGCTTGCTCAAATAACACCGCTGAATATGAGGCTTTAGTCCAAGGTCTTCATTGGGAAAGGAAGTTAGGGATCAAGAACTTGCAAGTGTTTGGTGACAGTGAACTAGTTGCCAATCAAGTCAGAGGACTAAATGCTGTCAAAAATGACCTGCTCAAGAACTACAAGAGTAGGGTATGGGATCTCATGGAGAATTTTGAGGCCTTCAGTATTGTGTCCATACCTAGGAAGGAGAATGAAGCTACTGATAGACTTGTAGCAGTCAGGGCAACATTTGATGTGGTTGACAACATCAAAAGAGACAGAGAACAGCCACATATCCATGTGGTTGTGAGGCCAATAAAGAAGCCAAATAATAACACATGCCGATTGTGTGTTTGAGAATGATCAGCAGATCACTAACTTTTTGCAAGAAGAAGCTGAATTCTCAGCTAGAAACGGGAGTAGACTAGAGTAGTGGTATGGGAATCAGATAGTACAACTGCATACAAACAAGCTTCCCAAAGGCTTAGTGACACTAGAAACTATTTTCAATCCTAACGATCAGTTCAGAAAGGAGAAGGCTAACATGCAGATCAAAGGAGAAGATTTAGAGTCAATCCCAGTTGGAGAAGACAAAACACTTCAAATTGGAAAAGTGGCCACCAAACAAGAAAGGTATGAATTCATACAACTTTGCCAAGAATTTCCTGATGTGTTTTCTTGGAGTTATGAAGACCTAAGAGGGTTCAATCCCAAGCTAGCACAACACACAATAGAACTAGATCCAACTACTCAGCCCATCAGGTAGAAGCAGAGACCAGTCAACCCACATATTGAGCCTCTGATGAAGAAAGAGCTGAACAAGCTGATAGAGGCAAGCATCATATTTCCAATCAAATACTCAAGTTGGGTTGTAAATCTGGTCCCAGTCATAAAGAAAAGTAGAGAAATCAGTCATGTGTTGACTTCAGAGATTTGAACAGAGCCTCCCTCAAAGATCACTACCCACTCCCTTCAATGGAGCAAATCTTGTAAGTAGTGTCTGGGTTAGAAAGGTTCTCCCTCCTAGATGGCTACTCAGGGTACAACCAGATCATGGTGAAAGAAGATGATCAATTCAAAACAAATTTCACCACCAAATGGGGCACCTATGCCTACAAGAAAATTCCATTTGGATTGTCCAATGCCAGAGCCAATTTTCAAAGGGCAATGGATATGGAATTCAAGGGGTTGATCAAAAAAATAGTGTTGATCTATCTAGATGACATTACAGTGTTTTCCAAAAATGCAGCAGATCATCTCTTCCACCTAAGGTAGGTGTTCCAACAATGCAGGAGTTTTGGGGTGTCACTGAACCCCAAAAAATGCATATTCTTGGCCCATGAAGGTAAGCTTCTAGGCCATATTGTATCAAAGGAAGGATTGGAAATTGATCTGAGAGAGTTTAAGAAATAAGAGCATCACCATTGCTAAGTCACAAGAAGGCTCTTCAAAGCTTCTTGGGAAAAATAAATTTTGTCCACAGGTTTGTTCCAAACTTTGCTGCCCTTGTTAAGCCAATAACGTTGATGTTGAAGAAGAGCTTAACATTCAGGTGGAAAGCTGAAGGAAAATAAAGTTTTGAGGCTATCAAAGAAGCCATATCACAAGCCCCAACTCTTGTGAACCCAAATTTTTCCAAATATTTCATATTGTATGCCTTTGGTGGCAATGACACAATTTCTGCAATTTTGGTGTAGCAAAACAAAGAGAGTACAAAACAACCAATTGCTTTCTTCAGTCAATGTCTGGAAGATTATGAGGTGAGGTACTCCTTCATTGAGAAACAGGTCCTCGTGGTGATCAGAGGATTGAAGAATTTTAAGCATTTGGTTTCAAACAACAGGATCCAACTATTGGTCTCCCATGTGGGAGTTAAAGAATTATTTGTCAAGGACCTGAATGAAAAGCATATAGGATGGATGACTCATGTCATGGAATATGACATTGAGATCAAGGTCACCAAGCTAGTACATGGGAAGGGGTTATGTGAACAACTAGCCTCAGGTCAACAAGATGAAGCAAATAGTGAAAAGGAAGTTGTTCTTGTTCTACAAGATGATCAAGAAGAAGGGAGAGATGATGCACCTGCTCCTTGTTGGACCCAAGACATGGTGCACTTACTTCAAATAGGCACGTGTCCTCATGGGATGAGTAAAGAAAAAGAAAGAATTTCAGGTCGTAGGCCATCCCATATGTTTTTATTGATGGTGTCTTGTTCAAGAGGGACATCAATGGCATTCTACTAAGATGCATTGAGATAGATCGTGTGGAGAGGGTGCAACAAGAATTCCATGTCAAAGCAAATTGGAGGCCATTTTTCTCCAAGAGTAATAACACTCAAAATCATGAAAGAAGGATATCATTGGACTAGAGTGTTTAGTGACTCTACACATAGATCAAAAGGTGCAAGAATTGTGCATTCTTCAAGGGCAAGGAAAAGCTAGCAGAAATTCCATTGCACCTAATCTCATTTGACCAAACTTTTATGCACCGGGATTGGAATTCATTGAGTCATCAATCTAAACTCAAGCCAAGGTCACAAATGGATCCTCGAAAGTGACATATTATTTCACCAAATGGATCGAGGCAATGACACTCAAAGAAGCAAATGAGTCTAGTATCTTGGATTTCTATGAAGGGATAGTGACCAAATTTGGAGTGCCATCCACCATCATATCAGCCAATGTATTAACATTCATAGGTTCCAAGATCATATGATGGGATGTTAAGAATGGGACTTATTTGAGTACTTCATAAAACTATTACCCTCAAGGTAATGGCCAGGATGAGTCCACAAACAAAAACCTACTAAAGATCATCAGAAGAACTCTTGATGAGAATCAGAGGACCTAGCACACAAAGCTCAAAATAGCCTTATGGGCTGATAGAATAATGCCCAAGAGATCCACATACGCTCTCCATTCAAGCTTGTATATGGGAAAGAGGTAGTGTTGCCTATATCACTTGAGTTGCCAACATTGGAGCTCGTGAAGCAACTAGAGATGTTTGAATTTGGACCAATGGAGGTTAGGTATGTAGAGATGATAGAATTACAAGAAACCAAAGAGCATGCTATCCACGCAATAGAGAAGAATCAGGTTTTAGTCAAGAAATACTTCGACAAGAAGGAAAAAGAAAGGACCTTCCAGGAAGGAGATATGGTTTTGAAATGGGATGCAGATCGAGAAAAACCAAGAAGGCATTCCAAATTTGACGCCATCTAGAGTGGCCCCTATATGATCACAAGATGCAAAAGTAGCAATGCTTTCCAATTTTCTACGTTAGAGGGTGAAGAGTTGTAGATTCCAAAAATGGGATCTATCTTAAGCACTACTATTAAGAGGGGAGTTCTCACTATGTACATATTAGTTTAGTTTCTATTTCCTATAAGTGCTTCTACACATTGTCTTGCTTGTGTAGTGTAGATTGCTTTTCTCCTAAGTGCTTTGCACGCTCCGCATGTTCCATTCGGAGTATGTATGATTTCAAATTTTGTATATAGTGTGGTGTTGTTTTTTGTGGCTCTTATGCAGTCCATTCGTGAGAGACATATGAAGCCATGAGTTAATGCAATTTCCTACTCTCAAAACCTTCATTTCGAGATTTCTTATGAAAATTAAGAGTGCAAGTAGCCGGGCTTGTGAATCGAGGCCGAATCAAGATTCGACCGTATTTCTTGAGTCCATGCTCAATAAATATGAAAAGGATATTGGTCTTTTCATCTAGCAGGTAGATACCCCGTGAGTCATTAAATTGTTATCCATATTTCTCCCCACGCCAAATATTGGATCAGCCACAACCCCGCATAAGAGGAACTCCGATAAAACTCATTCAAATCCTAAATTGGTCATAGAAGGACTCAAATAAGGGATAGTAGGGTTAGACAAGAAGGGTCAAAGCCATATAAAGATCGAGAGGAGAAGGGGAAGAAACGGTGAAAATTCAAGTCCTTGGGCTCAAACGGTTCAGAAAAGGTCCAAAAATGACTAAGTATGGAGGAGGCAGTAGAAGAGACCACATGTCCTAATGGTGCTTCTTCAAAGGTGAATCCAAAAGGGAGAGCCCAAGCAAGCAATAGACTCGACGCGTGTCCCAGAGGAAAGTAGGTTGTCGGGGGAAAAGTTGATTCTTTGCCCCTTGTTATCACAAAAGGGGTAAAAGTTATAAAATGGCTCAAACTCCGCCTGGGAAAAGTCAGCATTACAACCCGAGTTGGAGGGAAAGGTGAAAATTTGCCTTTCGTTCAAAGGGAAAAAGATAAATTATGGACCCGCAAGCCTGATTTTTGTTCTAATCTGGTTGCCACGTGTCCCAAACCAAAAGGGGGACCCATTTTTCAAATTATTTTCCCACCCATTTGTATGGATTCGATACAAACTTTGAAGGGGCATATCTTTCAACTCAGGGCTTGAAATATTGCGAATCTGACACCATTGGAAAGATCTCGGCCTCACCTATGCCATGGAGGTCTTAAAATTTAATTTTGAGGAGGTTAGGTATAGGAAAATGGAGGAAACTTCTTCGACCTTTAATGTAGGATTCATTTGCCTCAACAACTAGATCGGATTCGATTTGTTTATGCCATTTCCTCTTCTTTCAAGGTGTCAAATCAATTATTCATGCAATAAAGATGGATTTGGGGGTAGATTTTATCAGAAGCATTAACATCAGTGTTTGAGTTTCAACCTACTTTTCCTGCTTCTCTATCTCTCTCTTTCTTCTCTCTGATCGAATCTACAAATACGGGGGCAAGATTCATTGTAAATGGTTGGACATTTTTTGTTTTGCAGGCTCCCTTCTCCTCTTAGCAAAGGGTTATGTGGGGTTCATGCTTTCAATCAAAATTGCATTACGTTTCAGCCTCTTGGCTACTTTGTAATGGACAATATCAATCTACGGAGGAATAAAACACGTCTGTGATTGATTTTAGATCCTTTCTTACCTCTTTTTCTTTCATCCGGTCTTCTATTACATGTCCGGCCATCTCGTGCTTGTTTAGTGTATGCATTTTGTTGTATTGTGTCCATTAGAAAAATAAGGGTTCATCATTCCTTTAGTGCATTACCTGGTAGTTTAGTTATTTCTTATTTCTTATACTCTTTTATCCCTGTCTCCTTGGCAAGTCTTAGATTAGGTATAGAAATAGATCCTTTGCAAATCCTTACGTATGCACCTAAACAGAGGGATAAGGAACCAACCTTTAATCTGGAGAGCTTTTCCATTTTTGCAAGGTCCCACACCTTAGGAAAAGCTCAATGTTATGAAATCACACCAAATGACCCTGCCTTAGAAAAGCAGATCCATAACTCATTTGGGGGTGTTGTGATTTCACACTAACAGCTTACTCTATCAAAAGTTGCACTAGGAACTTTGTTTAGTAGATAAACCTTTTTAGTCTGTTTCTTCCAAAAATATTTTTGATAAACTCCGCATCGTCAATCATACATTGCACCATATCCATGATAGTATGATTTCACCTTTCAACAAAAACATTTTTTTCAATGTATGAGGAAGTTTTATTTGATGATGAATGTTATGTGTTTTTAAAATAATTGAACTCATTATTGTGTATTCTCCCTTCAATATGAGAAGAGTGTTTTAATGTTCATGCTAGACTTAGTTTCAATAAGGGATTTAAGTTTTTAAAAGTTTCAAAAGATTGGTATTTAGTGTGAAGACAAAGATATCTACAATTTCCTTGAGAAATCATCAACAAAGAGCAGAAGTATTGAAACCCATAATGGATAGCTCTTATAGGTGTAGACACCCCAATTTCACATCTATTCTAAATCAATTAATTCCCCTTCCTCATTTACCACAAAAATACATTTCAAATTAATCAAATATAACTTTATTAATTATCCATTTCAAAATCTAAAAAATAACCCAATCCTCACCACATGTCATTATTCTCCATGTTTTTCCACTATTGAATTAAAAATTCAAATTCAAATCCTCACCCACCCTTCGTGGTCCCAACTCACATAAAATACTCCACTTATGAATTAAAAATATAATTCAAATCCTCACCCATTCTTCGTGGCCCCCACTCACCTAATCTTGCCCACATTTTCAAACCACTCACCTAATCTTGCCCACATTTTCAAACCACTCGATTAATCTTGCCCACATTTTCAAACCATGATTACTTAAATTAATCTAAGTTAATCACTCCCCAGTGCTATAAATACAACCTTACCCCTCCCTTTTAAACACACGGAGAATAAACTTTCATGCCATATCTAAGTTCTTGCATCCTTTGAGCAAAGAACATCCTTTTCGCCTCATCCTAATGCCAAAATAGCTTCATAATCATTTCCCCATCTAGTATAAAGTAAGAGGATCATTGTTTCAGAAGATCTTGCTCCGTCTTGAAGAAAAGCACCTACATATCACAAAATTTGGGCTCAATCCAAGTTTCCTAGCCCATTCTCGAGGTTTGCTACGGGCGCGAAGGAGGAGGTATGATTATTGGTATTTTACTTCCTTGTTAGTAGTGTATTTTTCCTAGCTTACATTCTCCGCACACCCGGTAAGACAAGGAAATGAATAAATTTATTCGAGATAAGAAAGAAAGAAGGAACAATGTACACGTTGTTATTTCCCGGAATAGAGAGTGCTTTTAAGAATAGAATTTCTTTGAATGGAAAGCATTCATGGGTTTTTCAAGGACTTGGCCTGTGTCAAAGACACCCCAATTTCACATCTATTCTAAATCAATTAATTCTCCTTCCTCATTTCCCACAAAAATACATTTCGAATTAATCAAATATAACTTTATTAATTATCCATTTCAAAATCTAAAAATAAACCAATCCTCACCACATGTCATTATTCTCCATGTTTTTCTACTATTGAATTAAAAATTCAAATTCAAATCCTCACCCACCCTTCGTGGTCCCCACTCACCTAAAATCCTCCACTTATGAATTAAAAATATAATTCAAATCCTCACCCATTCTTTGTGGCCCCCACTCACCTAATCTTGCCCACATTTTCAAACCACTCACTTAATCTTGCCCATATTTTCAAACCACTCACCTAATCTTGCCCACATTTTCAAACCACTCACTTAATCTTGCCCACATTTTCAAACCATGATTACTTAAATTAATCTAATTTAATCACTCCCCTAGGCTATAAATACAACCTTACCCCTCCCCTCTAAACACATGGAGAATAAACTTTCATGCCATATCTAAGTTTTTGCATCCTTTGAGCAAAGAAGATCCTTTTTCCTCGTCCTAATGCCAAAATAGCCTCATAATCCTTTTTCCCATCTAGTATAAAGTAAGAGGATCATTGTTGCAGGAAGATCTTGCTCCGTCTTGAAGAAAAGCACCTACATATCACAAAATCTGGGCTCAATCCAAGTTTCCTTGCCCATTCTGAGGTTTGTTACGGAACGCGAAGGAGGAGGTATGATTATTGGTATTTTACTTCCTTGTTAGTAGTGTATTTTTCCTAGCTTACATTCTCGCACACCCGGTAAGACAAAAGGAAATGAATAAATTTATTCGAGAGATAAGCAAGACAGAAGGAACAATGTACATGTTGTTATTTCTAATAGAGAGTGCTTTTAAGAATATAATTTCTTTGAATGGAATGCATTCATGGGTTTTTCAAGGACTTGGCCTCAGTGTCAAAGACACCCCAATTTCAAATCTATTCTAAATCAATTAATTCCCGTTCCTCATTTCCCACAAAAATACATTTCAAATTAATCAAATATAACTTGATTAATTATCCATTTCAAAATCTAAAAAATAACCCAATCCTCACCACATGTCATTATTCTCCATGTTTTTCCACTATTGAATTAAAAATTCAAATTCAAATCCTCACCCACCCTTCGTGGTCCCCACTCACCTAAAATCCTCCACTTATGAATTAAAAATATAATTCAAATCCTCACCCATTCTTCGTGGCCCCCACTCACCTAATCTTGCCCACATTTTCAAACCACTCACTTAATCTTGCCCACATTTTCAAACCATGATTACTTAAATTAATCTAAGTTAATCACTCCCCAGTGCTATAAATACAACCTTACCCCTCCCCTCTAAACACACGGAGAATAAGATTTCATTCCATATCTAAGTTCTTGTATCATTTGAGCAAAGAACATCCTTTTGCGCTCGTCCTAATGCCAAAATAGCCTCATAATCCTTTTTCCCATGTAGTAAAAAGTAAGAGGATCGTTATTCTGAGAAGATTTTGCTCCGTCTTGAATAAAAGCACCTACATATCACAAAATCTGAGCTCAATCCAAGTTTCCTAGCCCATTTTGAGGTTTGCTACGGAACACAAAGGAGGAGGTATGATTATTGGTATTTTTCTTCCTTGTTAGTAGTGTATTTTTCCTAGCTTACATTCTCCGCACACCCTAAGCTACTTTCGATTTGTTAGCATTAATTTCCTAATTAGTGGTTTTATCTATTATTTATTTATTATTGTTCATTATTATTTCATTTTCTGTTCCTTATGGTCTTTTTGGTTAACCTTCATGCTTTGGGTAGTGTTTTTGTTGTGTGGTGTCTTGTGGTGTATCTGCAGTTATAAAGCAATAATGAAACTCTGAAGCTCATCCTATCTTTGATCTCCTCGGTGCTTGGTGTTTAGTTCCCAATTTTGATTTTGCTATTCACTTGTAATCTATAGAAACACATGAACTAGTCATTAGTTTATCATCTTACTATCATGGGACAACCAATCCGAAAAATGCATTTATTTATTTACTTTTTCTGAAAATAACTGCTTTGTAGGAAGTTAATCATTTTTTTCTTTTATTTTAGTCAATCATTTTGTGATCTAACTCTTTATTTTTGGTTATTGTTCTTTTTTAACCTTTCACAAAATTTTAGCTTCTCAGGTGAAGTACAGAAGTCAGAAAATAAAAAAAACCAGCTCCCATGACGTTTTTCTCACTTTCAAAATTTTCATTCGAGCGCTATCAGTAGCCCATCTTCCAGACGCCATAAATTTTGCTCTCAAACTCAGAATGACTTCATTTTTTTTAACGGAAAGGTATAAAAAATATATATGCAATTAAAAAATAATTTTTAGATTTAGACTTAAAAAAAATTTGGTTTCATTTCTTCTAACACTGTCTTTTTAACAAAAACAACAAAATTATAGTTTTTTTTTTAAAATTATTATTTTTATTTTATTTCACGTAACAACCTCACATGTATGCTCTTTCCTCGCACTTCAAAAGTGATCTTAGAAATCAGAAACGTGAGGCCACTCAGCTCGCACAACAATTTTTTTAAATTTTTAATTTTTTGCCTTACATTTCAATTTTCCACGACAACACTTCTAGTAACGTTTTCACCCTCTTCTCTCATCGTTTTTCTTTTTTGTCAAAATAATCATCATCACTATTTCAAAATCATGATTAATTGTAATAATTATTAACATTTAAAAAAATATATATTCCAATTGTATTCGCGTATGCTCTTTTCTTGCGCCTTGAGCGATCTAGAAAATCAAACGATCACAATTTTTTAGTTTCTTGTTCTAACATTACAGATCCTCTAGCTCTATTTTCCAACGATCATTTTAATAATTATTTTCCTTTTCATATTATTAATATTTATTTGGTCGTTGGTGTTGTATGCTCTTTTCTCTGCGCCTTTGAGTGATCTCGACAAATCAAAATCAACCACGACCACTTTTCTAACATTTCATTTGCAGGATAACTACTAATTTGTTTTCTGTAGAACCGTGTTGCTGAAATATTGTCAAAAATAAAAATAAAACAAAAACAACAAAATCCCGCAAAAATACCACCATTCAAAGACAATTGTTGAAACAAAAAAAAACGCTCAGGTACACAATTATTTTCTGCTAGTGATTTATTTTAAGTTGGAAAGAACCCTGCATTTAATCACTTTATCATATTGTTTTTACACGTAGACGAGGTGGATTTCATCACCACCAAAGCTACACCGGTGACGTGGACTTGACTACCACGCACCAACAACATTTGCATCTGCATTGCACTTTGAGACCTAGTCTCATCACAACATTCGGTATTTACCTCGCCGCTACTCTTCACTTATAGGTAATGCTGTCGTGCAGCGCATGCGAGTCATGCCTAAATAGCTATAACAACGAAACTCGGGCATCATCCTCCAGTAAATCTTGGCAAAGTTATAAGGACACCATACACATTCATCCCTCCATCACCTTCCACCTTTTCACAAAACCTGTTCTAGACGTGGTGATTCACTCTAAAACAGCAAGTAAGAATTGGTGAGTCTCCTCCAATGCTCTAAGGGTTCCCCATACCAATTTTGTCCCCGTATAGAATTAGGTATATCAGGACTAGGGTATATCGGAGGACACATATTCTTGGAGTAATAAGAGTCTGCATCCACCATTTCACAACATACTTGTATGATTGCATGAAACAATGATCATTCTTGAAGAAGTTACCTCATAAGCCAAAACAATTGAATCCACATGATTTCTTTCTGTTTGAAAACAAAATAGTTTAGCATTGTTTTATCATAAAACTTGGTTGCTATCAATGTGTTCATTATAAAAGTTCAGACCCTAGTTGTGTTCCACAAAAAAATCAGTTCTCGACCAATTCAATACCAAGTGAAAACATCCAAACAATCCAACCACACAGACCAAAACATCACACCAATTTCATTACCTTGCTTCAACTAACAACAATACATCACATCATAGCTTATCTTCAGCTATATCCAACTGATATTTAGTGACTAGCATTCACTCCTCGTATCGTCAATCGTTAATTGTGAAAACATCCTTCATAGTTTGTTTCCAGCTATATCAAACTAATATTGGGTGACTTGTTTGAGTTCACTCATTATTCTGTCCACCATTGTGTTTATCCAAATCACAAGCAACAAAAATCCTTTCATAGCTCATTTTGAGTTATATCAAAACCATATCACGATTAACCTGTTTGGGTTACTCTCCATGTCAACAATTCAGAGCTTGTTTAAGCCAAATCTAAACCATTTTCATTATAGCTTATTTAAGATATCACATATTTATCTTGAGTAGTTTTTTTAATCTTTCTCCTTATAGCCTTACTTGTTAAAACTCGATTGAGCCAAAAAAATATCACAATCAATAGGTTGATTTCTTCATCGCACCTTTCTTCGTTCTCCCTCTCTTTCAAACATGATGAATTCACAAAAACATCACACAATGAGCTATTAGAACAAATTAATAAGATGACAACCCAACTATCTCATATGGCTACCCAAATTAGTGAGTGATCACCCAAAAAGTCGATCATACAACCTCACAAAGAAATCAGTTCACATAAATTCCAACGTCAATTTACCCCCTTGAGAAAGTCTCTCTAGTGTTTTTCATCAACTAAAAGAGGCTAAATTGATAAGATATCCAATTACAAAACCTTTTGTCAAAGGGGAAGCTAAGCCATGTTGGTATAAACCTAACACATACTTTGTGACTTTCATCGCATTGATGGTCATCACACAGATAAATGTGTGCGATTTAAGAATTATGTCCAAGACTTAATTGATGATGACATCATCTCTATAGAACTTGATGACAATGCTCTTGCAACCAACGACACATCCAATACCACAACTTTCCATGAAGAGTTGACTACTGTCGAAACTCCTATATATACTAAAATTCCACGAGATCATGATGACAACAGTCAAGACTCTCTAATTCCAAACCAATCCATATCTTCTTCAAATTTTCTTCCATTAGTTCAAACATACATTGAACCTGTTTTGGACAACAACATTCTTCCAACATCTACTGAGCACTTGAACTTATTTCGAGACTCTCTTTCAACCCAAACATACATTGAACCTGTTTTGGACAACAACATTCTTCCAACATCTACTGAGCACTTGAACTTATTTCAAGACTCTCTTTCAGCCCAAACATATATTGAACTTGTTTTGGGCGACAACATTCTTCCAACATCTAACGAGACCTTGATCTCATTTCAAGACTCCCTTTCAAACCTTGATATTACTGTAGACACTACATACGAGGTTCCATCAACAGGTACCATTAAGTTTGATTCTATTCTTCCAATATTGGCTCTTATGCCTAACATCTCTAGCCTTTTTGTTGAAACAAAACTACATCGAGTTTGGACACTTGCGACAATGCAACCCGTTGTGTCCATCATGCTTTCAACTATCGATCTTACAGGCATCTCATCACTAATTATTCTTACCTATCAAGACTTCTACATGCATACATTCTACGAGGTACTTATACCTAGGAATATCTTTACACCACCTTTTCCATCTTTAATCATGAATCTATCCTCAAATCAATCAATTAATGGACAAATAGAAGCAACAAACCAAATAACACAAACCATCATTGTCAACACACATGGAAGCTATTGGCTTAACCAAATCTATCCCACTCTTTGGGCTTACCGCACATCTTATCACACACCTACTGGAGCCACTCCCTTCTCCTTTGTTTATGGTTGGGAAGCTATTTTACATGTCAAGGTTGAATTTCCATCCTTCATAATATCCTTCAAAGATGTAATCAATAAAGATTATTATCGACACTCACGCCTTAATGAACTCGAGCTTCTTGATGAAAAATGACTTAATGCCCTAGATCATCTTCAAGTATATCAAAATCAGCTATGACATAACTACCATAAAAAAATCAAACCTAGAAAATTTAAGGTCAATGATTTCATTCTCAAAGAAAATCGAAAGAACACACCCAAAGAACGAGACAAACAAGACAAATTTGAGCCCAACGAAATCATAGATAATTTTGGGTTTGGAGCTTATAAATTGGCCATTGACATAGGCCAAGTCCTTGAAAAACCCATGAATGCATTCCATTCAAAGAAATTCTATTCTTGAAAGCACTCTCTATTCTAGGAAACAACAATGTGTACATTGTTCCTTCTGTCTTGCTTATCTCTGAATAAATTTATTCATTTCCATTGGTAGACATTTTCATTATCAAAATCACATCTTCATATTTATCATCATGAGACAAGTGCTAATATAAATCCTATTAAGTTTGTGAGCATCATACTTCTTCCATTTCACTCACTTTCCTCTATGGTCATACCTAGAAGCTTTCATCGATGGTAATATATTCCTTTCAAATACATTCTCTCTTTCATAACAAAGCTCTAAACTTCATTACCCATTCGTTTGGTCATCCATCTCAAGTATTCGATGTTGAACCCTCGCATCCTACTAGTCATGTGGGGCTGAGATTGGGGGTAGACGTTTCTTCCCAAATACAAAGCACTATTGTAAAAAAATCCATCAATTCAATAACTTATGAATAATTCATTGTCACATCTTTCGTCCTTCATAGTCTTTGGTGTTGAGCCCACACTTTTACTTGGTAGTGTGAGACTCGGGAATGAAGGAAGGTGCCCTTACTCGTCTACGTCTTATCTTCGGTGATAAACCCTTGCCTCTTACAAGTGGCATGGGGCAAAGCGTAGAGGGTCATTCTCATAAAAGCATAAAAACATTGCAAAATATTAAAAAAAAAAAAAAAAAAAAAAAAAAAAAAGACAAAAAGGGAATTCACTCACCTATATTTTACTTTCGGTGATGAGCCCTTGCTTCTCACTAGTAGCATGGGGCAAGGCATAGGGATTCATTTCAAAAATACAAAATCTTACAGTGCTTACAAATTATAGAATCCCCAAACACATAATTTAGATGCCTAAGTGAAGAGAGAACTATCCCTTAACTTCATATCTTATCAATCAACAAGCCACATAGCTGTCTAAGTCTAGCATGTGACTCATAAAGTGAAAGCCATTTTTGAAACCGGTTCAAGACCATTATGAAGCATGGAGTCACAATTTCCCAAAGGGATTTTTGTTAACATTTGTGTCTATATTCATTATCTACCTCTTGCGTCCTTCTTAATTCTCGGTGATGAGCTCACACATCTTATTAGTTGTGTGGAGTCAAGAATGGAGCTGGAATTCTTTTCATCATATCATCACCACCATATCCTGCCAATGGAAAGAGAATTTGTGTTATTCAGAGCATAAGTTATAGCATAGAACATGATACATACGGATAATATCCTGGTTTATCACCTCTCAAAAACTAAGTCCGCACTTTAGTCCATAAATTGCCAATCACCGTAAAAATCTACAAAAAACAATGAAAATCATCAAAAAAATAAAAAAAACATTTGAAAATCGTCAAAAATCTAAAAACATTGTAAAAATTTAAAAATCTAAAAACATTTGAAAATCATCAGAAAAATAAAAAACATTGTCAAAATCCAAAAATCTAAAAACATTTGAAAATCGTCAAAAATCTAAAAATCCAAAAATCCAAAAACATTTGAAAATTGTCAAAAACTCAAAAACATTAGAAACACTCGTCAAAAATCTAAAAATATTTCAAAATCATCAAAAAAAAAAAAATAAAAAAAAAAAAAATCCACAAAATCGCAAAAAAAAAAAAAACTCTAAAATAACTAACACAATTTAACCTTTGAACTACTATCTCCAACGAATGATCCAATCTCCTTATGGCTACCAAATTCAAACAACTTCTCCTCGCGTGAATTCTCACTTGGGGCAAATCCAAATTTCATTGTTTCCTTGTTTGAGGACAATGACCCAATGCTTTACTATGTCCTCGTATCCTTGCTTGGGGCACATCCAATATATCCTCACCGTGGAACACGTTAGGAACATGTTTATTTATTTTTGTGTTGCATTATTAGTTGTAAATTATTACTTGCTTTCTTGCATCTTGATATATTACAAGGGGAATCTTGATTTTATGTATCCCGGTGTTCTCTAATATTCTATCTTTCTTTCCTTTCCCCTAACTTTCACATTTCTTTTGACCACTTCTCCTTTTCTCTACCACCCCTACCTTTTCGTTCATTCTATATCTGCTTCTCTTCCTTCTCTCCTCTTTTTCACACTTTCCTCGCCCCTCATAGTTTATTTTTTATCCATTCTACTTCTTCTTTTGTCCTCTTTCCATTTTCTCCATTTCACCCCTACTCCCACCTCATTTTCTCCTTCTTATTTATCCTTTCCCGTTTCTGCTTTTCTCACTCTATCATTTATTTCACTTCCACGCATCTCTCTTTACTATCTCTCATTGCTTCCTTCATTTTGCACATCTCTCTATCTCATCCCTTCACCCTCTACTCTGTCATTTTCCTATTTTTTCCTTGTTTGTCCTTCATCATTCCCTTCTTCCCCTATCATCCCTCTCTCTTATTTCTACCTCTTTCATTCCTTTTTTTCCCCTCCCCTATCTCCCTTACTCTTCTCGTAATCAACCCCCAATCCTATCCATTCCCTTTTCTCTTTCCCACACACCCTCACACCTAGCATTCAAGGTCGATTGAATCCTTTCTCCATTTGTGTCGTGCGGTCATTCCAGTCTCATCCACTCCATTATCGTCCTCTTCTCCGACGAATCCATTTTCCTTCTTTTTGAGAGTTCTATCGTATATTCCATTCTCGTCCGTCCTCTCGAGGGGGCATCACCACATCTATCCATAATCAAATCTTCTCGTGACATTTTTGTCTTGGAGGATACGATGACATCTGTCACTCACCACTTTCTATTCTCCCCAACAAACATTTTCTCTACCTTTTAAAAAGTAGATTGAATTCTTCCCCTATACCATCTACTTTCTTTGAAAGGACACTACTTTCATAGTACCCTTCCAAAGAGGGGAATATGTAGACACCCCAATTTCACATCCATTCTAAATCAATTAATTCCCCTTCCTCATTTCCCACAAAAATACATTTCAATTAATCAAATATAACTTGATTAATTATCCATTTTAAAATCTAAAAATAACCCAATCCTCACCACATGTCATTATTCTCCATGTTTTTCCACTATTAAATTAAAAATTCAAATTCAAATCCTCACCCACCCTTCGTGGTCCTTACTCACCTAAAATCCTCCACTTATGAATTAAAAATATAATTCAAATCCTCACCCATTCTTCGTGGTCCCCACTCACCTAATCTTGCCCACATTTTCAAACCACTCACTTAATCTTGCCCACATTTTCAAACCATGATTACTTATATTAATCTAAGTTAATCACTCCCCAGTGCTATAAATACAACCTTACCCCTCCCCTAAACACATGGAGAATAAGCTTTCGTGCCATATCTAAGTTTTTACATCCTTTGAGCAAAGAACATCCTTTTACCTCGTCCTAATGCCAAAATAGTCTCATAATCCTTTTTCCCATCTAGTACAAAGTAAGAGGATCGTTGTTGCAGGAAGATCTTGCTCCGTCTTGAAGAAAAACACCTACATATCACAAAATCTGGGCTCAATCCAAGTTTCCTAGCCCATTATGAGGTTTACTACAAAATGCGAAGGAGGTATGATTATTGGTATTTTACTTCCTTGTTAGTAGTGTATTTTTCCTAGCTTACATTCTCATCACCACATATATCCATAATCACATCTTCTCGTGATATTTTTGTCTTGGAGGATACTATGACATCTATCACTCACCACTTTCTATTCTCCCCAACGAAAATTCACTCTACCTTTTAAAAAGTAGATTGAATTCTTCCCCATACCATCTACTTTCTTTGAAAGGACACTACTTTCATAGTACCCTTCCAAAGAGGGGCAAATGTAGACACCCCAATTTCACATCTAGTTATAAATAAATTAATTCCCCTTCCTCATTTCCCACAAAAATACATTTCGAATTAATCAAATATAACTTGATTAATTATCCATTTCAAAATCTAAAAAATAATCCAATCCTCACCACATATCATTATTCTCCATGTTTTTCCACTATTGAATTAAAAATTCAAATTCAAATCCTCACCCACCCTTCGTGGTCCCCACTCACCTAAAATCCTCCACTTATGAATTAAAAATATAATTCAAATCCTCACCCATTATTTGTGGCCCCCACTCACCTAATCTTGCCCACATTCTCAAACCACTCACTTAATCTTGCCCACATTTTCAAACCACTCACCTAATCTTGCCCACATTTTCAAACCACTCACTTAATCTTGCCCACAATTTCAAACTATGATTATTTAAATTAATCTAAGTTAACCATTCCCCAGTGCTATAAATACAACCTTACCCCTCCCCTCTAAACACATGGAGAATAAGCTTTCATGCCATATCTAAGTTCTTATATCATTTGAGCAAAGAATATCCTTTTGCCTCGTCCTAATGCCAAAAATAGCCTCATAATCCTTTTTCCCATCTAGTACAAAGTAAGAGGATCATTCTTTGCGGAATGTCTTACTCCGTCTTGAAGAAAAGCACCTACATATCAAAAATCTGGGCTCAATGCAAGTTTCCTAGCCCATTTTGAGGTTTTCTATGGAACGCGAAGGAGGAGGTATGATTATTGGTATTTTACTTCCTTGTTAGTAGTGTATTTTTCCTAGCTTACATTCATTTTTTCCATCTAGTGAAAAGTAAGAGGATCATTGTTGCAGGAAGGTCTTGCTCCGTCTTGAAGAAAAGCACCTAGATATCACACAATCAAGGCTCAATCCAAGTTTCCTTGCCCATTCTCGAGGTTTTCTACTTTGAACGCGAAGGAGGAGGTATGATTATTGGTATTTTACTTCCTTGTTAGTAGTGTATTTTCCTATATTACATTCTCGCACGCTTGGTGGGAATAAGCTTTCATGCCATATCTCTCGAAATTCCATGAGATGATGATGACAATAGTCAAACCTCTCTCATTCCAAACCAATCCATATCTTCTTCAAATTTCCTTCCATTAGTTTAAACATCCATTGAACTGTTTTGGAAAAAAACATTCTTCTAACATCTACCGAGCACTTGAACTTATTTTAAGACTCTCTTTTAACCCAAACATATATTGAACCTGTTTTGAGTAACCATATTCTTCCAACATCTAATGAGACCTTGAACTCATTTCAAGACTCCCTTTCAAACCTTGATATTACTGTAGAGACTACGAAGAGGTTCCATCAACCGTACCATTAAGTTCAATTCTATTATTTCAATATTGGCTCTTATGCCTAACATCTCTAGCCTTGTTGTCGAAACACAACCACATTGAGTTTGGACACTTGCAACAATGCAACCTGTCATGTCCATCATGCTTTCAATGATCGATTTTGCAGGCATCTCATCACTAATTATTCTCGACTATCAAGACTTCTACATGCATACATTCTACGAGGTACTTATACCCAGGAATATCTTTACACCAGCTTTTCCATCTTTAATCGTGAATCTATCCTCAAATCAATCAATAAATGGACAAAAAAAACAACAAACCAAATAATACAAACTATCATTGTCAACATCTTCTCGTGACATTTTTGTCTTGGAGGATACAAACTATAATCACATCTTCTCGTGACATTTTTGTCTTGGAGGATACTATGACATCTGTCACTCACCACTTTCTATTCTCCCCAAAAACATTCGCTCTACCTTTTAAAAAGTAGATTGAATTCTTCCCCCATACCATCTACTTTCTTTGAAAGGACACTACTTTCATAGTACCCTTCTAAAGAGGGGAAAATGTAGACACCCCAATTTCACATCTATTCTAAATCAATTAATTCCCCTTCCTCATTTCCCACAAAAATACATTTCGAATTAATCAAATATAACTTGATTAATTATCCATTTCAAAATCTAAAAAATAACACAATCCTCACCACATGTCATTATTCTCCATGTTCCTCCACTTATGAATTAAAAATATAATTCAAATCCTCACCCATTCTTCGTGGCCCCCACTCACCTAATCTTGCCCACATTTTCAAACCACTCACTTAATCTTGCCCACATTTTCAAACCATGATTACTTAAATTAATCTAAGTTAATCACTCCCCCAGGCTATAAATACAACCTTACCCCTCCCCTCTAAATACAGGAGAATAAGCTTGCATGCCATATCTAAGTTCTTGCATCATTTGAGCAAAGAACATCCTTTTGCCTCATCCTAATGCCAAAATAGCCTCATAATCCTTTTTCCCATCTAGTGCAAAGTAAGAGGATCGTTGTTGCAGGAAGGTCTTGCTCCGTCTTGAAGAAAAGCACCTACATATCACAAAATCTGGCTTAATCAAGTTTTCTAGCCCATTCGAGGTTTGCTACTAACGCGAAGGAGGAGGTATGATTATTGGTATTTTACTTCCTTGTTAGTAGTGTATTTTTCTTAGCTTACATTCTGGCACACCCGGTTATTTTCGATTTGTTACCATTAATTTCTTAATTAGTGGTTTTATCTTCTTTGTTTATTATTGTTCATTATTATTTCATTTTCTATTCCTTATGGTCTTCTTTGGTTAACCTTCACGCTTTGGGTAGTGTTTTTGTGTGGTGTCTTGTGGTGTATCTACGGGTTAGAGTAACAATGAAACTCAAGCTCATCTTGCCTTTGAGCTCCTTGGTACTTGGTGTTTAGTTCCTAGTTTTGATTTTGTTATTTACTCGTCATCTGTAGAAACACATGAACTAGTCATTAGTTTATCATTTTACTGTCATGGGACAACCAATCTGGAAAATATATTTATTTATTTACTTTTACTAAAATAACTGCTTTATAGGAAGTTAATCATTTTTTTTTTTTTATTTTTATCAATCATTTTGTGATCTAACTCTTTATTTTTGTTTATTGTTCTTTTCTAACCTTACCATGTCAAAATTTTAGCTTCTCGGGTAAAGTAAAATAAAAAAAACAGCTCCCTGGACGTTTTTCACGTTCAAAATTTTCATTCGAGTGCTACCGTGGCCCATCTTCCGGATGCCATAAATTTTGCTCCTAACTTGGAATGACTTCATTTTTTTTATAGAAAGGTATTGAAAAGATCTATGCAATGAAAAAATAATTTTTAGATTTAGACTTATAGAAAATTTTTGGTTTCATTTCTTTTAACACCTGTCTTTTTAACAAAAAACAACAAAATTATAGTTTTTTTGAAAATTATTATTTTTATTTTATTTCACGTAACAACCTCACACGTATGCTCTTTCCTCGTACTTCAACAAAGTGATCTTGGAAATCAAAACATGAGGCCACTCGGGCTCTGCACAACATTTTTTTAATTTTTAATTTTTTGCCTTACATTTCAATTTTCCACGACAACACTTCTAGTAACGTTTTCACCCTCTTCTTTCATCGTTTTTATTTTTTGTGAAAATAATCATTATCGCTATTTCACAATCATGATTAATTGCAATAATTATTAACATTTAAAAAAACTATTCCAATTGTATCCACGTATGCTCTTTTCTTGCGCCTTCGAGCGATCTGGAAAATCAGAAACGGTCACAATTTTTTAGTTTCTTGTTCTAACATTGCAGGATCCTCTAGCTTTGTTTTCCAACTGTCATTTTAATAATTATTTTCCTTTTTCATATTCTTAATATTTTTTGGTCGTTGGTTGTGTATGCTCTTTTCCTGCGCCTTTGAGCGATCTGGCAAATCAAAAACAACCACGATCACTTTTCTAACATTTCATTTGCAGGATAACTACTAATTTGTTTTCTGTAGAACCGCGTTGCTGGAATATTGTCAAAAACAAAAACAAAACAAAAACAACAAAAATCCCGCAAAAATACCACCATTTAAAGACAATTGCTGAAACCGAAAAAAGTACACTCAGGTACGTACAATTATTTTCTGCTAGTGATTTATTTCAAGTTGGAAAGAACCCTGCGTTTAATCACTTTATCATATTATTTTTACACATAGACGAGGTGGATTTCATCACCACCAAAGCTACACCAATGACATGGACTTGACTACCACGCACCAACAACATTTGCATCTGCATTGCACTTTGAGACCTAGTCTCATCACATCGTTTGGTTTTTACCTCACCGCTTCTCTTGATTCTGAGTAAGTTTGTCGTGTAACGCATGATAGTGTCATGCCTAAATATCTGTAACAACGAAGCTGGACATCATCCTTGTAAATATTTAGGGAGTTATAAGGACACCATACACATTCATCCCTCCATCACCTTCCACCTTTTCACAAAACTGTTTTGGACGTGGTGATTCACTTTGAAATAGGCAAAGTAAGAATTGGTGAGTCTCCTCCAATGCTCTAAGGGTTCCTCGTACCAATTTTGTCCCCATACATAATTAGGTATATCAAAACTAGGGTATATCAAAGGGCACATGTTTTTGGAGTGATAAGAGTCTGCATCCATCATTCCACAACATACTTGTATGATTGCATTAAACAATGATCATTCCCGAAGGATCTACCTCTTCAGCCAAAACAATTTGATACACATGACTGCTTCTTGTTTGTAAACAAAATAGTTTAGCATTGTTTTTATCATAAAACTTGGCTAATATCAATGTGTTTATTGTAAAATTCAAATCCTAGTCATGTTCCACAACACCATTTCTCAACGGATTCAGTACCAAGAAAAAAATTCAAGCAATCCCACAACAAAGATCAAAATGTCACACTGATTTCATTAGCCTACTTCAGCCAACAACAAATCCACCATAGCTTGTTTTCAGCTATATCCAATAGATATTGAGTGACTTGCGTTCACTCCTTATCTCATCAATTGTCAGAACATCCTTTATAGCTTGTTTCAAGCTATATCAAAATGACATTGGGTGACTTGTTTGAGTTCACTCATTATTTCATCAGCTATCGAGTTTAACAAAATCCCATCCGACACAAATCCCTTCAAAGCTCATTTTGAGTTCACAACTATATTGAGTCACTTGTTTGAGTTACTCTTCCTATCAAACATCCAGAGCTTGTTTAAGCCAAACCAATCAACATATTCATCATAGCTTGTTTGAGCTATATCCCACTTGTATTGAGTACCTTGTTTGAGTGTACTCCTTACATTTTCATCTAGCTAAGCTTGTTTAATCCAAACCAATCAACATATTCATCATAGCTTGTTTGAGTTATATCCCACTTATAACCCGAGTAGCTTGTTTGAGGTTACTCCTTATAGCCTTGTTAAAACTTGATTGAGTGAAAACGAAGATCATAATCAATAGGTTGAGTTCTTCATCGCACCTTTCTTTGTTCTCCCCTCTTTCAAACATGATGAATTCACGAAAAACATCACGCAATGAGCTATTATAAAAAATTAATAAGTTGACAACACAACTCTCTCATATGGCTACCCAAATCAGTGAACGATCACCCAAAAGGCCAATCATAAAGCCTCACGAAGACATCAGTTCATGTAAAGTCCAACGTTAGTTTACCCCCTTTGAGAAAGTCTCTCTAGTGTTTTTCATCAACTAAAAGAGGCTAAACTAATAAGATATCCAATTACAAAACCCTTTGTCAAAGGGAAAATAAGCCATGTTGGTACAAACCTAACACATATTGTGAATTTCATCACATTGATGGTCATCACACAGATAAATGTGTGCGATTTAAGAATTATGTCCAAGACTTAATTGACGACGATGTCATCTTTGTAGAACTTGATGACAATGCTCTTGCAACCAATGACACATCCAATACCACAAATTTCCATGAAGATCTGACTACTGTCGAAACTCCTATATATACTGAAATTCCACGAGATCATGACGACAATAGTCAAGCCTCTCTAATTCCAAACCAATCCATATCTTCTTCAAATTTCCTTCCATTAGTTCAAACATACATTGAACCTGTTTTGGACAACAACATTCTTCCAACATCTACTAAGCACTTGAACTTATTTCAAGACTCTCTTTTAACCCAAACATATATTGAACCTGTTTTGGGCAACCATATTCTTCTAACATCTAATGAGACCTTAACCTCGTTTCAAGACTCCCTTTCAAACCTTGATATTACTGTAGACACTACAGAAGAGGCTCCATCAATAGGTACCATTAAGTTCGATTCTATTATTCCAATATTGGCTCTTATGCCTAACATATGTAGCCTTGTTGTCGAAACACAACCACATCGAGTTTGGACACTTGCAACAATGTAACTTTCATGTCCATCATGCTTTCAACGATCAATCTTGTAGGCATCTCATCACTAATTATTATCGATTGTCAATACTTCTACATGCATACATTCTACGAGGTGCTTATACCCAGTGATATCTTTACGCCACCTTTTCTATCTTTAATCGTGAATCTATCCTCAAATCAATCAATAAATGGACAAAAAAAGCAACAAACCAAATAATACAAACCATCATTGTTACACACATGGAAGCTATTGGCTTAACTAAATCTACCCCACTCTTTGGGCTTACCACACATCTTATCACACACTTACTGGAGCCACTCCCTTCTCCTTTGTTTATGGTTGGGAAGCTAGTTTACATGTCAAGGTTGAATTTCCATCCTTCAAAATATCCCTCAAAGATGTAATCAATCAAGATTACTATCGACACTCACGCCTTAGTGAACTCAAGATTCTTGATGAAAAAGAATTTAATGCCCTAGAATTGGTACGGGAACTATACGTACCTGAAATCAGTAAGGTCTTTGTATCGCCATAACAACGTGACACGTGCCCCAATGATGATACAGGTCTCCTCGCAAGGTGTTCGGGATCCAAACAAGCTCTCCAAGTGTGCGTTAACATCCCGCATGCCCCGCTTAGCCCCCACGTGCTTTATTTTTTCCTTTTCCCCTCTTTTCTTAGCCTTTTTCTCTTCAGTGACGAAACCGCCGCCCTGCCTAGGCGGCGGTCCTATAAACACCGCCTTGCTAAGGGTGGCGGTCCTTTACATGTTTTCCAGAAAGCTCTTTTAACACGACTCACGTAAATTCAACGTTTTACCAGCTTTCTTTCACCGCCATAAGCTTGCATTTATGATTCTAGTTCCCTAGAATAGTGTTTTGCCATTGTTTATAGTTTAAGAGTTCCATTTGGCTTTTACCTTGGGTAAATGCAAATGCTATAAATAGTTGGCTTGTGCTCAAGCAAATGGCCCCTCATTCACTTCTCATCTTCTCATTTTAGTAATTCAGTCTTTTATTTTGCTTAGGATTCATAGTTTAGTTCATTGCATGCTTAGTTAGCATTTTTTTACCGTTGTTGGTAAGCCACAAATCCATCTTGTGCAAGCAAAGCTATTGTTTTTCATCCAATCCATTGAGTAGAATAGCTTAGGAAGCCATTAAAGTTGCAGGTTTTTCTCCTCAAACAGATAGTTTCAGGTTCTGGACGCTTTATGTTGCATGACTCACAATAAATCCCACTAGGAATTGCATAAGCCAAGCTCTGTACTCTTGCGCTATCCCTCTCCTACTCGCATTGTATTTAGTGTGTATTCTGAGCTGCCTTTATCCCAATATCTACTTTTGTTGATGCTAGCATTACACACTTTTCTAGATCCACGTGAACACGAAAGAATGAGGAGATCACACTGAGGGGACAAGATCACACACCATCGGATTCGCCACTGTTCTGCAGAATCCAGGTTCTAGCTTTCAAAGTTCTAGTTAGAATCATATCAAATAGAGTAGTTAATTGCTTTATTTCAGTAAATTCTATTCTCGATATTTCCAGGGAAGTTGTGGGGATTGATAGTTTCTGAGAAACTATGATTCACTCCTCACTTCTGAGGTAGGATCGAGAATCTTGCAAATAGATTAGATGAGCTATTTTATTGTTTAGAATAGATCTACAAATTACACAGAAAAATAGCTACACTCGGTTATTTTGTTTGTTTTAAATTATTATTTTAGTTGTCTTTCTAGATATTTTAAATAGTTATTTTCTTAAATTCGTAAAGTTCATCAAGAAAACACAAAAAGATAGAGAAAACATATATGCTATAGATACACTTCACATAGTTAAATTTCATTTTGTTACAGTTAATTTACTTTGTTACTTTTGTATGACAATCACGGGACCTAGAGAGCCCAGGGAATACATATTCGAGCCAATCGTGCCCCAGCCCAATCTCATCACGGCAATAACTGATATAGATCAAAATCTTAGGATTCAAGTCTTCCGAACAACGGTAAGCTTGCAACAAATCAATTCTCAGTTGAGCAGACTAAACATAGAAGACGACCAAGCACACACGTTTTGGTCAAATCAACCGAACTACAGATTACCCTAGGCAAACATTCATATGACTATAGAAGGGTTCGAAAGAGAACAAACCTTTGGTTGTGATCCTTTGGTCCCACAGCCAGATGTAGGAGACACTCTTCTAGATATAGATACCAGCCTAAGAATCCAGGTTGCACGAACGCCTGTAGGGTATTATGAGAAAATCACACAGTTATTGATCCTAAATATAGAAGCTGAGAAAGCATACAATTACTGGATATTATGGATTAGGACTTGATTTCACGCATGACCATAACAGGTCCACAATGACTAATAGTCTACAATTGTGACCCACAAATCCCGCAGCCTAGGAATCCATAGGAGAATTAGACATAGACATTGGCCTATGCACACTAGTATTCTAGTCTAGTCCACTTCCACCTATCATCATCGAACAATTATCCTTGCTAGACACAATAGCTAACAAAGCTAGAGAGTTCTGGACGAGGCCAGAGAACCGTCCATAGAATTGACTAAATTTACCATCCACCATATGACCATGTCCGGAGAAATACATGAAACTATCCTGGGTCATTTTCCATGTATTCCAAAACCTATAGATCGAATCACACCAGAGCTCGATATTGATTGGTGCCTTCGAGTAGTCATCCTTGCTGACCGATCTATCACTCCAGCTCAAGTTAGGAGGGCTTTCTTTGCTTTAGATTCACAAGTTCCGTTAGTGCGCATTGAAGACATTAGATTACCTAACTAGTTTGTCTGTATCTCACACATATTCCATCCCCACTGGCTGTCTCGGCATGACCTCGGGAGGTCGGGTGCGAGGAAGAGTCACTTGTAGATTCCCACGCTCGCTTGTCACTTTTCT
This sequence comes from Taxus wallichiana var. yunnanensis, assembly GCA_018340775.1. Lineage (NCBI taxonomy): Eukaryota > Viridiplantae > Streptophyta > Pinopsida > Cupressales > Taxaceae > Taxus > Taxus wallichiana. The sequence goes on along the minus strand of CM031239.1, from coordinate 957,587,281 downwards.
CGTCGTACAAAATTGGTGAACCCAACGTGAAACAAACAAAATTAGTGAAGCTGACGTGAACTTCCTACTTTCTAGTTTGGAGTCATAGTATTACGTGTTCTTCCAAGTTTAGTATACTTTTCATCTTCTCTCGCCTCATTGGCTTTCACCTTCGCTCCTTCCCATTATTCTCATGGGTATTCATATACCCCCCGAATATGTCGAATTTGATGCATATGGCAAACCCCTCTTGGGTCTTGAGGCATACTACGCCCAACAAAATAGACAATCATCACCCTCGCTCTCAGTGTGGGGCAACAACTATTCAACTAGTCAGTTGTCAACACAAACTCCAAGGATCAGATATAGCTCGTCCTTCCAAACAGAGGAGTTGGAACAACTTGCTCAAACGTAACAAACAGAGCCTTCAGGCTCGAACAATATGACGTTCACCGAGAATCTGGTTCATCTCCTCATATGCTACTTAGACCACAAATTAGTAGACAATCAGACTCATACCAAGGTTTAGACGATGAATATTCTGTACGTTATGCCAGGAACGACCAACGTTCTCGAGGTATGTATCCACTTGTAGGAGGTTTACAACCACAACCCGAGGTCTCTTTTCAAGAAAATACCTCTATGCCACTGCATATAGGAAATACTCTCGGAGAAACTTGGCAAGATAGTGATCAGTTCATAGCAGGATATCACATGCCTATACAAAACCATGGTATACAACAAACGCCACCAAGGCAGAATATCGTGACTTCACCAAATGAAGTCATTTCAACTCTAATAGAAAAGGTTAGAGGGTTAGAACTTGCCCAAGCAAGTCAAAATTCGTAATTCATGCAAGCAGGGAGTTCCAATCCTCCACACCATCCTAGCCAAGTGGATCTCCTCACAGGAGTAGGCACATTAGGCATGACTCCTCAGTATTCACAACAAATGCCAACTAGACCCACCATCTCTAGCACTGTTCCTCCCGGTCTAGTACAAAACAATCCATTCCTGGATAGTACCCCGTCATACTTAAACATATACTCCAAATCACCACAAGGGGATATGTTCTCCTCTCCCGGCATTTTTGCTCAAACACAGGGGCTTCCTTATGCCCCTGCCAACACATACGTTGCGCCATATCAACAACCCATCCCACCACCGCTCCCTCAACAGGCACCATCAATGGTTGAAACATATGCGATAGGGACTTACTCAGAATATTTGAAAGAACCCTTAGATTTCACCATACGAAGCATCATGCTTCCAAGACCTCTTCCCGATTTTCCCAAATACAAAGGAGAGGGAGATCCAAACGTGCATATCAAAGCTTATGCTACAACCATTCGAGAACTACTCCCATGGGATGGGGTTGTTGCTAAAATATTCCCAAAAACCTTGGAAGGCATCACTCTCGATTGGTATTATAGAATACCTGAGGCTTCCATCCATTCGTTCAAACAACTCATTTCAGAGTTCATCAAAGCCTTTGACATGAACAAACTATTAAGAACAGGAATCAAGGAGTTCTTACACATCAAACAAGAACACAACAAATCTGTCACCCATTTCATCCAAAGGTGGCGTACAGTCCTTTATTCCTCGGAAAGTGCTCCAAACATGGATCAAATGGAACTATGTGATTTATTCCTTCATTCACTTAGCAGAGAAGTGAAGGAAGAAGTCCAGAAGTTCCCATTACAAACTTACGATGAAGTACTAGAGAGTGCTCTTTAAATAGATCAAGCAGCAATTGATAGTGGTTGCAAAACATATGGAGCAAACGGGAGGTTAATCACCCCCAATCAGAACACTACAACTTATCCCACTACCACGAACGTCAATCAAGGACCTAAAATCCTTAACAAAAATCGGGGTGTAAAATGATGGAGTAACTCGACCAGCCTAAAAAGTAAATGTCAAACACTCCATCACAAATAAACAACCAATGAAACAACAACTTTACCCCGACAGTCAATGCAGTGGATTTTAATCATCCACAACAACAACAACAACAACAAAAAAATGGCGAAATCCCATACAGGGTCCAAGCCAAAATTCAACTAGGTACCAAAACCAGAATTCAAACCAAAGACAACAAATGCAAAATTTTAATAGACAACGGTTTGATCAAAATTTTGGGCCACAATACACATCAAATCAACAAACTAGGAATTACAATCCTAATTCGTACTGTGGTTTCCACAAAATTCGGGGCCATGACACTAGAACGTGCCGTGACTACAATAAATTCATGCAACGCTTGCCAGATGAACAAAAACAACTTTTTATGGATATGTTCTTAGCAGATCCTACGTCACCAACGTCAAATACCTTTTCGTGGGCGATTCCCCTCGAATGCACCCTCGAAGATTTTTAATGATCCACTCCCAAATCACGATAACAACAAAGCTAGATCTAACTAGGACAAACAAAGGTGTAATGACAGAAACAATGATCATGAAGCCTTGACCTCACTAAATCCATTAGTTGCGCCACAACTAGGAAGTCAGCCACGACCTAAGGTAGTCGGTTTAGTGGAGTTAGACGCTGAGCTACCCATCGAAGCTATAACAAGGACACGAGAGTATTTCTCTCAGCCAAGTCCAAGCCACCTGCCAGAGGTAGATGACATCCAACAAATCGTAGTAAAACCTGTGGGAGCCTATGATTTGATTAATGACCTAACAAAAACCTTCTCGCACATTTCATTCTTAGAATTACTAAAGAACTCTCCTGCCCAACAGGGCTACTCTTTTAGAAGCATTAGGTTTAGGTCATCTAATTAACATCACTCCACCACCCGAAACACAAAATCATTGACTTGATGTTCATCCTCCGGAGACAGGATGATAGGGATGTCGAATTCATATTGAGATAAACAAAATGCCGAAAAATGCCGAGATCGCATGCCAAGGTGATCCAGCCTTACATTTGCAAGTATGGGTTTATAACAACTATGTAAAGCGTGCAATGGTTGACGATGGGGTGGCAGTTAACATAGTCCCCTTCTCTTTCCTCCAAAAGCTAGGGTATGGAGAAACCAATTGCTCCACAACTTGAAATACACTAAGGGGCTATGATAGTCTTAAAGCCACCTCGGTTGGAACTATAATATTACCGGTCACCTTAGGACCCAAAACCATCTTGACTGAGTTTTATATTATAGATCGGGAAACTAACTATAATATGATCCTCGGCCGACCTTGGATACACCGCATGAAGGCAATCCCTTCTACACTATTTCAAGAAGTAAGGTTTTTACATTTAGGAAAGGTATTCGTGGCCAAAGGTGATCCAAAACCATTTGATGTACACCTAGCTGACTTAAAGAAAAGACCAGGCGTACACTCGGAGTTTGAACTCCCAAAAAATCAACTTAATAAACCTACCGACGCAAAAACAAACAAAAAGTTGGTACCTACGACAGATCTTGAAGCTATGAGCCTAGCCAAAGTAACCCCAACCCCTAAAGATGAGGCTAACACTGTAGAAGTAGTATCATTAAGAACTACTACAAAAATCGTTGAACTACTAGAAAATGATCTACCAATATTCTTACCATTCGATTCAGTAGGCATAGGATATCCCCTAGGCATTGGCTCTCTTCCAGCAGAGGATCTCTGTATGGTGGAAGTAGAATATGAAAACACAATAGATATCCCAGCGTCCATATTCCTAGTCAAATATTGGACACTCCATTTTGATGGAGCTAGATGCCGTTACGGAGCGGGGGCAGGTGTAATCTTCACTTCCCCTGAAGGAAAAGTCTTACCTTTTGCCTTTAAACTAAATTTCGAGTGCACAAACAATGGCACTGAGTACGAAGCCCTCCTCCTTGGCCTCATCTTAGCTAAAAGAATTGGTGTTGATAACATCAGAGTCTTAGGAGACTCACAATTAGTAGCAAACCAAGTCTCTGAGGCATATGAAACCAAAGCCGAACACTTACAACTTTACAAAAAAGTTGTATTAGATTTAAGCAAGGAGTTTGACTTCATATCAATTGAAGCAATCCCACGAGAGAAAAATCTTCTCGCCGATTCAATAGCAACTTCAACATCACGTTTTACTCCAAGCAATGAGTTAGAGGATACCCGTTTCATGGTATCCCTTCGTGATGAACCATTGATAAAGACAATGACAAATTCTCTTTTAAACGGAAATGAATTTACTATCCTAGACCGTGTTGATAGTGATATGGTCACTTTGGATTACTTAAATGCCTATGCGGCACTACATCTCTCCTATCATATGATAGATTTGTCCTTAATCCCACATTTGTCTTCCTACTTCGGAAATCCCATGGTGGATCTTCCCTCACAAATGGAACCTAGCATATGCACAGTAGAAAATGGGGATGATTTGGATTTACCTCCAGCGCCACCTGAGTTTGAAGAGGGTAACGCCTCTTTGATCGAAGAAACAATTGATATTAACATCGGAACGGAAGACGAACCAAGGATATTGAAATTAGGGTCCTCGTTAACCCCAGAGGAAGTAGAAATACACACTGGATCCTCAAAGAACATCAGAAGGTGTTTGCATTTAATTATAAGGAAATGACAGGGGTTGCACCCCACATCGCGGTGCACAACCTCGTCACTAAATCTGATGCAAAGCCAGTTAAACAAAAATCGAGACCCATGAAACCCAAGGTAGCTCTCATGGTAAAAGAGGAGGTAATAAAACTCCTCCAAGTAGGATTTATCAAGCCAGTCGATTACTCCCAATGGGTGTCTAACATCGTTCCCGTTCTCAAGAAGAATGGAAAGATACGCATCTGCATAGATTTCTGAGACATCAACAAAGTGTGTCCTAAAGATGACTTCCCGTTGCCATCCATTGATGTCATTGTTGATGCAACAACTGGGTTTGAACTTTTGTCTCTCATGGATGGATTCTCGGGATACAATCAAATTAAAATATCTGAACAAGATCAAGCTAAAACCACGTTTATAACTCCCTGGGGAACTTATTGCTATGTTGTCATGCCATTTGGTCTCAAGAATGCTTTGGTGCTACATACCAGTGAGCTATGACATATATATTTCACAATTTAATTCATAAAATCATGGAATCCTACGTAGATGACTTGTTGGCTAAGGCCAAGAAGTGTTGTGACCATCCGGAAGTACTCCACATCATTCTCTCATGGCTGATAGAGTACGGAGTCATGCTAAATCCAGAAAAATGCGTCTTTGGAGTAACAGGAGGGAAGCTCCTAGGTTACATCATATCATCACGAGGGATAGATGTTGACCCAACCAAAATTCGGGTTGTCCTCGAAATGGTTCCACCTTCGGATGAATCTGGAATCAAGTCATTCCTCGAAAGCTAGGTGCAATCCGGAGATTCATCCCGGACTTAAGTTTTGCCATACATCCAATCAACAATTTACTCAAGAAAGATTATAGCATTAATTGGACTGAAGACTGCAATGAAGCTTTTGATGCAGTTAAGCGTTTCTTGTTGTCACCACCTACGCTAATGCCACCTAAGCTAGATCACCCGTTAATTTTATACTCACGAGCTACCAATGTCTCACTAGCCTACATGCTAGCTCAAGAAGACGATGACAAGAGAGAACGTATGATTTATTTCATTAGCCAAACGTTGCTCGACTATGAAACACGTTATACCCAAGTAGAACGAGAATGCCTCGCCATAGTTTTTGCAACCAAACGCCTAAGACATTATATGTTAAATCAAGAAACAAGGGTCATGGTAAAAACAAACCATTTACAAACTTTCCTCACACAAGGGTCCTTGTCTAAAAAGGCTAGACGTTTTATAACCTTAATGGGGGAATTCGAATTAACATTTGTAAATCAGAAGTCGGTTAAAGGAAAAATCATTGTAGATTGGTTAGCTGATAACCCATTAGATGGAGGCGATCTAGTAGATTTAGATTTTCCAGATGAGTGCGTATACTACATCGAAACCCAACCCTCTATCTCTGAGTGTCCCTGGTACACGCTGATATCATTAATTATATCATGGACCATACGTATCTAGAAGGAGCTACACCACAACAAAGAAGGTGGTTACGTATTATCGTAGCTAAATACATCATTATAGAGCAAGTGCTCTATCGGAAAGCGTTCGATGGAATGCTCCTAAGATGTGTCGACACAGAAGAATCCAAGAAGATTCTCCATGAATCCCATAGTGGAATGTGTGGAGGCCACTTTGGTGGTCATGCCACCACTCATAAAATACATCGAATGGGCTATTTTTGGCCTACTCTAGAACACGATGCAGTAGAGTTCATACGCAGGTGTCATAAGTGCCAAGAATTCTCCCATGAGATCCATATGCGGCACAAGCTCTGCAACCAATCGCTACTCCATGGCCCTTTTCTACATGGGGCCTAGATTTAATAGGGAAATTCTCTCCCTCATCCACAGACGGCCATAATTTTATAATCACGGCCACCGAATATTTTACCAAATGGGTAGAGGCTATGCCTCTTACTACTGTACCTGGTTCTGTAATCGCCAAGTTCATTTTAAACCAAATCATTTGCAGGTACGGTATCCGCAAATCATTATCTCCGATAATGGAACTTCTTTTAAGAATGAAGAGGTTCGCGAGCTATGTAATAAATTTAAAATAAGCCATCATACGGCTTCCTTGTATTACCCTCAAGCCAATGGACAGGCTGAAGCAACGAATAAAACACTAAAAGCCATTCTCCTTAAAACGGTGAAAGAAAACAAACGAGATTGGCACTTAAAGTTATATCCGGCCTTATGGGCCCACCGAACCTCAATAAGAACACCAACAGGGAGCAAATCCTTTCTCGCTAGTATTCGGGCAGAGGCAGTTCTCCCACTCGAGGTTGAAATACCCAGTCTCCGCATTTCATTACAAGGGATTCTGGATGAAGACACTTACAGAGAAGCACATCTTTCCCAACTAGAAAGCCTAGATGAAACTAGGTTAGATGCTGAACAGTGACATAGAGTCTATGTTGACCGGATGTGCCAGCAATATAACAAGAAATTCTATGAGCGCGACATATATAAAGGTGATCTCGTTCTAAGACTAGACAGCCGGATCGACAAGAAGACCGGCGAAGGAAGGAAATTCCAGCCTAAATGGTTAGGCCCATACCGAGTCATGAAAGACTATGGGAATGGTGCATACCTCTTATGTACGCTAGAAGGTGAGGAATTTGGCGAAACAGTCAATTCCCTACACCTCAAGCGTTTTTACGCGTAAGCAGCTAGCACTACTTATATATATATCTACATTGCATCTTCATATAGATTAGGATCATGTTGTCCGCTTGTTCCATACACAAATGGTGATTAAGGAATCTATTCTCAAAGCAATTCATTACAAACTCATGATGTTGTTGGCATAAACACTCTAATCATACTTCTCCATTTTCATGATATCATCAAATTACCTCGGAATCATTTTATCAAATAAGCTAGACATGGCAAAGTCTTAACGGTAACCATACCAATATCTGCAAGTTTATTCCCACTGTTGGTTTCTTCTTAGGGTAGGTGTCTTTCCTATGGTCTGTTCTAGAAGCTTTATGGTGTCACATCTATCCCATATGTATATCTCTTTGAAATAAACATATGCCGACATTTTACTCAAATAAACAAGTCAAACATTGATCAAACAGAAAATTTTAATTTTACACATTTCCTTGCCCCACCAACCTTTGGTGATGAGCTTGCGTCTCTTACTAGTGACGTAGGGTTGGGAAAGGATGGGAATGCCCTTACTCACCTATACTTTGCCCACGGTGATAAACCCATGCTTCTTACTAGTAGCATGGGGCAAAGTGTAGGGGGTCCTCTTGACAAATAAATGCAAAAAGTCATACACAAACAATTCAAACTTTGAAACTTTGAGTCAAAAACAAATGAATCAGATGTTCAAAGTCCCAAGAGAGTTAAAATCCTAAAAACCCATATTTTGTCTACTATGTGGCCATCTACGGGTCTAAGTCTGGATAAACCGCAAAGCAAGTTGCATCCAAAACTATGAAGTCACTCGAGTAGAGTAGACTTGTGGTGTCCTAATTTGGTTCCACCAAAGCTTTGTCTGTCTTTCATCACTATCATTTCACTACACCTCATAACTTGCACCCTTCCCAACTCTTGGTGATAAGCCCTCGCATCTTACTAGTTGCGTGGAGTTGGGGGTAGGGGCAGGTTTATCTGTTCATCATACTAGTTTGTTTTCATCACTTTGCCAAAACAAACATGAAGTATCCAAAATTGCTTACAGAAACTAAGATTCAAAATCACATTATATCTACATCATCATATATCAGCATCATGAAACACAAAAGGAAAGTAAAACACTTGCATCATTTGTTCACCATTGCATATATTCTAAAAGAAACATATAAACGTACATCATAGCATACATGAGGAAACTGGAAATAGAAAGAAAGCCATGAATGCCAAGATTTTGATCCAGAACAAATGCATATATATAAATAATCAATGTTTATATACAATGCCATCATGCACTAAGCATGGTCAAAACGCTCAAAGAGCCCGGATATACAAAATAATATATAGTACAAAATCTACGAGAGCCAAGTGGCTTCTCAATCCCTACAAGACCCTCTGAAGGTGCACGCCCACACCTAGGACTCCGGCTACGCCGGTGCTCTGAATGTACAGAGGGCTCAGGATCCCGAGGGGTAGCCGCAGTCTCACCACGAGAATGGCTCCTCATCAAGCGCTCACCGTCCCTATACCCCGCTAGCTCGGTGCGAAGGGTCGATACCATCCTGGCCACATGCCAGACAGGAGCAAAGACGCGCATGTCTCATGGCAGCCACCGAAGGCTCCCGGTGTCACGGGACAACTCTGCGCAGTCCTCTCCATGGGGATCATCAGGGTATCAGTACATACCCTGCGGATCAAGTCCCGCCACTCATCGGCGGTCTCTGCAAACCAAGGAGAAAACAAATTAGAAACCAAACAAGAAATTAAAAGATACAAGATAGCAACTAAAATGATCTTAAGTTAAACAAACACTAGAGAGGGGAGAAGGTAACTTACTCGGATCACCAGGCCTCCATGATGGGTCTATGGGATCAGCACCTACCACGGATGCCGCTGCTGACTGAGGGGCTGCTCCTGTGGCTGGAGCAACGTAACGCCCCGCAACAGACTCATCCTCCCCATGGCCCTGGGAGAGTGGCTCCTCTGAAACCAGAGTCACCCTCTCTACACTCTGCTCGGCCCTCTCCGCCTACATGATATCCTGGGTATCATGCCACTCAGGATCACTGTCCTCGGTCTCCTCCTCTATCTCCCCCGTAAACTCCTCAGACTCGGAGTCTACCTCAATGGGGTCATCGCTGCTGTGGGCAGGACCCGCGCAATCTGAAGTAAAGGTGCCTGAGGCGCACCGGCTCTCCCTCTGGCACGAACTATCCTCCTGGCTGCAATAGGAACGCCAGGAGTAACCACTGTCCAACCCCGGCCTCTAGGCCCCCCTCTGGCCTCTCGACTGATCTATATACTGCGCCACTGGGAAGCATACCCATGTATGGTAGGCCAAACTGCTGAGGAACTCGGCCAAAGGGGTGCATCTCCACTCGCCCCACTCTGTCAATAAGCTACCCTGTCGTGGAGCAGGAGATCAAGGTAAGAGCCTCCTCGCCCCATATGCCTGCCATAGTCTGGTATGGTGTGGCCTCCATGTCGGCGGTGAGTGTGAGGCAATCGGGCGATGAGGTGCTCTAAGCACCAACATGTCTGTCCATCTGGCTGCCCTCACAGCTCCAGGATCTGCCACCTCCACACCCCTGCCATAAGGGATGAAATGCTCATAGACCCAACTCATGACTAGAGTCGGGTGGCTCAATGACTGCCCCTGTAAACGGACCACCCTGTATAAGTCATGGTAGGTGGTCCCAAGAATGTCTGCTCCCCAGGCATATATCCGACCGTGCCCCTCTATCTGTGCAATAATGGGGGACCAGCAGTATAATAATGTATCTCCTCCCTTGTCCCCGATCAGTCTCGAGGCAAGGATCCCCATGATGGCCTGGCGAAGTAGGGGGATGGGCAAAGAAGGAATAGATCGAACTCTCACCCCCTTCTTCGACCCCGTGGAGATGACTGCATCTCCCATATATGTGGCCCACTATGCAATCTATGCCCATGAGCCTGCTGTCTCTAGGGTGAGTCGTCTCCCGATGATCGGGACCCCCAGAATGTGATAGACGTCCTCCAATGTAATAGTCCACTCACCGCAGACCCCTGGCAATCGGAAGGTGTTCCGATCTGCATCCCAGTATGAGAACAAGTCGCAAAGGATGTGGCTAGATGGTGTAACATGGGGCACGCGTGAAATGCGTAGTATCCCAGCCCGCTGAAGAGTGTCCTCCTCATCCTGTGAGAGGGCATCTAGTACCCCTGGGAGCCAATCACACTCCCTGTCTTGACTCCACTGAATATACTCCTCTCTCGCCTGCATACACCCAAAAACACACAAAAAAGCAAGTTAGCATCCAAGTAATACTAGAAAAATCATGAAAGCATGTAGAAATGCTAAAAATACAAACACAATCTCAAATAGATGTTCCTTTTACATTTTGTGCAAAACCACCGCCCTGAGCAGGGAGGCGGTTTTGTAACCGCCGCCTTAAGGGCGGCGGTCGTGTAACCGCCACCCTGAATAGGGCAGCGGTCATGTAACCGCCACCCTGGGCAGGGCGGCGGTCGTGGTCCGAAAACCCACGCGGGTTTTTAAGCTTAAAAAACTTAAAAAATGCAAAAAAATGACCATTTTACCTAAAAACAAAGCCTACCCAGTAGGCGCCCCCTAGGTGGACCTTTTAGCACTAACATTTTGAAAAATTACCCCCCCATGACAAAGTATTTAACATTTCAAATTTAAGGGGGTAAAAAGGATAAACTGAAGAAAACTAACCTGTGATCTCATGGATCGATGTTCCGCACGTGGAGGCATGATCCCTATCTCGTCATGCAGATGTTTTAATTCTACTCACACAAGAAACCATCACCGTGGTCCCAGAGCTCAAAATCAATAAAATCGACTCACACAAATGAATAGGAAAATGGGCCCACTTTCATATATATAGTGCTCTGATTCGTTTTAAATGAATTTTTCACAGGTTTGGAGCGCCGACGGAGGTAAGTTCCTATCCCCGCACAAATGGTACGTTCTCATTCCCTATTATTTTAGCGTTTATTTTCAAAATTTTGTGTCTATCTGCACTTGAGTTCTCTTTTCATTTTGCAGGTAGCGGGAATCTTAGATGGCGTCCTTTCAACACACGGATGTATCAGGTATAATTTCTAACTTCCCATTTCGGGACAGCCATACTTGAATCACGACACTAAAATTTTCCTCCGTAATTTCTATTTCATTAATGTATGTATTAGGAATAGGATGTTGTTAAGTATAATTAGAAGTAGCGTTTGATAGAAGATAACGGCGCCATCGATGCAAAGTGCCGCCAATAATGTGGAGTACAGGTAATAAGGTCAAAGTACAATATGAATGTTGTAAAAAAGTAAATATTTGTCGTAAGTGGTCCGTAATGTTAAAATGTCAAAGTTTGGGTAATTAGAGAAGTAGGGTCTACATGATTAGGAATTAGAAATATTATATTGGTAATAAGGACAAGGAGTGAGGTCATAAATATTTTGTGTATTTTATTTGTAAAAAGTCTAAAAATGTGGAACCGATGTAAAATGATAAGGTTTATCTTATCTTAAAAGATAAGCTTACATGTACAGATAAGAGTTAAGGTATGGAATATGATTCGTCAGAGGGATTTCTTATCCTATCTTAGAGATAAGATGGATAAGCCTGGAAGTTCTATAGATAGAGAGAGCCACCCCCATTTAGCATAGAAGGAAGTAGTGAGAAATATTGTAGGAAGTGTGCAAAGGAAGCCATCAGTTTAAAGGTGTGCTAAAGAAGCCATTAAGAGGTGTAATTGTAAAGTTTCTCCCATAGTCTTGGTGAAAGGCAAGTGAAGTCAATAACACTTGAAGTACCTCATGGGTGAGATTGTAACAATTTCATGTTAATATTATAATTTACTTTGATATTTCAGATTTGTCATCATTCCATCTTATCATAGTCGATGGTATTCTTGTGTTATGTTGTTGTTTTGTTTCCAGATTACATCCACCAAACTAAAGGCTGTGCATTAGTAAATAATCATAGCACGAGGAGTTCCCGGTGAAGAATTATCATAGTGCCGGATTGGTGATGACATTTTGGTTCCGTTGCCGGGACCATTCCTCGTTGGTGGATTTTCTGGAGAGATATTCCCACTTAGTCAAAAATCAATTGGAGGGTAACCTTATTTTTACTGTGCATAGTAGTTACCATGGTAAAGTCATTTTTACTGTGAATAGTAGTTACCATGATAAAGTCATTTTTGCTGTGAATAGTATTTATCACAATAAAGTCACTTTTACCATGAATAGTATTTACCGCAATGAACTTCACTTTTTACTGTGAATAGTGTTTACCACAATAAAGTCAGTTTTTACCGCAGTAAGTCAAGTTTTACCATAGTTACCGTGGTCATTTCTATTTTACTGTAGAAAGGTGTAAAGTCACTTTCTAGTATAGTGATTCCAATTATTTGTGCACATAAGTCTTGTTGATTGTACTTGTGGGTTGGTATTTCATGGTGGTTACTTTTGAAAATGGGAAAGATTCCTGTTTTTTCAGCTCAATCTAATGAAGATGCTTCTTCTTTCATTCAAGAGTTTAAACGATTTTGTATTTGTAATGGCCTTATAAGAAGGGAACAATGGAATGAATTTTTTCCTACCTTTTTGGATGGTTCAACACTTAGGTGGTTTGAAACACTAGGTGATAATGTGAAAAATTCATGGGATTTATTAACCGAAAGTTTTCTTGAAGAATTTGGTGAACAATGAAATATGCAAATCTCATGATCGAGATCACAAAGCTATCCCAAGGAGAGAAGGAGAAGATAAGGGATTATCATGCTCGTGTTCTAGAGCTAAGGAGGAAGTTCAATGCCTAGATCCGGAATGAAGGATTAGCGGATGGGTTAATGAATGGCGTGGATAATCTCCTCTATAAGCATTTCATTCTTGGGATGAAGCCGGAGATCGATAATGAGTGAAGTATGACTGCCCAGCTACCTTTGAACAAGCAAAGGAGATTGCAAGAAGGCAAGAAGAAAGCATGGAAGAGGAGCCCAAAGAAATTGTTACTAAAGTAGAGCCTACACCAAAGACTTTGGTCCGAATCCACAACCAATCCCGTGAGCACAAATATTTCTCCTAGTACATCTACTTGAGTATGAAGATCTTCTCGAAAAGATAGGTCGAGTTAACTATTAATCTTCTTCAAGGAAAAGAATTTAGTTCTCGGGAGGAGATAGAGGTCCAAACAGAAATATTTCTTAAGTTATATGTTATGGTTGTTATAAAAGGGTCATTATAAGTATAATTGTCTAGATAGAGCTTCTACATCCGGTAAAGGAGATAATGATAAAGGAAAAGCACTGTGAATTCTTTTGATGTAGTAGATAAGAGCAGAAATAATGAAGTAGATGTGTTTGTAACAAAAAGAAAGAAAGAAAAAGATAATCAAGATGGAAATGATCCTAAGAAGATGAAAGGAGAAACTAGTAAGAAACATAGGAGAAGAAAGTTGGGTGTGCAGGATTTTCTGATTTCATAGGGCAAGGACCATACTCCATCTTGGAAGATCTGTCCAAAGGCCTGCAAATATTACATATGGTCAACTCTTGGCTATGTCTTCTGAGAAGAGGAGGGAGTTGCGAAGTGGACTCAATGCTTGACGAAGGAAGGAGGTTGAGGTCCCTGTTTTGGAGGCAGAGGTGGATCCCTATGCTCTACAAGCTGAGGTATTATGTAATGGTATTTCAATTCATGATGTATTAGTTGATGGAGGTGCTACAGTTAATGTAATGACCGAGTTTGTAATGAATATGTTGGGTTTAAAAATTGATCACCCTTCAACACTTATGTTAAGGTCATTAAATAAAGAAAAAACTAAACCAGAAGGTTTAGTTTCAAATGTGGCAATATTTGTTATGGGTGTTGTATGTGTGGTAGACTTTCAGGTGATGAAAAATTGTACTGTTGCGTACCCAATGTTGTTGGGAAGACCATGGCTAAGGAGAGTTCATGCAAGAAACTACTGGAATGAAGGCTTCATGACACTTGGACGTGGTAGAGAGAGGGTGAAAATAAACGTGATCCCTCGCATCATAAGGTAGAACCTGTCGATTCAAGTGATGAAACTGATGATTGGACATCCTCTCGATTACTCTAGTACCAAAGTGAAGTGGACACCGAGGATGAAGAAAGTGAGGTTGATGTTTCAGTCATGGATATCCTTCCCGCAGTCACACCAACTCATGACCCTATAAAATTATCTCGAAGAAGAAGTTGATGATCGTCTCCAACAAATAAAGATTGGTGATGTCCGATGGAGAGTGAAAAGGAATCCTACCTCCAGCTCTTTCGAAGGTACATACACATATTCACTTTTGATTACAAGGAACTCCGTCAAGTAAGTTGGGTAAAACATTCTATTGAGCTGGTAGATGGTGCTAAGCCCATAAAGTAAATGCCATATAGAATGAATCCTAATTTTTCCAAGACTGTAAAAGAAGAAATAGATAAGTTGCTTGATGCAGGATTCATATTTGCTGTGGAGAATTCAGAATGGGTTTCTCCCATTGTGATCTCAATAAAAAAGAATGGGAAGCTACGCAGTTGTGTTGATTACAGGAAGCTCAATAAGGCAACAAAGAAGGATCATTACCCTCTTCCATTTTCAAACCAGATCTTGGACGAAGTAGCTGGCTAGGAGTGCTATAGTTTTGTTGATGGATATAGCAGCTACAACCAAGTTCGTATAGCAGAGAAAGATCAGCTGAAGACCACGTTCACCACTCCTTGGGGAACGTTTGCTTATAGAGTTATGCCTTTTGGGTTGTGTAATGCTCTAGCAACATTCCAGCGTTTGATGAATAGGGTGTTCGAACCCTACATTGGGACCTTCATCAGAGTATTTCTCGGATGATTTTTACATCTATGGGAGTAAGTTAGACCACTGCACTGAGATGGAGACAACATTTTAAAGGTTAGATGAAGCACAAGCCTCACTAAACCTACAAAGTGTGTCTTTGGATGTTCTAAAGGCGTTTTGTTAAGGCATGTTGTATCCGAGAGATGGTATTGGTACGATCCCGATAAAGTTTCAAAATCAAAGATTTACCATTTCCTATAAATAGAAGTAAGTTGAGATCATTTTTAGGCCATGTGGGTTACTATAGAAGGTTCATCAAGAATTTCTCAAAGATTGCACTGCATACGCTTCTTGAAGAAGGATGTTACTTATGAACCAGAAATAAGGCGCATGAAGCTTTTAGACAGATGAAGGAAGCTCTGGTGTCTTCACCGTTTTGAAGAATCTAGATTAGAGCAAGCCATTCATTGTGTACACCGATGCCTCGGATGTAGCACTAGGAAGTACTTTGAGCCAAAAGGATGAAAATGGGAATGAACATCTAATTTACTTTGGGAGCGGACAAATGAGCGAAGTATCTTTGAGGTAAATTATATTGTAATCGAAAAAGAGGCTCGCTATCATTTTTGTCAGTAAAGAAGTTTAGAAATTACTTGTTAGGGAAAAAATTTCTAGTTGTATAGATCATCGCTCTAAAATATATTGTAAATAAGCCTAACCCATCGGGAGGATAGCAAGATGGATAATTTTTCTACAAGAATTTGAATTTGATATTATAGATAGGCCAGAAATAAGCATGTCAATGCATATGCACTCTCTCGAGCCTATGATGGTTTATGATCATCTTGTGATGATGATGATTTCCCGATGCAAAGATTGTTATCCTTGACACAATCCCTAGTGAATACATAGATATTTGGAATTATCTCGAATGAATTCAAGTTTCCTGATGGTGCCAATGTAAAGACTAAGAGAAAGATTACTCAAGCTAGTCATTCATATTCTATTCTCGTATGGAGTATTATTTCGAATAGGACACGATGGACAGATAAGAGGGCGAAAGTTAGATGTGATCAAGGGAAGGAATCTGCTAGAAGAATTCCACAATGGTACATGTGGAGGGCGCTTCTCTGGATAACTTATAGTAAGAAGGATCTTGGATGCGGGTTATCACTGCCCACTCTTTTAAAAGATTATTATAATTATTGTAAGACATGTGATATTTGTCAAACACATGGTAACCGTAAGACTTCATCACTCCATTATGCCCTATTCTTCCACTTGGTCCCTTTAAAAGTGGGAATAGACATTGTAGGTCCACTTCCAACTACCTCACACCAAAATAAGTATATTGTAGTTGCCACGCATTATTTAACCAAGTGGGTTGAAGCTAGGCCATTGAAAACAACTTCCATGGATGAAGTGGCAAGGTTCATATATGAATGCATTGTCACCAGATTTGGTTGTCTATTAGAAATTGTAATGATCAAGGAATCCACTTCATTAACGAGGTGGTAGAAGCCCTAGTCAATAAGTTTTCTATTAAGTACGGAAGGCAACAACATACAAGCCAAGCACAAATGGACAGTGGAACGAACAAATTTTGTGTTGTGTCAAATTCTAGCAAAGATGCACCTTGCAGTACATAAATGGGATAAAAGGATTCATGCAAAGGCATTGTGGGCATATAGGGCAACATCAAAGTCAGCAACAAGATACTCCCCATTTCAAATTGGCCTATGGCATTGATCCAGTTCTTCCTATTGAGTTTGATATTCCCACTGTGAGAGTTATGAAAAATGAAAGGATGTATGAAAGTGATTCAGTAAAAGAAAGGTTGGTACATCTTCATTTGCTAGAGGAAATGAGGGAAATAGCAAAGGATACAAGCCATAAGAAGAAAATGAAGTAGAAGGAATACTTTGATCAAAAGATCCAATGGTCTCCATTTCATGTGAATGACTTGGTTCTAGTATATGATTTCTAGATACAAAAAAAGAAGACAAAATTTCTTCCAAAATGGATGGGGCCCTACAAAATAGTAGCTGTGCATGAAAATGGTACGTACCGACTGGAGGAATTGGATGGCACTCCCATTACGAAATGGGTCAACCACGACAAGTTGAAGATTTTCCAAGCACCAAAATAGTCTACTCCGAGGACGGAGTAGAAGCTAGGAAGGGGGAAGATGTCGACACTAAAATTTTCCTCTGTAATTTCTATTTCATTAATGTATGTATTAGGAATAGGATGTTGTTAAGTATAATTAGTAGTAGCGTCTGATAGAAGATAACGGCACCATCAGTACAGTGCCACCAATAATGTGGAGTACAGTAATAGTCAAAGTACAATAGGAATGTTGTAAAAGTAAATATTTGTCGTAAGTGGTCCGGTAATGTTAAAATGTCAAAGTTTGGGTAATTAGAGAAGTAGGGTCTACATGATTAGGAATTAGAAATATTATATTGGTAATAAGGACAAGGAGTGAGGTCATAAATATTTTGTGTATTTTATTTGTAAAAGTCTAAAAATGTGGAACCGATGTAAAATGATAAGGTTTATCTTATCTTAAAAGATAAGCTTACATGTACGAGATAAGAGTTAAGGTATGGAATATGATTCGTCAGAGTGGATTTCTTATCCTATCTTAGAGATAAGATGGACAAGCCTGGAAGTTCTATAGATAGAGAGGCCACCCCCTCATTTAGCATAGAAGGAAGTAGTGAGAAATATTGTAGGAAGTGTGCAAAGGAAGCCATTAGTTTAAAGGTGTGCTAAAGAAGCCATTAAGAGGTGTAATTGTAAAGTTTCTCCCATAGTCTTGGTGAAAGGCAAGTGAAGTCAATAACACTTGAAGTACCTCATGGGTGAGATTATAACAATTTTATGTTAATATTATAATTTACTTTGATATTTCAGATTTGTCATCATTCCGTCTTATCATAGTCGATGGTATTCTTGTGTTATGTTGTTGTTTTGTTTCAGATTACATCCACCAAACTAAAGGATGTGCATTAGTAAATAATCATAGCACGAGGAGTTCCCAATGAAGAATTATCATAGTGCCGGATTGGTGATGACACACCCCACACATTTTAATTTAATTACTTTAATTAAATTAATTCTATTTACCTCCATACATATTAATTTAATTATTTCAATTAAGTTAATGACCTTTTACCCACACACACATTAATTTAATTATTTACATTAAATTAATTCACTACCCTCACACACCTATTTAATATAATTGCCTTTATTAAATGCACCTCACCTAACCACCCCCATCATTTGACCCATTAACCTAAACCCTAAACCAATGTCCTAAATAAAACCTAACATTAGACCCATCCCCTCACCTCACATTTAAAAGCCTCCTAAGGTCGGTTTTCACCCCGAGCACAAAAAGGAGACCCTTATCAAATAGCGGAGCAACTTCCCAGGCAATTTTTGAACAACCCGAGATATCTCACCTAAACTGATGTCGGTTCACCCTAAAATGATGCCGGTTATACCGAAATGGACAAAATGGCCTATTTAGACCCATTTATAGCTTTGTAATACGGGTTGAAAAACTTATGATCTCGAGTTCGATCTCTTTAGACGTGACAACAGAACAAAGATTGATTTGTGATCAACAAAGGCAACCAAATACACTGGCACAATAGTGAAAATTTCTTCCCAGCATCCTCCAATGCAGCAACTTCTTCATTATTCTTCAAACTTGTACCTCACATAAGAGTAAGTATCCTCCTTCCATCTATTTCATTTTCTTATCATCATCTGTAGTATTTGTGGTAAAGGAACCTAGTCTTTTACCCTCTGTCCATTCCCTCTCTCCAATTGTAGCCACCTTCCATACCTAATCATCTTAATACTTGGCCCAATTTCCTATTTGACCTCCTCAGTAGTCTCAAACCTTCGCAACATATCTACACCCCCTCTGTGATCAATCCCCGTCTTCTATCCACTCCACTTTTGCCCCAAAACTCCAAAAACCCGGACTGTGTGATTCCACTAGCCCTCAACTTAACCATTGTCGGTTCTCTCTAACCACATCATTCTGATAAAAACCGTCATCGGTTTTATAAAATTGTGGTCGGTCTCTGTGTCACCTAATCTCTACCAGAATAACAACCTGTTTGTGACCCACATCTAACTTAACCTCATTTTTTCTGACATATACCTACTTGAACACCTATTTGACCTTTAGATCTGTATCTAACCTAGCCTGTTAGCTCAGATTCACCTATAACCAACCTACTTGACCTCTGGATCTCCTTCTAGCCTAGCCTGTTAGATTAGATCTAGCCTATTGCATTTTGTATGAGATGCCTAAATCGTATTAAACTATAGTAGGACAATATTTACTTTATTTCAACATTGAATTGTTTTAAATAGTGGATTGACAACCATCTAGGAAGTATCGCACTTCCAGGATCTAGCATATGCTAGGCAGTCCACTGTATTTATTATTTAACTCTCTTTTGTGGTCTTGTTTTGGTTCTTATAAAAGTAGTTCCTCCAAGCCAAAAGGAATGTTTCACAATCACTTTGATTCAGAATTCGAGAGATGTGCACATATAACCTTCAACCATCCCAAAATAGGTATTCCTCTTACCACCTTTACCTTATTTGTTTCGTCAAGTACTTCTCAAAAAACTAAGAAATCAGGTGAAACACATCCTTCACCTTTCTTGGTATGTATCCCTTGTCTTCTTCCTTTCTTGGCAAGTGACTCTATGGGCCATTTCACTCTGTCTTTCATCCTCCACCATATATATGACTTCTTTCATGTATAAAAATTATTCCTGTAGAAACTTCTCCAAGATTTATAACATCTTCAAATCACTTCTCTATTCTAATATCTCCTTTACCAATTATGTTCTTTGCTTCATATTATTTGTCTTAATGGTTTCTCATCTCTAGTTAAGGCCAACTTTGTAAACTTGAGCAATACACACTTGTATCAAATCTTATTAGGTTATTTTTTCTTCTAAAAACGTGGATCGATACCAAAATGATGCAAATGTAATAAAATAGCTCAACACAAACAAACAGCTTAGATTCATCACCCCGCAAGAGGATCCAAACTATTCCCTTTTAACATAACTCAAGAATCTTAAACTACTTACCAACACCAAAGTGCTTTATTCAACCAATTAAAAATCTACAAATGCCTTAAACCTATTCAAATGTATCAAATAAAATTGTTTAGTTACATCAAGAAGTTATAAATATTCATATATCACCAATCACCATATAGACCTCTAAACTACTAGTAGCCCTTCCACAATAATAATGTTGATGAAAATGACAATTCACAAACACTCATGCTTAACTAATAATATTTTTAGGTACCCTTTATGATCCTTTCATTTTTTCCAAAGTTTCATAATTGAATTCTAACCCATGCACTTGTATTCCATTTTCACCATTTTCTAATAGGACTAATTACTAACCCTCAAAGCATACATAGCTTGTAGTCCTGGAATGATCTAAAAAAAGAAAAAAATTAATATCTTTTCAAATACCATTTATCCTATTACAACTTCATGATCAATTTTATTATCCAACTTCTTGTAAACTTCTCCAACACAAATTTATCTTTTTAAGGTGTGTCTTAATTAGGTATACCAAGGGTTTTAGTGACCTTCTTAGGGTTTTGCACTTACCCATTATTTTATTGTCTTCTATACACATTTATTCACCTATAAAAAAATTCAACACCTCTCAATGCTTCTTTATCCTTTTAACTTCACTAATGTTATTTTCACCATTTTGGTTTCTTAAGGCTTACTTGTTCTTGCACTTAATTGTTCTCTTACCTTGTTTCTAACCTTCACCTCGAATTATCTCAAGCTTCTTTTACTCATCTTCTCACTATTCATTAATACATCTTAACAAATCCTTCAACCCAATTAAGTAGTCTCATTCAAAACAATTTCCTAAAAACTCCTATATACTCTACTCAAGTCCATTCAATGATCAGTAATAGATAGCTACATTTAATTCTTGAATATGAATTTTCAAAGACTCTCCGTAAATTTTCAGGGCTTTAAATCTTATTGGTAACCCTTCCAAACATGTTTTACTATACTCTCCTTATATAATGTTATTCAAGATAATTGTTTCACTCATGTGATCAAAATTGTCTTAAGAGGATTGTCAAGAAATCTACATGCTTTGGTATTTTAAAAAAATTTCCACTCTTCATATACTTCAAAATTTCTCACACTAACTTCTAAGCATATTATAATGTAACTAAATTATATATATTATCTTTCTAAAACAAATATTCTTTGAGATATCCATGACTGTCACAACAACCTTGTATATGCATTCTTACTTCTAACTTTTCAATGATCTAGCTTATATAATGGTTTTATTGATTCCGTGTCACATGATATTGTCTCTCTAACCCCTCAATATCTTCAAAATACACCAATGTATGGGCCAAAGTTGATTACACTACAATTCTTCCTTTAAGCCCTCAAAACTAGGCATAATCAATTTAAGACAAATTTTTACCAGCTTTGAACTAATAATCTCTTTTCCTATGTTTTTACACTTCCTAATCACCTTGATAACACATGTAACTCTCTTATCACTATATCAAAACATGATTCTTGGTTGCTTATCATGTAATAGTTTTTTTGTATTAAAATCCCCTAAAGAGGGTATATGAGGTCAAAAGGAAGGTTTCTTGTTTGTTACTCTTTTATTAGACATTTTCAACTTCCTTGATGACTCGAAATGTTTCCATAGACCTCGGTGCCTTCTTATAATCCTCATTCACTCTATGACATTGATTATATATTACATTCAATAATTGATAACACTATCAAACCATATTCTTAGATTTTAGACTCTTCTAACTCATATATTAGGTCTTTTACCATATCATCAACCTTAGTCATTGCATAAACATATAGTACATTAGTTTTAAACCTCCACTAGGGTTACTTTCATTCATTATTATAACTCTTTCCATCATCTAATAGAATTTACACAATATTACCTCATAAATATAGTTTTACTATTCCTTCTAGTTGTTGAACATAAACCCCAACAATGGTGTGAGGTTTAAGAAGTTTTCCTTCATTATAGATGTACACAGGAAAAGTGAACTAATCTATTTTGTGAATAAAAATAATGTAAAAAACATAACAATATTTTCTCCAAACATTAATCTATATTAATATCTCAAAATGGATCACATCAGTCTCATAAAAATACAAATCTCTCCATACTTCATACATATTTTTCACATTAGCGCACACATGTTTAATCTCTAACAACTCGAAACATATTGTTCTCATGTAGAACATATATCTTGATGAGTGGCACACTCTATACATTAGATTAATTATAATAAATATGTTTCATACAAACTAATTGAAAACTTACTACTTTTGGTCATGCCTCTCACAACCTTCTCTTTGTTCTCGTATTTGGTTTGCAACTTATGTGTCAGTTTCTTTGGATTTCTCATTTGTATCGCAGCTTTATCCTATGTACTACAACTTTCCTTCTTTACCCGTGACTTCCTCTAGTCCTCCATGGATTCATCCTTGTATCTTCATATTTATCTAGGATTCATCGACTTTCTTCTCATATCCGTGCATTTCTTAAAACTTGATGAATAACCTTATCTACATCATCGCCCGGCTTCAAACATTGTCTTGTCCTCGAGACAACAAACTGATGAAGAACCATATCTTCTTCTTCAAATTTTCTCCCAAAATTTTTAGACTTGGCTTCAATGTTAAATAGGACTCAACCCCAAGAACTTAGATTTTTGGCATAATGAAAGGTTACCTTGCTTGACTCACCCAATTGGAATTATGGGATGCCATCTTGAGAGACTGTAGTAGGCATCAACTTCCAAATTCTTAGATGTCTGGTGTAAGGAATAGTTCCTTCGCTCGACTTGCTTGGCTGTAATTATGGGATAACAGCCTCTTACTCTTCTTTATGGTGGAGCTTGGGGGATGTACTTGGTAATATGTGGAGTAATGTTCTTCTCAAAAGTGTACCATAACTCTAAATGGATGTCAATTTGTTTTACCCATTCTTGAAGCTATGAATTTTTGTGGATCAAAGGAAATATCTCACAGGTGGTTACTTTCCTTGAATTTGATCCAGCTTTTATTGAGAAATTATGAACTCTTTTTGCATCCTGGTTATTGATCTATCTATGGTGGCACTACCTTCTTGCATATCAATGATTTTATTTGTCCACATCCATTGCTTGGTTTGATATTTATCTGTGAGATCAACAAGTTTATGTCTTAGATTTCCATTTGTGTCCTTGCTAATATCATACTCTATGAACTCTAGATGTATTTTTGTTATAATTTTTCAATTTATCCTTTGTCCTATTAGATCATACTTTGGGTCACCCTATTGTATATGTATAATATGTCGTTGCATTGTTTAATTTGGTTTCTACTTTATTAACAAAGCACTTGCATCTCCTTTCTTTGTTTTTGATTCTCCAATACATGCAGTTTTAGGATTTGTTCATTATGTTCTTTAACATATTCCTTACAAATCTTCTTCTTCTCTAACTCCTGGCTGACTTTTTTTTCCTTTAGTATCTCTTTAACAACATGTTCTATTTCCACCTCTATCTACAGACTAGGATCT
Source organism: Taxus wallichiana var. yunnanensis (assembly GCA_018340775.1). NCBI lineage: Eukaryota > Viridiplantae > Streptophyta > Pinopsida > Cupressales > Taxaceae > Taxus > Taxus wallichiana. The sequence goes on along the minus strand of CM031239.1, from coordinate 957,563,629 downwards.
GTATTGGTATGTGGCCTTGTTGTTTGAATGGATGAGAGTATTTTTGTATTGATTCCTCCATGTCTACACATCTTTGCATCCAATATTTCTTTGAAATTTGATCCAATACCTGGTTGCAAGAAGTTTTTAAAGAGGGAGAGTTTGTTCAAGTGTATCTTGAATCCTTTTGTTGTTTGTTCCACTACCCCTTGTTGCATTGAATGGATTGATCTTTCTTTCTCTCTTTGAGTGCATGTTTAATTTTTGTTATTGAATCTCGAGGAGCATGTACATGTATCATGATAGTAGAAGTGTTAGGTGATAGTGTTGATGGTTGAAAATGTAGAGGATTCTTCCCATATGTGCTCTGCTTTTGTTCTTTCTCTTGTCTTCCTTTTTCATCATTTTCCTTCTTCTCCTTTTCTTGTTTCTTTTTTATTCAATATTTTTCTTTTCTTTTTCTTGTCTTTCTTTCTCCTTCTTTTATTATTCTTCTTGATTTCTTTTCCTTTCTTCTTCTTCATTTTATTTTTAATCTTTCTCATCATGTTATTTCTTTTCTTTTTTTTTTCTTCCTTCTATTTTTTTTGTTCTTCTTTTTCTTTCTTTTTCTTTTATTTTGCTTTTGTTTGTTGCTTCTTCTCTTAATTTTTGATTCTTCTTTCTCATTTCTATATTTTCCTTCTTTTTCTTGTTTCTTACTTCTTCATGTTCATTTTTATCTTCTTCCTTTTGTTTCTTCTCCTTTTCTTCTTCCTCTTTTTGTTTTTTCAAGGCTATTTGGTGTTTCTCCTTTTCTAATTTTTTGTTTTCTTTCTATTTCTTCCATCTCTTTTTTCTTCATTTATTTATGTGCTTTCCTTTGTTCTTCCTCAATCTCCTTATTATTTTCTTCTTGTTCTCTCTTTTTCTCTTCCTCCAATTGCATGTTATTATTTTCTTCACCTTTATCCTTTTCCGTGGAATTTTTCGTTAATCCTCTTTGCTTCTTTTCCTTTTCATTTTTTCTAACTCCTTTGTTTCTTTTGGTTTTTTCCCCATAAGCTTATTGGATTATTCTTCTTTTTCTCTCCTTGTTTTTATCAAAATACCAATTAGCTCTTCTAATGTTTTAATGCGCTTTTGGTGTTTAGTTATCTTCTTCTTCTGTCTCAACTTTGTTCTTTCTCATTGAAGGGATTTTAGTTGGTTAGCCTCTTCCAAGTCTACTTGTTCTTGAATTTATTTTCTTAACCCCGAGGAAAGGAGGTGAATGATATCCCTCATTACTAAATCAAAATTTTCTATGTAGCAAACTATGGCCTATGCTAGATCCATATGTTCTCTTCCTATACTTGCTTCATATTCTTGGGCCACCTGAGAAATGCCACCTAGAGTTAAAGTTTTCTTTTAATATCCATATGCAGATTTGGATAGGTGTGTTTCTTCTCATGGTTTTGTTTCCTATAAAAACTATGATTCTTATTGCTCATGTGGTGCTATTTGTGACAGTGGGGAGGGAGTTTCTTCTTCTTCAGACTCGGAAATTTTTTCCATTTCTTGGGATTCTTCTTCTTCTTCTTCTTCTTCTTCTTCTTCTTCTTCTTCTTCTTCTTCAATAACCTTAGCTTCTTTTAATTTTTCCTTTAATGTCAAGGCCTTTTGGCATGTGGTAGTGGGTTTCATAGCACTAGGACATTTTCCTGGTCTTCTTTTGTATGTTTTTGGTCCTAATTTACTTGCTCTATCTTTTTATAGTGTGTTGGGTATTTATTCTTGTATTCTTCCCATGTTTCTTCAATTACTTTATCAAAATTGGAGGTGTTGGTTTTCTAGGATCCATAGGAAAATTACTAATTGCTTCTATTGAGGTAGCTACTAATTCATCTGAGGCTTCATATGGTAGTGGAGGTATATGTGATGTTTATGGAATCAAGGGTTGGAGGAAGGTATAATCTATGTCAGCAATGAAAATTACCTCATGTTCATACCTCACTACAATTTTATCATATCATACCTCACTACAATTTTCTCAAATACCCTTGCTTTATTTACGACAAACCGTCTAATTATTTTTGTCAATCCTATTAAAGATGTAATTTGGGTAACCTCGTCCAATGTGTTCATGTGTTCCCAAATTTTTGTTGCAGAATGGGTGTATCATACTATCATTCAACCAGTTCGATATGATTGGGAGGGTTTTGTGAAATACATGGCAAAACATATTAACAATTACCCATAACAAAAATATGTTTCCCTTCCTTGATTTTCCTAGTATTTTCATGGAATTCGAGAGGCCAAGAGTTCAACAAGATTGTATTCTAAATGGGAATTTACCATATCTAGTGCAATCTGAGCACTAATCCCATGGGCTTTATCTTCACGATTTATATGATAAATTTTTAAATAGATGGCCTTGGTGGCATACCTGAGGGTAGGATTTGATATGTCTATAATTCATACTCCCTAGTTAGTATTTATTACCCCCATCACCCGTAATGTATCTTTCATTTTGGTCTTTTTCTTTGTGATGGCAAAACTTCTGCCGCGCACATAACCATGTAACCCTATCCATTAATTTTGTATTGATTAGATATGGTTGATCCAAGTATAATATTTGGTTATGTAACCGGATCGGAGAACCCTAATCATATTATCATCCCTAGAAAATTAAAGAACTCAAATCCATGTATATAGATTCATTTCGCTAATGACTTTTGTATTTCACTTGTATTCAAGTTCTTTTGTAGAAATGTTTTCTTGAGTAGTTATCTATCCACTTCGAGTTGTGTGTGGTCATTCTATGTAATCTGGGAGTGAATATATTTTTGTAAGTCACCTCGTATAGACAACCTTGAATGGTATGTGAAAAAACTTCCCATATGGATCATGTGTATTAGATTTGAGAGATTGCTTCGATACTTCACTTTGGGAGCTCATCCTTTGTAAACATAATTGGACTATCCATTTTCCCCGATTTTTTCGAAAGTTCCCTAGCTTCCTATTTTGTCACAATTTTACATCTTTTTATGGCTTAAGCCCTTAAGGGTCGATACTTTTGATATCATTCCCATCTTCACCTATTGTATTTATTTTCTATGTCAGCACTTTATTATTTCTTGTTTCTTTCTTCATAGTTTTTTCTCATCTATTCCTTATTTCTTTGGTTATCCTCAATTTGTAGTTTTTTCCTTTATTCTGTGGGTATCCTACCTCCACGGATTTTTCATTTATTCTATGATTTTTTTCCTTTGTTTCACAAGTATCCTACCTCTATGGATTTTTCATTTATTCGCGGTTTTTCTACCTTCATGCGATTTTTCCTTTATTCTATGGGTATTCTACCTCTACATATTTTCCTTTTATTTTACGGGTATTCTCTCCACATATTTTTTTTTTTATTCCACATCTTTTTCCTATTTTATTTTTTTTTGGTAGAGTAAGGATGAAATTGTGGGTTTTCATCCTACTCCTCATCATATCTCGCTAAATTTCTAGTTTTCGAGATAGGCCATATTTTTATTCTTATTTATATTTATATATATAATTTTTTTAATTATGATGTTTTTTTAATTTCCGAAGCTCTTTTAACACGACTCACGTAAATTCAACGTTTTACCAGCTTTCTTTCACCGCCATAAGCTTGCATTTATGATTCTGGTTCCCTGGAATAGTGTTTTGCCATTGTTTATAGTTTAAGAGTTCCATTTGGCTTTTACCTTGGGTAAATGCAAATGCTATAAATAGTTGGCTTGTGCTCAAGCAAATGGCCCCTCATTCACTTCTCATCTTCTCATTTCAGTAATTCAGTCTTTTATTTTGCTTAGGATTCATAGTTTAGTTCATTGCATGCTTAGTTAGCATTGTTTTACTGTTGGTAAGCCACAAATCCATCTTGTGCAAGTAGTGTTGTTGTTTCATCCAATCCATTGGAGTAGAATAGCTTAGGAAGCCATTAAAGTTACAGGTTTTTCTCCTCAAACAGGATAGTTTCAGGTTCTAGACGCTTTATGTTGCATGACTCACAATAAATCCCGCTAGGAATTACATAAGCCAAGCTCTATACTCTTGCGCTATCCCTCTCCTACTCGCATTGTATTCGGTGTGTATTCTGAGCTTCCTTTATCCCAATATCTACTTTTGTTGATGCTAGCATTACACACTTTTCTGGATCCACGTGAACACGAAAGAATGAGGAGATCACACTGAGGGGACAAGATCACACACCATCGGATTCGCCACTGTTCTGTAGAATCCAAGTTCTAGCTTTCAAAGTTCTAGTTAGAATCATATCAAATAGAGTAGTTAATTGCTTTATTTTAGTAAATTCTATTCTCGATATTTCCGGGAAGTCATGGGATTGATAATTTCGAGAAACTATGATTCACTCCTCACTTCTGAGGTAGGATCGAGAATCTTGCAAATAGATTAGATGAGCTATTTTATTGTTTAGAATAGATCTACAAATTACATAGAAAAATAGCTACACTCGGTTATTTTGTTTGTTTTAAATTATTATTTTAGTTGTCTTTCTAGATATTTTAAATAGCTATTTTCTTAAATTCGTAAAGTTCATCAGGAAAACACAAAAAGATAGAGAAAACATATATGCTATAGATACACTTCACATAGTTAAATTTCATTTTGTTACAGTTAATTTACTTTGTTACTTTTGTATGACAATCACGGGACCTAGAGAGCCCAGGAAATACATATTCGAGCCAATCGCGCCCTAGCCCAATCTCATCACGGCAAATAACTCGATATAGATCAAAATCGTAGGATTCAAGTCTTCCGAACAATAATCTTGCAACAAATCAATTCTCGATTGAAAGCAGACTAAACATAGAAGATGACCAAGCACACACGTTTTGGTCAAATCAACCGAACTACAGATTACCCTAGGCAAACATTCATATGAGATGTAGAAGGGTTCGAAGAGAACAAACCTTTGGTTGTGATCCTTTGTCCCACAGTGCAGATACGGAGACACTCTTCTAGATATAGATACTAGCCTAAGAATCCAGGTTGCATGAACGCCTGTAGGGTATTCTGAGAAAATCACATAGTTATTGATCCTAAATATAGAAGCTGAGAAAGCATACGATTATTGGATATTAGGGATTAGGACTTGATTTCACGCATGACCATAACAGGTCCACAACGACTAAGAGTCTACGGTTGTGACCCACAAATCCCACAACCCAACAAATCCATAGGAGAATTAGACATAGACACTAGCCTACACACACTAGTATTCCAGTCTACTCCACTTCCACCTATCATCATCGAACAATTATCCTTGCTGGACACAACAACTAACAAAGCTAGAGAGTTCTGGACTAGGCCAGAGAACCATCCATAGAATTGACTACATTTACCATCCACCATATGACCCTGTCTAGAGAAATACACGAAACTATCCCGGGTCATTTTCCACGTATTCCACAACCTATAGATCGAATCATGCCAGAGCTTGATATTGATTGGAGCCTTCGAGTAGTCATCCTTGCTAACCGATCTATCACACCAGCTCAAGTTAGGAGGGATTTCTTTGCTTTAGATTCACAAGTTTCGTTAGTACGCATTGAAGACATTAGATTACCTAACTAGTTTGTCTGTATCTCACACATATTCCATCCCCACAGGCTGTCTCGGCACAACCTCGGGAGGTCGGGTGCGAGGAAGAGTCACTTGTAGATTCCCATGCTCGCTTGTCACTTTTCCGTCATACAGGAACCCTTAGAGCACTGGAGGAGACTCACCAATTCTTACTTGCCTATTTTGGAGTGAATCACCACGTCTAGAACAAGTTTTGTGAAAATGTGGAAGGTGATGGAGGGATGAATGTGTATGGTATCCTTATAACTCCCCAAAGATTTACAGGACGATGCCCAGACTTTGTTGTTATAACTATTTAGGCATGAATCGCATGCTTTGCACGACAACATTACCTATAAGTGAAGAGCAGTGGCGAGGTAAATACCGAACGTTGTGATGAGACTAGGTCTCAAAGTGCAATGCAGATGCAAATGTTGTTGGTGCATGGTGGTCAAGTCCATGTCACTTTGGTGTAGCTTTGGTGGTGATGAAATCCACCTTGTTTACGTGTAAAAACAATATGATAAAGTGATTAAACGCAGGTTCTTTCCAACTTAAAATAAATCACTAGCAGAAATAATTGTGTACTGCGTACTTTTTTTTTTTTGTTTCAACAATTGTTTTTGAATGGTGGTATTTTTGCGGAATTTTATTGTTTTTTTTTTTTTGTTTTGACAATATTCCAACAACGTGGTTCTACAGAAAACAAATCAGTAGTTATCCCGTAAATGAAATGTTAGAAAAGTGATTGTGGTTGTTTTTATTTTCCATAGATCGCTCAAAGGCGCGGAAAAGAGCATACACAACCAACAACCAAAAAAATATTAAGAATATGACAAAGGAAAATAATTATTAAAATGACAGTTGGAAAACAAAGCTAGAGGATCCTACAATGTTAGAACAAGAAACTAAAAAATTGTGATTGTTTCTGATTTTCCAGATCGCTCGAAGGCGTAAGAAAAGAGCATACGCGGATACAATTGGAATATATATTTTTTAAATGTTAATAATTATTACAATTAATCATGATTGCAAAATAGCGATGATGATTATTTTCACAAAAAAGAAAAATGATGAAAGAAGAGGGTGAAAACGTTACCTAGAAGTGTTGTCGTGGAAAATTGAAATGTAAGGCAAAAAATAAAAATTAAAAAAATTTGTTGTGCAGAGCCTCGAGTGGCCTCACGTTTCTGATTTCCAAGATCACTTTTGAAGTGCGAGGAAAGAGCATACGTGTGAGGTTGTTACGTGAAATAAAATAAAAATAATAATTAAAAAAACTATAATTTTGTTGTTTTTTGTTAAAAAGACAGGTGTTAGAAGAAATGAAACCAAAATTTTTCTATAAGTCTAAATCTAAAAATTTTTTTCATTACATATATCTTTTTATACTTTTCGTTAAAAAAATGAAGTCATTCCGAGTTCGGGAGCAAAAGTTATGGCTTCGGAAGATGGGCTACGGTAGTACTTTGAATGAAAATTTTGAATGTGAGAAAAACGTCCTGAGAGCTGGTTTTTTTATTTTCTGACTTCTGTACTTCACCTGAGAAGCTAAAATTTTGATAGCAAGGTTAAAAAAGAACAATAACTAGAAAGAAAGAGTTAGATCACAAAATGATTGACTAAAATAAAAGAAAAAAAATGATTAACTTCCTACAAAGTAATTATTTCAGCAAAAGTAAATAAATAAATGTATTTTCTGGATTGGTTGTCCCATGACAGTAAGATGATAAACTAATGATTAGTTCATGTGTTTCTATATATTACGAGTGAATAGCAAAATCATAACTGGGAACTAAACACCAAGCACCGAGGAGATCAAAGATAGGATGAGCTTCAGAGTTTCATTGTTGCTATAACCTGCAGATACACCACAACACACCACACAACAAAAACACTACCCAAAGCGTGAAGGTTAACCAAAGAAGACCATAAGGAATGAAAAGGAAATAATAATGAACAATAATAAACAAAGAACAAATAAAACCACTAATTGGAAATTAATGGTAACAAATCGAAAGTAATGCAAGGTGCAGAATGTAAGCTAGGAAAAATACACTACTAACAAGGAAATAAAATACCAATAATCATACCTCCTTCATATTCGTAGAAACCTCATAATGGGCTAGGAAACTTGGATTGAGCCCATATTTTGTGATATGCAGTGTGCTTTTCTTCAAGATGGAGCAAGATCTTCCCGCAACAACGATCCTCTTACTTTGTACTAGATGGGAAAAAGGATTATGAGACTATTTTGGAATTAGGACGAGGTAAAAGGATGTTCTTTGCTCAAAGGATGTAAGAACTTAGATATGGCATTCAAGCTTATTCTCCGTGTGTTTAGAGGGGAGGGTAAGGTTGTATTTATAGCTGAGGGAGTGATTAACTTAGATTAATTTAAGTAATCATGGTTTGAAAATTTGTGTGGGCAAGATTAAGTGAGTGGTTTGAAAATGTGGGCAAAGATTAGGTGAGTGGGGGCCACGAAGAATGGGTGAGGATTTGAATTATATTTTTAATTCATAAGTGGAGGAACATGGAGAATAATGACATGTGGTGAGGATTGTGTTATTTTTTAGATTTTGAAATGGATAATTAATCAAGTTATATTTGATTAATTCGAAATGTATTTTTGTGGGAAATGAGGAAGGGGAATTAATTGATTTAGAATAGATGTGAAATTGGGGTGTCTACATTTGCCCCTCTTTGGAAGGGTACTATGAAAGTAGTGTCCTTTCAAAGAAAGTAGACGGTATGGGGGAAGAATTCAATCTACTTTTTAAAAGGTAGAGTGAATGTTTGTTGGGGAGAATAGAAAGTGGTGAGTGACGGATGTCATAGTATCCTCCAAGACAAAAATGTCACGAGAAGATGTGATTATGGATAGATGTGGTGATGAGAATGTAAGCTAGGAAAAATACACTACTAACAAGGAAGTAAAATACCAATAATCATACCTCCTCCTTCGCGTTCCGTAGAAAACCTCGAATGAGCTAGGAAACTTGGATTGAGCCCAGATTTTGTGATATGTAGGTGCTTTTCTTTAAGATGGAGCAAGATCTTCCTGCAACAATGATCCTCTTACTTTGTACTAGATGGGAAAAAATATTATGAGGCTATTTTGGCATTAGGACGAGGCAAAAGGATATTCTTTGCTCAAAGGATGCAAGAACTTAGATATGGCATGAAATCTTATTCTCCGTGTGTTTAGAGGGGAGGGGTAAGGTTGTATTTATAGCCTAGGGAGTGATTAACTTAGATTAATTTAAGTAATCATGGTTTGAAAATGTGAGGGATTGAAAATGTGGGCAAGATTAAGTGAGTGGTTTGAAAATGTGGGCAAGATTAGGTGAGTGGGGGCCACGAAGAATGGGTGAGGATTTGAATTATATTTTTAATTCATAAGTGGAGGATTTTAAGTGAGTGGGGACCATGAAGGGTGGGTGAGGATTTGAATTTGAATTTTTAATTCAATAGTGGAAAAACATGGAGAATAATGACATGTGGTGAGGATTGAGTTATTTTTTAGATTTTGAAATGGATAATTAATCAAATTATATTTGATTAATTCAAATGTATTTTTGTGGGAAATGAGGAAGGGGAATTAATTTATTTAGAATAGATGTGAAATTGGGGTGTCTACATTTTCCCCTCTTTGGAAGGGTACTATGAAAGTAGTGTCCTTTCAAAGAAAGTAGACGGTATGGGGGAAGAATTCAATCTACTTTTTAAAAGGTAGAGCGAATGTTTGTTGGGGAGAATAGAAAGTGGTGAGTGACGGATGTCATAGTATCCTCCAAGACAAAAATGTCATGAGAAGATGTGATTATGGATAGATGTGGTGATGCCCCCTCGAGAGGACTGATGAGAATGGAATATACAACAAAACTCTCGAAAAGAAGGGAAATGAGATTCGGCGGAGAAGAGGACGATAATGGAGTGGAAGAGACTGGAATGACCGCATGACACAAATGGAGAAAGGATTCAATCGACCTTGAATGCTAGGTGTGAGGGTGTGTGGGAAAGAGAAAAGGGAATGGATAGGATTGGGGGTTGATTACGAGAAGAGTAAGGGAGATAGGGGAGGGGAAAAAAGGAATGAAAGAGGTAGAAATAAGAGAGAGGGATGATAGGGGAAGAAGGGAATGATGAAGGACAAACAAGGTAAAAATAGGAAAATGACAGAGTAGAGGGTGAAGGGATGAAATAGAGAGATGTGCAAAATGAAGGAAGCAATAGAGATAGTAAAGAGGGATGCGTGGAAGTGACATAAATGATAGAGCTGAGAAAAACAGAAACGGAAAGGATAAATAAGAAGGAGAAAATGAGGTGGGAGTAGGGGTGAAATGGAGGAAAATGGAAAGAGGACGAAAGAAGAAGTAGAATGGAGAAAAAAGAAACTATGAGGGGCAAGGAAAGTGTGAAAAAGAGGAGAGAAAGGAAGAGAAACAGATATAGAATGAACGAAAAGGTAGGGGTGGTAGAGAAAAGGAGAAGTGGTTAGAAGAAACGTGAAAATTAGGGGAGAGGAAAGGAAGATAGAATGAATACAAGGAGAAGATTGAAGGAATCGTGTCATTGTGAGGAAGACCAAGGCAAAGAATATGGAACAGACCGTATGGAGATGCATGTGGAGGGTGGTATGATAAAAAAGATAGGACAACGTTGAACAACCAGGTTATCGATGGGGAAGTAAGGAGGAAATGTGATGGAAAAAGGGGAAGAAGACGATACGGGGAAGGGAAATAAGACGAGGGGTGGGAGAGAGAAGAGGATAACAAAGAAAATGATGTAGAAGGAAGGGAATACGAAAGGGGTAATAAGTGGAAAGGAATGGTATAAGGAATGTTCAAAGAAGAAAGAGGGGAGGAATGACATCGATTGGAAAAGATGTGGTGATGCATGAAATGAGGATACTAGGATGACGAGAAAATAGGAAAAGGATGTATGATGAAGACAGTAAAGATATTGAAGAGGGCAAAGAGGAGATGGAGAGATGGGTAAGAAGTGACAAGAAAGGGTGGGAGTGAGGGAAAAGAATAGGAGAGAAAAGAGAATGGGGGATAGAAGAGGCAATGCCAATGAAAGGATGTTAGGGAAATCCCTTTTACAATGAGTGGTGGGGAAGGGTGAGAGAAAAAATGAAGAAAAGGAGAAAGCTAATGAGGATTGGAAAGGGTAACGCCAACAAAGGGACGTTAGGGAAAACCCTTTGACAATGAGTGGTGGGCTTAGAGGAGGGAAGGAATGAAGGGAAACTCTAGAAGGTCCAAGGGAGTGAATGAGGTCATGCGGAATGAGGATTGATGATTTTTAGGAAAACTTGTTGACAATTATTAGCTCGGGAAGAGAAGATGATGATGAAAGAATGATATAGGAGTGGTAACAATAATGGCGAATGTGTGTGTGGGTAGAAATGTGGGGGAATTTGAGAAGATGAAGTGGAAATATTGAGAAGAAGAGAGGATGGTTGGGACTAAGTGAAAGCGAGGAGAGGATGCGGGTGATGAGGATGAATGAGGTGAGGATGAAGAACCAAGACATGAAAAGAATGGGAAGAAATAGTATGAAGGATGATGGATCAAAAGGGGAAAATGGGGGAAAAGAATGTGATTATAGGTGGAAGAGATTAGATGTATGTTGTAAGAGGATATGTGGAGAAAGGATAATAGTAGGAGGAAAAAGTGGGTAGTAGGAGATACTAGGTGGAAGAAGCGATCAACAAAGTGAACAAAGAATGAGGCGGGGGAGAAGTTCACGATGACAAGTTAAGTGTAGGGAGGACCCTGACATAAGATTGTCATGTGACGGAAGTGGTTAAGTAAGATTTCCATGTGAGAAAAACTAGAGATGACAAATGGTCAAGCGAGAAGTGGTGTTTGCGAGAATCAAAAAGGAGGTGAAAGGATGTGATAATGGGGAATGCCGAGAAAAAATGAAGGGTGAAGGGTGTGTAGTGATGGGGAAAGGCAAGGAGACAGATCATCCTTAAGAGGGACTCTTAAGTGAGATCGCCATGCCGGTGAGTGGTTAAGTAAGATTGCCAAGCAGAGGAGGGTGATAGTGGTGGTAAAAAGATGTGATGATGGGGAATGAAGAGGAAAGATGGATGGTGAGATTGTAGAGTGATGGGTGAGTGTAAGATGACATGTCATGCTTAAGAGAATCTCTTAAGTAAGATCATCATGTTGCTGGAGAGGTTTCATATGATCACCCAACCGACAGGGATGATATGCAAAGAGAAAGACAAGATGATATTGGGGATAGGGGTGGAATGGTAGGTTGAAGAAGATGATCGCGATGAGAGGCGGGAGAAATAAGATGGGGGAAATATGATGGGATGGGGGAAGGCCATAGGCGCATCAAACTTAAGTGGAAGTTTTAAGTAAGATTGCCATGCGGCTGGAATGGTTAAGTAAGATCACCAAGATGAGGAAGAAGAAGGATGATGTTAGAGTTGGTGGGAATAGGGTATGACAAAATAGACTAAAAGGGAACCCTCAAGTGAATTTTCCATACTACGAGAGCGTGTAAGTAGGATGACCAGGCATAAGGTGGATTTGGGGAAAGATGAGAAAAGAGTGAGTGAGGTATGCACAGAGTGGTATATGATAGGGATGAGGTGATAATCGAAAGAAAGGAAACAAAGGAGTGTAACATGAATGGATGAAGGAATATATGTAGTGGAGGGCGGAGAGTGTGAGGGGAATCCTTAATTGGGATGCCCGCGTGGTGAGAGTAATGATGTGAGAATGAGAAGCAGAAGAGGTGGAATGGGAAGATGTGTTTAGTGGTGATTGTTGTTTGATGAGAGGGGAGGTGGTGAAGAAGCTTCTACAGTGGGAAGATCTTAGGGAGAGAGTAAACCTCCATCGAGGATCCCATATAGAAGGGGTTATTAAGTAAGATTGTCAAGCGGAAGCAAAAGGGTGAAAGGAAAGAATACCAATGGGTGAGAGGGGACATGAATGGTGAGAAGGGTAATATGGGTATAAGCAATGCGGAGGAGTAAAAATGAGGAGTGAGGATGAATGGATCAAATACATGGTGATTGTGGTGGGGAGAAGGAGCTGCTAGATAGTGAATGCTACTTGAGAAAGATCATCAAGTAGGATTCGCAAACTGCAATGGTGATCAAGTAGGATTCCCAAACTGGAGAATGCATTAGTATGGGTGAATGGATGGGGTGCAAAGTAAGATGTTGATCATGCAGGAAGATACTCACGTGACGAAAAACATATTAATTTTAATATAGCACATAACAGGATGCATCGTGATATAAAAGATCAGGATGACTAGACTGTAATATGCGTGATAGCATAGATAGGGGCCATAAAAAAGGTTTGATGCCCCAGTACAATATGCAAATGGAAGAGAGCATAGACAAAGAGGCCATCAAGAAAGTATGATGCCCCAGTACGACATGCAATCAGATAACGTAAGAATATTAGAGAGAACACCAGGATACATAAAATCAAGATGCCCCCTGTAATATATCAAGATGCAAGAAAGTAAGTAATAATTTACAACTAATAATGCAACACAAAAACCAATAAACATGTCCCTAACGTGTTCCACAGTGAGGATTGATTGGATGTGCCCCTAAGCGAGACGACGACATAGTAAAGCATTGGGTTATTGTCCTCATACAAGGAAACAATGAAGCCGGATTTGCCCCAAGTGAGGATTCACGCGAGGAGAAGTTGTTTGAATTTGGTAGTCATAAGGTGATTGGATCATTCGTTGGGGATAGTAGTTTAAAGGTTAAATTGTGTTAGTTATTTTAGAGTTTTTTTTTTTTTTTTTTTGGCGATTTTGTGGATTTTTTTTTAAAAATTTTTTTGATGATTTTGAAATAGTTTTGATTTTTGACGAGTGTTTCTAATGTTTTTGAGTTTTTGACAATTTTCAAATGTTTTTGGATTTTTACACTGTTTTTGGATTTTTGACGATTTTCAAATGTTTTTAGATTTTGGATTTTACAACGTTTTTTATTTTTTTGAGCGATTTTCAAATGTTTTTGGATTTTTGGATTTTTGACAATGTTTTTGGATTTTGACGATTTTCAAATGTTTTTTATTTTTTTGACGATTTTCACAATTTTCGTGTTTTGGATTTTTACACGGTGATTGGCAATTTATGGACCAAAGTGCGATTTTTGACTTAGTTTTTGAGAGGTGATAAACCAGATATTATCCATATGTATGTATGGTTCGTTACGTGCGAAACTTATGCTTTGAATAACACAAATTCTCTTTCCATTGGCAGGATATGGTGGTGATGATATGATGAAAAGAATTCCAGCTCCATTCTTGACTCCACACAACTAGTAAAATGTGTGGGCTCATCACCAAGAATCAAGAAGGACACAAGAGGTAGATAATGAATATAGAGACAAATGCTAACAACAATCCCTTTGGGAAATTGTGACTCCATGCTTCATAACGGTACTAAACCAGTTTCAAAAATGGCTTTCACTTTATGAGTCACATGCTAGACTTAGATAGTTATGTGGCCTGCTGATTGATAAGATATGAAGTTAAGGGATAGTTCTCTCTTCACTTAGGCATCTAAATTACGTGATTGGGGATTCTATAATTTGTAAGCAAATGCTAGATTTTGTATTTTGAAATGACTCCTATGCCTTGCCCGTGCTACTAGTGAGAAGCGAGGGGGCTCATCACCGAAGGCAAAATATAGGTGAGTGAATTCCCTTTTTGTCTTTTTTTTTGTTTTGTTTTGTTTTTTTTTAATATTTTACAATGTTTTTATGCTTTTATGAGAATGACCCTCTACACTTTGCCCCATGCCACTTGTAAGAGGCAAGCGTTTATCACCGAAGATAAGACGTAGACGAGTAAGGGCGCCTTCCTTCATTCCTAGTCTCACACTACCAGTAAGAAGTGTGGGCTCAACACCAAAGACTATGAAGGACAAAAGATGTGACAATGAATTATTCATAAGTTATTGAATTGATGGATTTTTTTACAATAGTGCTTTGTATTTGGGAAGAAACGTCTGCCCCCAATCTCAGCCCCACACAACTAGTAGGATGCGAGGGTTCAACACCAAAGACTGAGATGGATGACCAAACGAACTGGGTAACGAAGTTTAGAGCTTTGTTATGAAAGAGAGAATGTATTTGAAGGGAATATATTACCATCAGTAAGCTTCTAGGTATGACCATAGAGGAAAGTGACTGAAAATGGAAGAAGTATGATGCTCACAAACTTAATAGGATTTATATTAGCACTTGTCTCATGATGATAAATATGAAGATGTGATTTTGATAATGAAAATGTCTGCCAATGGAAATGAATAAATTTATTCGGAGATAAGCAAGACAAAAGGAACAATGTACACGTTGTTATTTTCCTAATAGAGAGTGCTTTCAAGAATAGAATTTCTTTGAATGGAATGCATTCATGGGTTTTTCAAGGACTTGGCCTATGTCAATGGCCAATTTATAAGCTCCAAACCCAAAATTATCTATGATTTCGTTGGGCTCAAATTTGTCTTGTTTGTCTCGTTCTTTGGGTGTGTTCTTTCAATTTTCTTTGAGAATGAAATGATTGACCTTAAATTTTCTAGGTTTGAATTTTTTATGGTAGCTATGTCGTAGCTGATTTTGATATACTTGAAGATGATCTAGGGCATTAAGTCATTTTTCATCAAGAAGCTCGAGTTCATTAAGGCGTGAGTGTTGATAATAATCTTTATTGATTACATCTTTGAAGGATATTATGAAGGATGGAAATTCAACCTTGACATGTAAAATAGCTTCCCAACCATAAACAAAGGAGAAGGGAGTGGCTCCAATAAGTGTGTGATAAGATGTGTGGTAAGCCCAAAGAGTGGGATAGATTTGGTTAACCAATAGCTTCCATGTGTGTTGACAATGATGGTTTGTGTTATTTGGTTTGTTGCTTCTATTTGTCCATTAATTGATTGATTTGAGGATAGATTCATGATTAAAGATGGAAAAGGTTGTGTAAAGATATTCTTGGGTATAAGTACCTCGTAGAATGGATGCACGTAGAAGTCTTGACAGGTGAGACTAATTAGTGATGAGATGCCTGCAAGATCGATAGTTGAAAGCATGATGGACATGACGGGTTGCATTGTCGCAAGTGTCCAAACTCGATGTGGTTGTGTTTCGACAAAAAGGCTAGAGATGTTAGGCATAAGAGCCAATATTGGAAGAATAGAATCAAACTTAATGGTACCTGTTGATGGAACCTCGTATGTAGTGTCTACAATATATCAAGGTTTGAAAGGAGTCTTGAAATGAGATCAAGGTCTCGTTAGATGTTGGAAGAATGTTGTCGCCCAAAACAGGTTCAATATATGTTTGGGCTGAAAGAGAGTCTTGAAATAAGTTCAAGTGCTCAGTAGATGTTGGAAGAATGTTGTTGTCTAAAATAGGTTCAATGTATGTTTGGGTTGAAAGAGAGTCTCGAAATAAGTTCAAGTGCTCAGTAGATGTTGGAAGAATGTTGTTGTCTAAAACAGGTTCAATGTATGTTTGAACTAATGGAAGGAAATTTGAAGAAGATATGGATTGGTTTGGAATTAGAGAGTCTTGACTGTTGTCATCATGATCTCGTGGAATTTTAGTATATATAGGAGTTTCGACAGTAGTCATCTCTTCATGGAAAGTTGTGGTATTGGATGCGTCATTGGTTGCAAGAGCATTGTCATCAAGTTCTAAAGAGATGACCACATCATCATCAATTAAGTCTTTGGTGTAATTCTTAAATCACACACATTTATCTATGTGATGACCATCAATGCGATGAAAGTCATAGTATGTGTTAGGTTTGTACCAATATGGCTTAGCTTCCCCTTTGACAAAGGGTTTTGTAATTGGATATCTTATCAGTTTAGCCTCTTTTAGTTGATGAAAAACACTAGAGAGACTTTCTCCAAGGGGGTAAACTGACATTGGACTTTACGTGAACTGATTTCTTCGTGAGGTTATATGATCAGCTTTTTGGGTGATCGCTCACTAATTTGGGTAGCCATATGAGAGAGTTGTGTTGTCATCTTATTAATTTGTTCTAATAGCTCATTGTGTGATGTTTTTCATGAATTCATCATGTTTGAAAGAGAGGGAGAACAAAGAAAGGTGCGATGAAGAAATCAACCTATTGATTGTGATCTTTGTTTTGGCTCAATCGAGTTTTAACAAGTAAGGCTATAAGGAGAAAGCTTAAAAAAACTACTTGGGATAAATATGTGATAGCTTAAATAAGCTATAATGAAAATGGTTTAGATTTGGCTTAAACAAGCTCTGAATTGTTGACGTGGAGAGTAACCCAAACAGGTTAATCGTGATATGGTTGTGATATAACTCAAAATGAGTTATGAAAGGATTTGTGTTGGTTGTGATTTAGATAAACACGATGGTGGACAGAATAATGAGTAAACTCAAACAAGTCACCCAATATTAGTTTGATATAGCTGGAAACAAGCTATGAAAGATGTTTTGACGATTGACGATTGACGATTGACGATATGGGGAGTGAATGCTAGTCACTCAATATCAGTTGGATATAGTTGAAGCTAAGCTATGGTAGACGTATTGTTAGTTTAAGCAAGGTAATGAAATTGGTGTGATGTTTTGAGTACATGTGATTGGATTGTTTGGATGTTTTCGCTTGTATTGAATTGGTCGAGAACTAATTTTTTTGGGAACACAAATAGGGTCTGAACTTTTACAATGAACACATTTGAATGTCGAGATGGTGTGCGCGTCCTTTTACCGTAGAGAAGATCGGTCGAGATGGTGTGCGCGTGCACTCGTATTGCGGAGAACTCCTTTTTGTCTTGGAAGGACTACTGCGAAATAAGAACACAAGACCACAAGATTTTGATTAAACAATAAATGAGAAACGCCTTGGGCCCGGGAAATATAAAACTTCCCTTGAAGGTGGTGAGTTCCCTGCTAATATGAATTAACACAAAAAGATGCAAAATATCAATTAAATTATTTTGTTAAAGCGGGTAGAGGGAAAGGTGGTTTTACGATTTTGATCGGAGGAACCGATGGCGGTTATTGATGGCCGTGCGATTCTTCTAACCGATACTACGGTGGGTTATAGGATCTTTGAAATACATATATGGTGTTTGTAATAGCTGGCTTTTTGGATGGTATTAGGAAATGGGATGATTAGGAGTGAAAGAATGACCGTTAGATCTGATAGCACGTTGGGTAGTGGATTGAAAGCGGTTTAGGAGGCGAGATTCAAGAAACATAAGAAATGTTATGACAAAAGGACATGTAAGATCGACTTACTTGGTTTTGGCCAGAGATGCAAGTTGATCTCCTTGGTTGCAAACACTTGGTTTCTTTACTCGTCTACTGCTCTGTCAGTGAAGATCTGGACTCTGTTCCTCGCTCATGATGCTCTCTGTTGATCCAGAAATCCTTTGGTGATCTCTAAAAATGAAATTCCGATCCGTTGTTTTGGTTTGGGAGCCCATTTACGAGGAACCGATGGCGGTTGCGTAGCAAGCGGCGGTCGAGTAGGAACCGGCATCGGTAAGGAAAAAAGTAGGCTATTTTTAGTAAAATAGCCCACCTTCCCTACTTTTCTCCCAGAGAGATCGATTGCGGGCTTGGTCAAGTGGCTAGAAGGTCGGCTTTGGGTGCGAGTAAGGAGGCATTAGTTATGGATGTGAGTCTAGACCAAGTCATGGGTCTTAATTAGGTTAGTTTAGGGTTAGGGCTGGGTCATGATGAGGTGGCAAAGTGAGGTGGCGGGTAAGGTGATGTGGATTTATCAATTACAAGGTGATTAATAAATAATTGTGTAAAGTTTAGGTAATGAGGTTAGGTTGCGAAATGGGATGCGGGTCACGAGGGTCGTGAGACACGAATTTGGTGTCTACATTAGCCCCTTATTGTCGTGTAACTTGTTTTGTAAAGGCTGCGCGACAATAATATGAAGTGGTTTCTCATGTTAAGGATATAGGTAATCCCCTCAAATCTATCACGAGATTGAGTGAGCGGGAAATCGGGGATAGGGTTGATAAAGGGTATATGTGTAGAGAGATGGTAAGGTGGTGGGGTAGGTCGAGGAAGCGAGACGCATGTTGAAATGCGATAAATACGACTAGGGTACATGATTTGACTAGCAAACCAAACCAATGTATAGGCAAAGGTCGATAGTTTATCCAAACAAGGGTGATATAATCCTGGTATCGAGGCATAGGAAGTAGCTCGGGGTATATAACGGGTGAGGTGCGAGAGCGTTTAGGCATGTTCGGCGATACAAAGGTTGGTTTGGTTGAGATAAGCGTCACGGTCTAGAATCAGGCAAAAGGTTGGTCGACAGATCAAGTCGAGACCCTAATCATGCTAAAACACGAACAGGTGAGCTCGATTGAACACAAGGTACATGATGGATGTATAAAATAAAACGTTGATTGTGGGTATGGTATGGAAGTGATCGGCCTTGGAGTCGAGGCCAAGTGGTTGGGCGGTGGCCACAGGTCGGAGTTAGATGGGTAGGTTGAGGCCTTGGGTCGTGCAAAATGGTTAGGGCGAGGCCTTGGGTCGGGCCAAATAGGTAGGTTGAGGCCTTGGGTCGGGCCAAATAGGTAGGCGCGAGGCCTTGGGTCGGGCCAGGTAGGTTGAGGCCTTGGTCGGGCCGAATGGTAGGTTGAGGCCTTGGGTCGGGCGAATGGTAGGTTGAGGCCTTGGGTCGGGCCAATAGGTAGGTTGAGGCCTTGGGTCGGGCCAATAGGTAGGTTGAGGCCTTGGGTCGGGCCAATTGGTAGGTTGAGGCCTTGGGTCGGGCCAAATAGGTAGGTTGAGGCCTTAGGTCGGGCCAAATAGGTAGGTTGAGGCCTTGGGTCGGGCCAATTGGTAGGTTGAGGCCTTGGGTCGGGCGAATGGTAGGTTGAGGCCTTAGGTCGGGCGAATAGGTAGGTTGAGGCCTTGGGTCGGGCCAATTGGTAGGTTGAGGCCTTGGGTCGGGCCAAATAGGTAGGTTGAGGCCTTAGGTCGGGCCGAATGGTAGGTTGAGGCCTTAGGTCGGGCAAATAGGTAGGTTGAGGCCTTAGGTCGGGCCAATTGGTAGGTTGAGGCCTTAGGTCGGGCCAAATAGGTAGGTTGAGGCCTTGGGTCGGGCCAATTGGTAGGTTGAGGCCTTAGGTCGGGCCAATTGGTAGGTTGAGGCCTTAGGTCGGGCCAATTGGTAGGTTGAGGCCTTAGGTCGGGCCAATAGGTAGGTTGAGGCCTTAGGTCGAGCCGAATAGGTTGGACAAGTGAACAAATGTTGTGCGGCAAAAGGTGGACGAGGCGATATTGGTGAAAAAGAGCGAGGAGTAAATAAGGGCAAAGAATGGGGTGAAAGTTGGGTATCGAGAAACCGATGTCGATTACTGCATGGCCGATATCGGTTAAGGGACCGATCTTAGGTTTCTTAGGGCAAAATGAAACCGACATCGGTTAAGGTCGAAAAACCTATAAAAAGAAAAAATACGGCCTGTCATTGTCACTTTTGTTATTTGCAATCCAAATTGACTTGTCTGACGTGGAGAGTTGATTTGGAGGGTTATTGAGTGAGGTGGAGCTATTTGATTGGCGGAGAGAGTTGATAGTGGGCCCGATTGAGGAGGAGGCAGCAGGTGATTGGCCGGGGACCCAGCAGATCGGGATTGGAGCCATGCACGAGCGAGGAGGAGGCTGGAGAAGCTGGACCAGGTGGACCGCCACCACCCATCCCCACGGCGGCGTGTCGTAAATGCCGTGGGAGGTTCTAAACTCGTGATTTATGCATTGAAATGGTTATTAGGCTAAATGGGGGGTTTGGGTAGGAATTTGTATTTTGTAGGAAATAAGGAGTAAATGGAGGTAATTTGAAAAACGGAGAGGGTAGAGAGGTAAAATAGGGTAATGCGGCTAGGTGAGTAAAATTGGAGGGCTTTTGGGCGGGTAAATGGGTAGAAATAGGAAAAAATGGGTTTTGGGGGCCGCGCGGTTCGGCTCAGAGGGGCGATGGCCGATGTCGGTCACTAGCGGCCGGCATCATCGGTCGCGCAATTTTAGGAAAGGAGGGTTGTTGGTGACCGGCGTCGGTCATGTCGGCCGCGTCGTTGGGCCGGGTCGGTTGGGTTGGGTTGGGTTGGGTTGATTGTTTTTGGGTGTTGGGTTGGGTTGGGTTGGTGGGTTGATTGTTTTTGGGGTGTTGGGTTGGGTTGGGAGTGGGGTTGGGTTAGGGTTTTGGGGTGGTGGTTGGGTTAGGGTTTTTGGGGGGTTGGGTTGCGGGTTAGGGGGTGGGAAGGGTTAGGTGTGGGGTTGGTGGAAGTTGGGGTTAGGGGTTTTTAGGTTGGGTTGGGGTTGGTTGTGGGGTGGAGGGTTAGGGGTTGTGGGTTAGAAGGGTTTGTGGTTTTTGGGTTTTTGGTTGGGGTTGGGTTTTGGGTTTTTGGGTTGGGTTGCGGGTTCGGTGTGGGGGTTGGTTTAGGGGTGGAGAAGGGTTAGGTGTGGGGTTAGGTTTTGGGTGTTACAAAAGGGGTTTAGATGGTAAAGTAGATGTTATAATAAAGAGTAGGTCTAAGAATGTGGGTTGGTTTTGCGAGGCACGTCGGCGATTGACGATGCGTGATAGGATGCCTCCACTATTGAGTCGGATGAGGCCACACGTATCTGCGGCGCATTGGGCCATCATGCGCGAGTGGGACTCGGCGGGGTCAGTGCGAGCGATAGAGAGGATCACGGCTGATGGTCGCCCTCATCGAGAGATGGGATCCGGCGGCCAATGTGTTCCATCTGCCCGGCCAGGAGAGATGACCGTCACATTAGAGGATGTGTATCGCATCCTGCGGCTACTGCGATCGAGGAGCGATCTTCGAGTAGGTCGAAGGCTGCGATGGGCAGCATCTCTGCGAGTTTTGGGGATGCGGCCGCTGCGACTACCATGTGCGCGAGTATCGAATGCAGTGACATGTACCGTGCGCATCGTCACGAACACGGCCCAGCGGTGTTGATGATGGTTGGGATCACACCTTCCGCCCTCCCGGACTCGAGAGGAGGCCGCTTCCCACGAGCATTGATGGGGAGTGCTGCTTTGGAGATGGTGGAGGAGCACACACACAGTTATGCACAGGCACCGGTATATACAGTGCGATTATCTGAGGAGTTATGGGGCTATCGCGGAGGAGGCGATTTGGTATTTGTTCTACATTTTGTTGCCTTTGTTGGCATACGAGCACATCGTATGCATCGAGGCCCGATAGGGCTACCTCGGCGAGCGAGGGCCACGGGTCGTATACTGATATGGCTTTGAGAGGTGGTTGGGGTCGTGGGCGACCACGGCGATTGTTGCGAGTCGGGATGTGGTCTATTATAGACACTTGCTTTAGAGGCCTTACAGCGATAGACATTGTATGGAGACCCTACGAGAGGTCACCGGCTGGCGAGGCCGCGTGCAGTGCGCTTTGATCCAGTATACATTACGGATAGCGGGGCGGAGGCCAGGGAAATCTGGCGGATACCCCTAGAGAGTGCAGCGGCGAGATGGGGCTACGGCAGGGCGAGCCACCTCCCCTCCCTCGGTACGGGAGGGATGATGTAGAGCCCCACTTGCCAGCGCCACACCTTTGATCCCAGGCCCAGGTAGCGGAGAGACCAGGCGGTGAGGTGTGGATGATGCGGGTGCAGGAGCATACGAGTGTGGTGGGGTGGCGAGAGAGCGAGCGAGATAGTACACTGCTGCGCGGCCAGGACTTAGCTGCCATTATAGGAGAGAGGATCAGCTCGAGGTCGAGTGCGGCTCTTACGAGGCAGGCTAGCTGCTGCTGCGCGAGCACGAATAGGGGCCTTACGAGGCGGTAGCTTGAGCTCGAGCTCGAGCACGCACGCACCGCACCACCACCACACACCACGCGAGTGCGAGTACGAGCACGGCACCACACGCACCACGGCCACGAGTGCGAGTACGAGCGGCGGCACGAGCGGCACCACCGCGGCCACAGAGTGCGAGTACGAGCTCGAGGTATTGGTGTTGGGTGCGAGGGACCAGCCCCAGCTCCTTGATGGCGCGAGATCGCTATATGGAGGTTAGAAGCGAGAGGCCGATATTATCGAGATATTCTTGATAATCTGGAGTCGAGTATCGGCGTATGCGGCGCATAGGGCGAGAGACCTCGCACGGCCCGAGAGATCTCGGGGAGGCGGCCACGGTGGCGTGTCCGTGGCAGGCGAGGGCGAGAGGCACCACGAGGACCAGCGGGGAGAGGTGCGGGCGGTGGGAGAGCGTGATAGATCCCGACATGGTTTTGTATAGGGACACGGGCACGCGATCTGCGAGCAGGTTGTATTGATAGAGGCTGCGTGCGACACTTATTCATTGCATTGATTCATTTATTTATTATATACGGCTGCGAGCCGAGTCACGGTTATACATTTGATCTGACGGCTGCGAGCCTATATATTTTGATATGAGAGACCGCTGCGAGCGAGTCGAGATTTTAGTAGGTATTGCGGCTGCGTGCGGCTTTGGTATATTATGAGATCACGAGGCCCGATGTAGGGCACATTGTATTTTTGAAAAGCTGGTATATATATATAGAGAGGCGATGTTTTGATCCTCGTGCGATATTCAAAATGTGTTTAAATATTTTGTTAATGGTTGGTAATATGTAATGTATGATAAGTTTTAGTTGATATGTTGATAGATGGATGATGTTGATGTTTTTGTTTTTTGTTATACGTATGTATGAATGATATGTGATGTGATGAATTGTTGGTTTTGTGACATTGTGATATATGTAAGCGATGAGTTGGATCGAATGATGTAGAGATTGATAGTTTCCTGATATTCGTAGTTGATGGTTGTGTATTTGTATAAATGATGTTTAATGAAATTATAATGCTATGTGTGGTGGATGAACAAATGTGGTAAATTCTGTTGTTTATGCAGGCAAAGAGGCGGGCGCGACAAAAATTTAGATGAGAAATGAAGAAAAGAACCTGTTTCAAAAAGGCGAGTGTGTAACCGGTATCGGTTAGGTAACCGATGTCGGTAGTTATATGACCGATATCGGTTATATGACCGATACCGGTTATTTAGGTATGAGCTTTTCTAAAAATAGAAAAGCTAGGGTGGCTGACTTGAGTTTAATTTTAGAGCCATGCGAGAGGTTAAATACGTGAGCGCGCTTTTTGGCAGTAGAGACAGGTATTTGCATGAGAGATTTGGGTGAGAAGGAGGAAAGAGACAAGGAAAGTGAATGTGATCCGAGATTTAGAAGCGAGAAAGACAAAGTTAAAAAGGGTGGTGATCATGGCGAAACGAGGAGAAGCATCAGGCGAGCGAGGCACGGGGGGCGGACAAGGGCCACCTCAGTGCTGCTGACCCAAGAGGTATCATTTTGTTTGTGATTTAACTCTTTGCATGTTTTGTGAATAAGATGGGGAGAGTAGGTGGGTAGATATGAGAAAGAAAACATGATAACAAGGGTTGCGGGTGAGGTAAGTGTTACGGGGTAGGCAATCGGGGTTGCGGGTATGTTTGTATGTATAAAAAGGAATAAGAGAAAATTATTGTATGCGTAGGTGGTTGTTTTTAGGGAAGGTGTATATAATTGTGCGGTGGCCGTGGCGGTTAGGAGAACAGTATCGGTTATTCAACCGATATCGGTTATGTATAACGATACCGATTCTTGGAGAAATTTCGAAATGTTTGAAAAAAAAGCCACGCGGATTGAATGGTTGTTTGTTGTTTTGGTGTATGCAGGCAGAGGCAGGATTGAGGATGAATGATAGTGTGCAGTCGCTGTTGTCACGAATCCGAGCGGATGTAACACCAGCGGAATGGACGTTGATAAATCGTTTGGGGTTAAGTGGAATCCGTTATTATTCACGAATCACACGTAACCATGGTATGTTACAGGCGTTGATTGAAAGATGGAATCCCGAGACAAATACCTTCTATCTGCCAACAGGTGAAATGACAGTAACATTGGAAGATGTGTTTCGGATTTTGAGACTCCCTATTACAGGAGAACCAGTATATCAGGCACTACCTAGCGCGGCACGGGGAGCGATAACTGGCGGTTTTGGTCCATCGCACGAGATTTGACACGGCGAGTTTATCGTTTACATATGGGGTAATGTATACGGCACACCACGAGAGACAAGGTTAGCGATGATATTAATGATAGCGGTAGGGTATTATGCATTACCGAGGCGGAAGGAAAGATTTCAAAGGCATTGATGTGTGTTATTTGGGAGATGGTAGAAAGGCGTTACGTTTGCATGGGCACTGCATATTTGGCGGAGCTATACGAGGGTTTATGGGCTTGTAGGCGAAATCACGGGGCGACCTTTGGATAGTTCATACTTATTACCTTTGTTGGGCCTATGAGCACATTGTTTGTGTGCGACCAATAGGCCCGATCCATCGAGCGAGAGAGCCGGAGTACGAGAGGTTGGGATTGAGGCGATGGTCCAAGCAGAACAAGAGGCGAGATCCCGAGTGTGATAGGTGATATTGAGTATTACGAGGCGGTATGGGAGAAGTGACGGTTGCGGATATCTTGTTGGAGCCATATGGAAACTATATGGTAACGAGAGAACATAGGCGAGGAGTTGAGGGTGTAGAGCGATTGAGGTGGATCGCGGGGCACGGGCGGGTGAGTATGAGAGGATTCCTATAGATCGCGTGCGGTGACAATTTGGATTTGTGCGAGATATACCCACGGCTTATAGACCATATATGAGGATCGGCGCCGGCGGCATTCTCACCTCCCGGCCAACACCTCCCGAAGGGCACGAAGAGTAGCGGCCGATCGCGAGGGTAATGGATGCGGGAGCAGAGAGGCCTATAGATTATGGTGGGTAGCGAAGCTGCGAGGTGTACGTGGCGCCACGACATAGCGGTGATTACAGCGAGAGAGGATCGTCTGCAGCGTTTGGTTCGGCAGCTCAAGCGCGAGTGAATGAGACAAGAGGATTGTTAGTGGTTGCGGAGTCACGGGCGGGAGACTAGAGGCTGAAGTCCTCCATGCGAGAGGCGTATTCATATGTTACGAGAGAGATTGGCGAGATCGGTGGCGGTACCAATAGCCATGGTACCTTTGAGGACGAGAGAGGCCGGCGAGAGGGTCGACAATCACGATCATCGCCTAGTTCGGGATGAGGCGTGAGGAGTGCAGTAAATGTTAGCAAGGTATAAGAATAAATAAGGATGCCGACCTGCGTGTCGATGATAGAGAAGATGTATTTGTTTAACATCTAAATAAAACTGAATATGTATGTTGATTTGAGTTACGATAATAATAAGATTGTTTGTGTTTTGATTTTCGGTGTTTTGAAAAAGGATAAAGAGAAATGTGATTAAATAGAAATACACAAAAATATTTATATTCACCACACAGGATAGGTTATGGTAGGGGATGGTCGAGCTAACCTTGGGAGACCCCATGTCTCCAAAGTGCTGCCTACATAGCCCATTGCTCAAAGCAAGGAGGGGCCTCAGACCGATGTAGTTCTCCCTTAGGACCAGGGAAAGGTGAATTCAGGCAATTTGGGTATGGTTAGGCAGTTTGTTGGTTGATAAGATTTTGATGTTGATAGGGTAATGTTGTTGGTGTTGGTAAGGTATGGCGATGTTGATGTAGGTATAGGTAAAGCGAAAGTTAGCTTACCCAAATAGAAGGAACCATGTCGATTAAGATCAACACACAATCCTAGATGCGAGGCAAAGAGGAAAGAGTGTCCGTAGTTGAGAAGAGCTAAACAAACCACATATTAACATAGGATGAGCTTGAATCCCTAGGTACCTTGCATAGGCGAAAGTCGATAGGTGAAAAGAGTTGTATAATCACAATATATCGGATATCGTCACATCCCTTGAGTTGAAACAAGTGGTGAGGTGAGGTGGATGATATAAGCGAAGTCTGCGAGAACTTATTACAAAAGTGAGTGCTCGGCGAAGAGAACTACCCTAAATAGACAAGTCCATGACTCAAAAGTCCTTTTGAATGAGGCTTTTCTTTTATTGAATGTAGGCGATCGATCGATGCGGGAAGTCTACGGGGATATTGATTGTATTATTCTTGAGGTCTTCACGAAGGCTGATCAATGCGAAAGCTTAAATAAAGGCTGGCCCATGTATAAGCTGTCCTTCGAGGAAGCGATCTATTTATAGTATGCGAATATGATTGTAATGCATAAGCTGTCCTTGAGAGCGATCTATATATAATAGCAAATAGTTCGGCATATAAATTTGTCCTTGAGGAAGCGATCTATATTTAATTTAAATGACTAGATGTTCATTTGGCGTGAAGCATCTAGTTAGTAGGAAGTTTGACTCAAGAAAATCCCATAAGAATACGGCTTATTTTAATACTTTGAAGTCATGGACTAGACTAAAAAGGGAAGGCATCATCGAGGAGGTGAGGATCAAACTATGTGATCTGATTTTATTATGAAGTGTAGGAAGCAGAGTGTATGTAGTGGTAAGTGAGCTCGGGACGAGCGGCGGGTAGATAAGTGATATAATACTAATTTCAACGATAGAATGGTCGAAGATGCGAGGCATTAAGGGTTGAGCTCGGGTTTACCATTAAGCGAAGCTAAGCGATAAATGCCGAGATCCATAGGTATGAGTGATTATATAAGGCCCAATCGATTGGGAGCAAATTTTCCACGTTTGCTCTTTTCTAGTTTGGTTACATGTTGATTTTCTTTGAGAACAAGATCACCAACCTTAAAGGTACGCTCATGAAGTCGCTTATCATAAGCACGTTTAATGCGTTTTTGATAGATTTGAAGGTGATCAAGAGAGGCTGTAAGGCGGCGTTAAATCAAGAAGCTCAATTGGGCTAACCGTTCTTGGCGGAAATCATCGTTGGTGAGAATATCACGAAGAGATATTCTAAGGGAGGGTATTTGTATTTCGAGAGGCAAAACAGCCTCGGTACCGTATACGAAAAGAAAAAGGTGTGGCATTAGTAGAGTACGAATGCTTTAGTACGATAAGCCCAAAGGGCAAAGGGAATGTGATCGTGCCAATTTCTTCCGGATTCATTGACAACTTTCATGAGGATTTTGGTTAGTGTTTTATTAGAGGACTCGGCTTGCCCATTGGCTTGTGGATAGTAAGGTGATGAGAAACTAAGTTTGATACCAAAGTTGTCACAAAGGTCTTGCAACAACTTGTTTTTGAAAGATTTTCCATTATCATTATCGGGCGATGAGGAACACCAAAAGCGGCAGAGATAATGTGGTGGTTAATGAACTTCGACAATTTTTTCTTTTTGATTGAAATGAGTGGAATAGCCTCCACCCATTTTGTGTAATATTCGGTCATTGTGAGTATCCAGCGGTGGCGTTGTGAAGAGGTTGGTGAATCTCACCAATAAGGTCTAAACCCCATTGTGAGAAGGGCAAAGATCTCGAAGCGATCTGGAGCGGGTGGCTAGGAGTATGTTGAAGGTTGGCATGTTCTTGACACATAACACAACGCTTAACATATTAAGTAGCGATCGTTATTGAAGTAGGCCAATAATAACCAAGGCGAAGGATTCGTTTGGCCACGCGCAAGGCAGCTAAAATGTCCACCACAAATACCGTCATGGACTGTTGGATGGTATGAGTGGCCTCCGCGCTTGATTAGGCACGCGAAGGAGGATACCATCAAAGCCACGTTTATAGAGAGTCCCCCATGACAACATAACGCGAAACACTTTTAAGAAAAGCACGTTTGCCGTTACTAGTAAGGTCGGTGGGAGGACGAGAGATTGTAAGGTAGTCGTGGAATTGGTGGTACGGTATCTGTGAATTAGTGGACACGGTATTTATCATACAAACTACTAGGGGTTGAATAGGATGGGGCAAAAAGTTGTTGGACCACGACGAATAATTGAGTCGGTTGGCGCGGCGGGAATTTGCGAGGCTAAGCAAGCCATAGTATCCATGAAATTTGTTAGTGGAGCGGGAATGGTTTGTATAGAATAGTGGGTAAATAAAGCTAGAAGTGAATCCACGTAGTGTTTGTATTTTGAAGTTCCTCGTTTTTGCATTGGTAGACGCCCATAACTTGATTGACTACGGTTGAGAGTCGCAAAAATGTTGATAGATTTGATACCTAAGTGTAACGCAACTTGGAGACCTAGAACAAGGGCCTCGTATTCCGCATTTGTATTATTAGTGCAAGGAAATCAAGTCGGAATGAAAGAGGCATAGGTTCAGCGTTGAGAGGAATAAGAACAACGCCGGCTCCTCCGCGCGGCGGCATTTAGATCCATCGAAGAAGAGGTCATTGGAGTACGACTCCTCTGTGAGGAAAGAGTAGCGATGAGTTCGTCGGGAAATGTGAAATTGGTAAATTGTTCCCCGGTAAAGGCGCGTCCATGAAGTTGGTGCGATGGTTTGTCCTTTGATTGATTTACGGTGGATAAACTCAAGGTCGAGTCGGCGAGAAGCATGAGCCATCTAGCAATGCGTTGGTTCGAGATGAGGTTTGGCATACATGTAATGGATAGGAGTGCATGTATTGGTGATGACGAAAGTCTTGTGATTTAGAAGGTAGTGTCGGAGTTTGGTGGCCACGAATGATAGGGCAAGGCACAATTTTTCTACATGTGTGTACCTAGTCTCATAGTCCACCAAAAATCGACTTATATAATAAGCGGCTTGTTCGTGATTCTCAGAGTCACGATGTGCAAGCATGGCTCCTACAGCGTGGTCGGTGGCGGAAAGGTAAAGGTAGAAAGGGCGGTTGTCTTGGGGTGGGATAAGCACGGGTGGCTGCAAGAGATAGGATTTGAGAGCTTCGAAGGCTTGGTGACATTCTTCGCTCCATTGGAATGCAATATCCTTTTTAAGGAGGTGATGGAAAGGTTGACACCGATCCGAGAGTTGGGAGATGAAACGTCGGATAGATTGGAGCTTACCTTGTAAACTACGCAATTGTTTGAGATTTTTGGGTGGGGGCATTTCTAGGATAGCTTTGACTTTAGATGGATCGACCTCGATGCCACGCAAAGAGGCGATAAAGCCAAGAAGTTTTCCCGAAAAGAACACGAAAGACACATTTCTTCGGTTGAAGGCGGACGAGAATATTGTAACGAGCGATCAAAAATAATGGTTAAAACATCGAGATGTTCACTACGATGTTTAGACTTGCCGAGAAAGATCGTCGACATAGTCTTGAGGATAGTGTGCATAATGTCATGAAAAATGTAGGTCATAGCCCGCGATAGGTAGCACCCATTCTTAAGGCCAAATGGCATGACACGATAACGAAGGTTCCCCACGGAGTTATGAAGGCGATTTTGTGTTGATCGGCGAAGCAGCCAAAATTTGGTTGTATCTGAAAAGCCATCCATGAGAAAAAGCATTTCATGGCCCGCGTGAGATCAACAAGTTGATCAATACTTGGGAGGAAGTCATCCTTGGGGCAAGCGAGGTTAAGATCCGGAAATCATGCATATCAAAGTCCCCACTGTCGCTTTAGTGCGAGTGCGATGTTAGAAATCCATTGAGGATAGTCGATAGGCAAGATGAAGGAAACGAGAAAGGAGTCGTTGGAGCTCCTCTTTGACCAAGAGAGCAATGCGTGGATGCATTTTCTCAATTTTGTTTGGCCCGGTTTGGAATCGGGGTTTAGGGTGATGTTATGGACGGCGATAGTAGGATCAATTCTGGCATGTCGGCGTAAGACCATGCAGCTTGGTTCTGACGAGCACGGAGAAAGGTAGTAAAGGCGGCTTGTTCTGATGTGTTAAGGGATTGTCCAATCTTCACAATGTGAGGATCCTCCTCCGTGTGGATATTGATTTCTATGGTAGATTCGTTCAGCATAGTTTGGGTTTCAGATGGTAAGGCTCGTTGAATATAAGAATCATCCGCGCCAAGGTAAGTGAGGATGGAGTCGTCATCCTGGCATTCAACAACATTAATCAAAGGCGAATCCTCTTGATCATGTGCGGATACGAAGGGGAGAAGATGGGTCCTCATTATCGCGTTGATAAGTGAGAGGACCTATGAAGATAGCATTTATGAAAAAAAAAAAAAAAGTTAGGGGGATGGATTCGAGGGTCTATAGATTACGTGGGTGATGATGGCAAAGTGGGTGATGATGGTTTGGTAGGGCGGCGTCTTCTTCTTCGGAGATACGGTGACGAGAGGTGTCTCTGTGTAGGTGTTTCGGGAAAACCGAGACCACTGCGATCATTATGTTTACGGGTAGTCACGGGAATGAGTGTATGTCGGCCTTGTTCGTAAAGGCCAAAACCAAAGCCTTTCCACGCCTGCGTAGTCAAGAAGGTGAGGGCGAAAGCGACGATTTGTCAAGTATTGAAAATCGGATTGGAAAGGAACCACACCAAGAGGAGGTTCGGGGGTAATGGAGGATGCGTCAACACCCCATATGTTAGGTTAGTGCGGCATAGGGTGGTCGTAGTAGAGATTATCTCCCCACGCGGCGGTCGTAGGTGGGATGTGCATGTAATTGTCCGTACTCTGCGGGGTAGGGAAAGAACTAACGTTATATAGGCGGTACTCCCCGGCGTAAGGCGGCTGAAAAACATCTACTAAGGGGTCGGAGGTTGGAATGTTAGCTGCGGGAAGGGAAGTGGTTTTTGCGATGGTGGTTTCATCAATTGAAGGCGTAGGCGCGGTTGGGGTGGATGGTTGAGGTACATTTGAGGAGGACGGTTGAGTTGAATGTATGGGTGTCTTGATTGGTATAAGCACATCGTTAGGGCGGTATAACATATTGCAGGTTTTAAAGGGGGGAGGGTCAGCTTTTACGGTGTAAGACTTCCCCTCGTACTCAAATTTTATGCATCTATGTAATGTTGAGGGAACGCATCCCATGGCTCGGATCAGGGCGACCCAGCATATATATTATATTGGAACTCTCCCTCGAGGACATAGAAGAGTTCGGGTAAAGTACGTGGTCTACGCGAATGTTGAGGATCACGGTGCCTAAGGTAGAAGTAATAGCGTCATTGAATGACCCATGACATGATGGGGTTGGCACACATGCAACTAGAAGGATGTTCATACTGTTGGAAGGCTTTTGAAGAGATGATGTTTAGGCTAGCGCCCCCGTCAATCATAACCCGGCGTACTCGAATGTCCCGGGCGTAGCGGAGATGAAAAGAAGGCGAGTCGGGATCTTACATACCAAAGTCGACAATTTCATCTTGAGCCAAGCTGCAGGCGGCTTGTTGTCGAGAGGCAAAGTGGTTGGGGCGGTGGGTTGTTTGGTGAGAGAAGCAACGTGATTGGGTGTTAGAATGGAGGTAGCAGGCGGGGTTTCATCGGGTAAAACCTCTATCCCTTGAAGGATCTCAACGAGAGCTTGTCGATGAGATTGAAAGTCGAATGAGATCATACGATGTCATTTTACGGGCGATTGGTGAAGGCTGTTTAATCATATTTCGGTGGGCAATGCCATTAGAGGCGGGATAGGCGGGTCATGAATGACCACTTTAGGTGGTGGTGCAATCGGGATGTTTGACGGAGAAAGAGATGCCGCAGTGTGTTTTCTTTTGCTTTCCCATTGTTTTTACGCCTCGAGTAGCGACACTAATCATATTAATCTCGTAGACTGAGATGAGGA
Source organism: Taxus wallichiana var. yunnanensis (assembly GCA_018340775.1). Classification (NCBI taxonomy): domain Eukaryota; kingdom Viridiplantae; phylum Streptophyta; class Pinopsida; order Cupressales; family Taxaceae; genus Taxus; species Taxus wallichiana. The sequence continues at coordinate 957,531,482 of CM031239.1, read as the reverse complement.
AGATGGTGGGGATAACTCATGGTCTTGAGGTGGGGTTGTAATAATGATAGATCTTGGTGAGGCGGGGACGGATGGTATAGGAGAGGAATGGAAACTAAAGGTCTCTCCCTTCGTAAGTTGTCTTTCTTAATCTTTCTATCAGGGAGAGGTGGCTGCGAAGGATGGTTTTAGAGCTTTGCATCCCTCCACATCATGTCTGGTGTGCGGTGATAAGCGCAGATTTTAGACTCATCGTAATCCATAGGTCGGGGCTTAGACGGGTCATAAGGTCTAAGTGGAGGTAGGAAATGGTCGCATTCTCCACCAACATAGCAAGGATTTTGGCGTAAGATCCTTTGAGTGGGTCAAAATCGGAAGAGGATGAGGTATTGATTGTGTGGGTTTTGGTAATGTTTGGGCGTGGTTAGTTCGTATGGGTGGCGGTTTAGCCGAGGGTGTTGATACATGGTTTTACTAAACGTGATTTCTTTGGCGCGAAGCTATGTTGGATGATGAGGCGCGAGATGGCGTGGTATCGAAAAAACAACCACGGGAAATAGGAGTATGCGAAAACAAATCTTTTGATGATGGTATTTGTTTAGGGTTGATAGGTGGGCGGGATACGCGGAGTGGCGGTGTTCTTATACCACAGGATTTTACTGTATAGGTGCGGAAGGCGTAAGTTGTTACGAAAGAAAACGCGGGAGGTATGATATATTGATGTAAGGTAGAGGATGGGGTCCCATATGGAAGGTAGGTATGACGATGATGGTTTTGATTGTGATAGGGGTAGGGATTGAGTTTGTCTCTAGGCGGCGGAGCGGATTTATTTTGGATAGATCGAGTCGCTTAGGCGGGTGCGTTAGGCCCAGGCATTGGTGAGGTCCCAGCGTATGGGGAAGATCGGCTAAGTTGATAGAAGTGGGCGGGGCATTTGGTAGAGGTGAGGGTGAAGGCGAGAACAGGGGCATTTTAAGCACGCAAGCACTTCGGGTATATGGTGGAGACATCGGGATCGTCATTTGCATTTGAGTAGAAAAAGGGGTACTCAAGCGTTCCCATAGGGCTGTCATCTTACGTGGAATGGAGTCTCAGTGTAATTTGTAATTTTGAGTACGGAAGAAAGGTGGGTTGTAATTCCGAGTCCATTGCGGGTGTGACACGGGGAGGTAGATGAGGCCTTTGTATCAATAGATGTTAAGAGGTCAACCGGTCGTTGAAAAGATTTAGGCGATGAGGACTAATAGGTAGGAGGCGTGTTTGAGGGGATCATCACGTTTAAAGAATGTGGTGATGTTAGTGTAAGAGATTTCTCGTCTAAGGATGTCAAAAGGAGTGGCGAGCCTTCCTCTTGTGTAGCAAGAGTGGTAGAAGGGGACGTTTGGGAAATAGATAAATTAGATAGCATCCGCTCACAGTCTTGTAGGGATGTGGTGTAAGAAGACTTCGTTGATGAGAAGAGAAGTCAGGCGAGTTAACTCTTACATGGGTAAAGGAATGATTTCACTTTGGCTTGATGGTGGTGAAGGAGGTTCAAACTCCTGTGTTGGTGGAGAGGCTTGATTTAAAATTTTTTCAATAGAGGCTTTTGGCTGAGAATCGAAGACTGCATGGATCTCATGAACACTCTCCTCGGCTAAGATATCTTGGTTCACGTTCTTGTTGGGCCAGTGATTCGGGAATGGCTTGTTGAAAATTTTCAGATTTCGGTTAGCGAGGGCGTTAGGATTATCGAGGTTATATCCCTGCGTCGACCATTTCTGCACTATGTTTTTCAACATCTTGCGTTTTCATGACTATGTCCTTTTACGCGGTGAAATTACAAAAGTCATTTTCTTTGTACGGGAAGGTATTGCGCGGGTGGAGTCAAACCCAGTGAGGTTTAACGAGGGGCAAGGTGATAGCCCCGACTTTGAGCAATTTCTCGAGGATGACGCCATAAGTTTCTCCCAAGGGAGTGTAATTGGTGGGCTCGGCTTTGTACTTATAAGTGGTTTTGGCGGAGTATTGGACGGTGTTTGAGATTTGACCATTACCGCGTGGACAGCTCCTTTTGATTTAGAAGAAGTGGACGCGTGAGGAGTGGTGGTGTTTGGCTTGTTGGTAGAATCGGGAGTTCGGAGTGGGGTTTTGTTCTGTGACCGCAATTTCTCTTCTTCTAAGGCTCGAATTTCTAGCTTAGAGCCATGGTAAAGGCCTCGTCGAATGTGCGGAAAGTTTGAATTTGGAGGGTAGGGGAGATGTGCTTAGCGCGAGGCCGCGTAAATAGTTCGATGAGTTCGGTTTGAGGCAAGGCATCGTAAGTTGGTTGATAAGGCCCGCCATCGTCAGCGAAATCTGCGATAGATTCGTCTTCAAATTGTCGGATGGCATAGAGTCGATGATAGATACTTTCTTGCAATGTTAATGGAGAAATGATCCAAAAAGATTGGGCTAGTTGGTTAAAGAGAAGATTGAGTCTTTGGTTAAAGCAACTTTGTACCACTCAAGCGAGTCTGATAAGGACATGGGAAAGGTGCGAGTAACAAGAGCATCATCATGGGCGATCAAATAACAAGCATGTCTAAATGATCGCAAGTGTTGTTGAGGATCCTCTTTCTTGTTAAAAGCGAGTAAACTTTGGCAACTCCCATTGAGGAGGATATGAATGAAGAGGGACGAGAAGGGTGAATGGGCTCCCGACAAACTTGCTCGTATGTCGAGCGCTACGACTTCTGAAAGCGGAAGCCTCCGGTTTTGCATTTTGTCCATCATTTGTTTGATGAAATCACGTGGTTGGATGAGGTGATGGTGCCACGAGAATAGGGATGTCCCATATAAGGTGTTGAGGTTCTTTGGATACGTGTATGGGAATGAAAAGGTAGGCGGAGCTTGAGAAAAAAGCTCGTGTGAATAGGTGGCGAGAGAGTAAGTCATGAATGGAGTGAGTGCGAAAGAGATGAGATAGGGCGGTTGGTGGTAACGATACGTGAGGTCAGGTTAACGAAAGGAAAGCTAATCGGGAGTCGTATGAACCTCTGAAGGCTGTCGGATTGGGAGAGCAGGGCTAGTGATGCGAGGAAGTAAGGTATTGTTATCGGGAGGAGTGGGAGCTAAATGAGCAGCTATACTAATAGGCATGCCAATAAGGAGGTGACCATCGGGCGTACGGTCGGGGTATGAGACAAATAGTATTATGCAGTGTTTGGGATTAGCATCCGAGAAATTTGGCAAAGTCCTTGTCTCCTGCGGGGAATTTGGGGATCTCACTTTGGTGTCCGTAGGGTTCCTATAGAATGTGAAGGGGGTGATTCGAGGCGAAGACACGAGCGAGGCATGTGAAACCATGGCGGCGCTTGCTTCAGTGATGATGACAACCATAGACCAGAACACACGGGGAAAGTTTCAATCTATCAAGAACAAAAACAACCTCGAGAATGGTGAATTTGGCAAGTTCTTTGTTTTGTCGGGGGCTGATGAGAGACGATGGCGATATCGGTTTAGTAACCGGTGTCGGTCCTGAGAAAAAAGCGGCGTCGGTCCCTTAACGATGCGGTGTCAAAAGTCTAGGATAAGAAGATATAAAAAAATTGCTAATTTGATTTTAGCAGCGTTGAGTATGTTTATCAACTTATTGATCACGAGAAGACAAAGTATGACGAGAAAAGCGAGGATTTGAAAACAAGCGAGAGGCACACACAAATCTAGAGACTAACCCTAGGGTTAATTTTAGTTATCGTGGGCTTATGCCTTTAGGCGTAAGATGATGTCGAGAATCCTAAACAACAAGACCTAGGGAAATGTCAAGTTTGTTTTGGCTTATAAGGTTACCTCAATCGGGCGGAGGAATACCGCGGAAAAGGGGGATGTTTGAGCTGTTGTGTTAATTGTGAAGTGATTCGGTATGTGTTGTGCGGTGAAACTAAGGTTAATTTCTGTCAATACCGTGGATATCACCCCACGTGTACGACACATTACTTAATCTATGTTCACTAGAATTGGAGAACAACAAGCGGGAATGCAATACGTGTTTTAAACCCAAATCGAAAATTATATTCGATGAAGCAAGAGAGATGACTTTCACTAATGCGAAACCAGGAAAGCAAGACAAATTCTTTACTAAATATATAACAAAAACAGCAACAACAAATATGCTTCCTAAAATGAAAATAAGCAAGAGAAAGAAACCCAAAATGGGTCCCACCGGGCGTGCCAAAATGTTTCTCTCGGAATGTTTCGGCTTCTGGGAATAGAGTTGCTTCTATCCTTTCATTCCTTTTAGAAACAGATGAGGTTAGGGTTAGGAGGAATACCTGTTGAATGTCGAGATGGTGTGCGCGTACCGTAGAGAAAGATCAGGCTGACTGCGGAGAACTCCTTTTTGTCTTGGAAGGACTACTGCAAAATAAGAACACAAGACCACAAGATTTTGATTAAACAATAAATGAGAAGCGCCTTGGGCCGGGAAATATAAAACTTCCCTTGAAGGTGGTCGAGTTCCCCTGCTAATATGAATTAACACAAAAAAGCGCAAAATATCAATTAAATTATTTTGTTAAAGCTGGGTAGGGGAAAAGCTGGTTTTCTGATTTTGATCGAAGGAACCGATGGCGGTTATTGATGACGTCTTGCGATGCGATTCGATACTTAGATACTGGTGGGTTATAGGATCTTCTTGGTACATATGGTGTTTGTAATAGCTGGCTTTTTGGATGGTATTAGGAAATGGGATGATTAGGAGTGAAAGAATGACGATTAGATCAATGATAGCACGTTGGGTAGTGGATTGAAAGCGGTTTAGGAGGCCGAGATTCAAGAAACATAAGAAATGTTATGACAAAAGGACATGTAAGATCGACTTCTTGGTTTTGGCCAGAGATGCAAGTTGATCTCCTTGGTTGCAAACACTTCGGTTTCTTTACTCGTCTACTGCTCTGTCAAGTGAAGATCTGGACTCTGTTCCTCGCTCATGATGCTCTCTGTTGATCCGAAATCCTTTGGTGATCTCTAAAAATGAAATTCCGATCCGTTGTTTTGGTTTGGGGAGCCCATTTACAGGGAACCGATGGCGGTTGCGTAACCGACGGCGGTCGAGTAGGAACCGGCATCGGTAAGGAAAAAGTAGGCTATTTTTAGTAAAATAGCCCACCTTCCCTACTTTTCTCCCGAGAGATCAGTTGCGGGCTTGGTCAAGTGGCTAGAAGGTCGGCTTTTGGTGCGAGTAAGGAGGCATTAGTTATGGATGTGAGTCTAGACCAAGTCATGGGTCTTAATTAGGTTAGTTTAGGGTTAGGGCTAGGTCATGATGAGGTGGCAAAGTGAGGTGGCGGGTAAGGTGATGTGGATTTATCAATTACAAGGTGATTAATAAATAATTGTGTAAAGTTTAGGTACGGGAAGGTCGGGGAAAAGAGCTCCATCACATTTTCCATTTTCTTCTCCCAAGCATGGAAGGAGCCAAATTTGATAGATTTGGGGCAGAAGTGGTTGGAAAATTGAAGAAAGAGTGATCTATCGAGGAAGTAGTTGAATGCTGGAGATATTCGAAGAGATCTTCCCCCTCGAGCACCTGGTGATTATTGTAGATCCGATCCTGAAAATCATGATTATGATCATGGCGAGCATTGGTGCACTCAATGTCTAGATTTTTGGGGAAAGGGGGTCTATTGTAAATGTTATAAATGGCACAAATTTTTTCGTGCAAAGGGTTGTTGGAGGTTGGAGTGTTAGAGGTCGAAGAAAATTCCCAAGAGGAAAATTTGACAAAGCCTGTCTTTTGAGAATCCGTCTGAGAAACTTGGTTATCTCTTTTTGTATTAAGTTTTATTGTGTCAAGGTGGTTGCAAGTGTATAACCATTGACAAGCTCTGAGACTGTTCTAAAAACTTTCCCTACTGATAGATTTAATCAAATTCGAGTTATTCTGTGTTGTCTTGAGCAAGATGTGTTTGTTTTATTTCTGAATGTATGTAAGTATTTTTTCTTGTTTCTGTTGCAATCTTGTATTAGATCTGATTCAATCACACAAGCCTCAATCCTTGTGATTTAGTTGCATCTACAATTTCATTTCTCAGAAGAGCTTTCATTTGGGATTGGAATAAACAATTTAAAATCACTTTTCTTTCATCTATTGATAGAGATTGTCTGTAAGCTTCTGAGTGTACCTTAGGCATGATTTTAATCAGATCTTGATGCTTTGTTGGATTTTATAACTCGAGCCTTCGTGATAGAATCTCAAAGAATGTGTGAAAGAGTGTTGATCTAGGCCTCCATTTAAGCACATATTCTAGTTAAAGAAACATTTTAGCTATTTTGTGGCATTCTGTTGGTTGAACCTTCCAATTTGTAAGGTTCCTCAAGGATCTAGTGAATCATGTTTACCCTGCCCCACCTCCCACCAAAAATTCATTCAAAAATAACCAATCCTACTTGTACTACCCCTGTATGTCCTGTATGCATACAAATGCATAATCTCTATTATCAAAACATGCAAAGCAACAATCAGGGTCTCAAATGTCTTTAGTAACCTTTGCCTTGTGAAAATATCTCCATGATCTGGAATTGACAACTCATGAGAGTCAGATCTGTGTGTTGATCATTATTTTCCCAAGGCCTTCTCTATAAAATTTATGTTAAAGAATGATTTATCAATTTTCTTCAATAAACAGAGGTTACAAAATAGGTTCGCTTACCTTGGCTGAAAGGCACAACCTAAAATAGTGAGGATAGATCAAATCTTCTTGAGGGTGCTATCCATTTCTCCATTTGAGTGACAAAGGGCTAGTTAGATCTCATCCCTAGCTACAAAACAACTCATCACGATCTAATCTATCTCTAACTTTACTATCAAACCAGTGATGCTAGCTCAGACTTTGAGGGAGAATCAATTTGGATACCAACACCTAAGTGGCACCATTGCTAGGGGACTTATTTGAGTTAGCGAGACTATTTTCTAATTCACCCAATTCATATCTATTTATCCCATCAACCACGTTTTTGGCTACGTTTCCGGGGACATAATGATTGCGGTTCATATTTAGACCCTAGTAAAACACTTCTTATATACTCCAAGTGGTGTCTGCAATTCTTTCAGTGTTCACACCCAGTGCACTATCTTTCATTTAATAAATTTGGTTAAAGAAGGGTTAGAGTCTTTCCATTTCTAGTTTCTAGCATTGACAGACCTTTGACAAATGATATTTAGTGAATATTCACAACTAAGGTGGAAATCCGTAGTGGTGAATCCCTGTTGATCTAATTATTGAAGAGTACCAGTTTCTTAACCTCTATCAAGTGAGTTTTGTTACTAATCTTTGCCAAGATGGAAGGAAGAAGGTATTTCTTTGCCAGGGATCCTGCTAGGAAATCATTTCCAGAGCTAGGAAAAGTAAAATTAAAAGGAAGAAAATCCTGGAGAGCTGTTGGAGATCAACAGACAAAAAGAGGTATCTCAATTGATTAAAGTGATCGGACCATCATTTAAAACTACCATTCAAGTGACTCTCAATCAGGTATCCTCTTTCTTGAATTAAACTCTCCAGCTGGAGAGGGGCCTTCTTTTGATTTAGGAAGGTTTTCTTCACACTCTGCTCATGCCTCTTCTGAGGTTAATAGGGATTTCCAAGAAAAAATGCCTTTGGGGGATCTCCATTTTGGAAATTATACTCCTATGTTCCAAGGACTCTTTGCATGTCATCAATTAGTTACCCCTCCAGGGTCACCTCCTCAAAGCAACATAGCCTTACCCCCACCCAGACCCCCTTTTTTTGTAAAAACTTTTGGACCTATAAATTTTGTGGGAATGGCTGGATATCCAAATGCAGTGCCTCAAGTTGTAAGTAATAGAATGCCAAATCTCCAAGGAAACAATGTTATTACTGGTGATCAACATCTAAATCTTTTTATCAGCATGGTGGAAGATTTTTAGATTGAACATGAGGATGTATACATGAAGTTGTTTATCCATACCTTGGAAAAGGATGTGAGGGACTAGTATAAAGGATTTCTAGATAACTCTACTGATTCTTGCACTAAGATGAGCAATGCATTTATATTGGAGTATGGTGATAGAACTGACTCTAGGTTTCTTTTGACAAAATTTGAAAATATTAAGAAAAATCCTAATGAGTCAGTACATGATTTCAACACAAGGTTTAATAAGACCTTTAGGAGATTACCTATTAGGATAAGGCCTTGTGATGAGTCATGTTTGATCAAATATATTGATGCATTTGATAAAAAGGCTGCATATTATTTAAGGGACAAAAAACCCACAAATTTGAGGCAAGCCTTCACCATGGCTTTCCCAATAGAGAACAATATCAAGGAAATTGGAAATCCTCCAAAGAGGGAAGGTGTAAATTTGGTTAACTCAAAAAAACCCCACAAGCAAGGCTTCAGATTTGGAAGAAGTTCTGAAGACTTTTGTAGGGGTTGTCAGAGAAATTTCCTATAAGATAGCTCGGGATGAGAAGGGAATTGGGAAGAGATCACAAGGTCAACACAAGCAATACGGCCAAGACAGGTTCACAAATCACCAAAGATATGATGACATAGGCAAGAGACCTATTGGATTTGGAAATAAACACTCTCAAGCCAGGGATAACATAAGGGTATCTGATCCTTTTGCTCCCAGAGTTGTTGTTGTGGAGGAAACAGATGTCATTGATTGGTGTGAAAAATGTTTCATGCCTCATGCTCCTTGTGAAGAAGATCAACAACAACAAGAAGAAGCTGATGAAAATGATGATGATGTCTGCATGATGGGTTGCTCCATGAGCTTACAACAAGGGGTAACTTTAACTGAGCTGATAAGTTCCCAGACTATTGCAACATTTTGGGACTACATTTACAGGGTACCTATTCTTCCTCCCTCTCATACGTTAGAAGTAGACAGTGTACAAGATTTTGAATTTCCCAATAATGACTCTCAAAATTTAAGGGCTTTAATGATAAAGAAGTATGATGGAGGGATACCATCTGAGGAAGATAGACAATTACTGATGAATGTTGTTATGGCTCAAGAGAAATAATATAACACAAGAAGCAAAGTTGTCAAAGAGGCAGGGCCTCAAGCCAAGCAAAAATCTCTCTTACTTTCAAACATTCCTAAAGAGTCTCCTAAGAAAGAGACATCTGCCAAAATCCTTGCAGTTCCAAATAAAAATCATACCCCACCCCATGCCCAATTTTTCAAAAATCATGTACCACCTAATGCATGTACTAGTTTTCCTTCCAACACTTTGCCTTGCCAAAGAATGTCCCATATGATATTGCCCAAGTGTTGAGTCAAATCAAAGTCTCTATTCCAATTATTGAGTTTCTTAGGATTCCTAAGCACAAAAAGAGAGCATTTGAATACTTGGGGTTGAAATAAGAGAAGACCCTAGCGAAAACATAAACACTAT